>NQII01000218.1:396895-424646 GCA_002778355.1 Clitarchus hookeri | reverse complement strand
AATCACCAGTGGATCCTGAAACCTTAAAGAAAAAACTGAATTAGTTGTCAGGAGTGCCAGCAGAGCTAGCACAAGCCGACTTTTACTAATCCACGACAAGATGGTAGTATCTGAAAGAAAATATGGTTAATCTAAAAACCTAAAAGTAAATCCACGAGGACATTTATTTATTATTGTAATCGTCCTACTAAACTAAATTATTAATTATTCACATTACTATTTAATTAATACAAGGTAGCCCCTGACCCCTACCCCGACTGGCATGTGTGTCCTTGACCTGGAAAACGAGTTGTGGTTGAGGCTATTTCCCACCTTCCACGAGTCCCCACGTAACCAGCCTGGGCAGGGCGCAGTCGATACGACACACCCGCGGCGGCTCGACTGCGGCGCGGTCAGAGTGGCGCCGCGCTGCCCTCGCCAACATGACCCGGCCGCGCGCCCTCGTCTTCGCAGGTCGGCTGACCGTCGTGAGTACTCACACCCTCCTCACCCGTCCTCACTTCACTCACTGCAAGTGCACCGCGCCGCCCAGCTCCTACACAAGTACACCATAATTCCGCGGCACATAAACGTCACTAATTTACTTTAGCTGTTCGTTTCCTGTGTTGGAATTAAAACTTATTTGAAAATTAAAGCGTAGTTGGGAGGTCTTGGGAGCCAGTGAGGGTGAAATAAATAAAGTAAGGATGGAGTAGCGGCGGAGTGCAAGGGCGGGGGAAACGGGAGTACCCCAAGAAAACGCTCCAGCAAACGGTAACATCCGCCACGTTCCCCACATGCAAAAATCCGGGTGACACTTCCGGGAACCGAACCCTGTTCGCCTTGGTGAAAGGAGAGTAGACTGACCGCTGCACACGCGACAACCTAGATCCTAAACTGTGACTCCGTGTGGAGGATCTAAGTGAATACAAGTTTTGGTGCAGGTAGCATGTTCTTGGTGTTGAGAACTGAATTATATTTCCTTAAGTCTAGCAGTAGGCAATTATAAATAACAGCATTATAGAGATTTCGATTAGATTCATTCTTTGCTCAGACGCTTTTCTTTGAGAAAAATGATCTTTCCCGCCACTGAAAATTTTAAGTCCATAGTATCATTAATTTATCACCCTTGCTTAGTTATTGCTTAAATGGAATGTCAAAGGTATTTTGTAGTTAACTCTGTCCTTCTTTATTTTGCAGTTCCTTGCAAATTTCTTTATAGTGCAGGAAAAGTTTTCGACATTAATTTATGTATCGTACTCGAATAATAATAATAATGTTCTCGGCATCTGCGCGAAACATATAAAATTCCAAACATGGAATTTCGTGGATCGAATACGTCAAAACTATTTGTGTATATTAACATTTCATTACAATTTTAATGAAATAACACACGAAAATGTGTCATTTTTGGGTGTACTAATAATAATTAACTAATGTTAAAATATGTCCCCGGCATATTCGCATACCTAGTACCAGTTTAAGATACACGTAGAGATAAAAAAAAAGGATCAAATCTCTTGATGAGTAGATCATTCGATTATAGGGGAAAAAAATACACCACCGTTGATGAAACGGTAATACGATTTTCAAAGCACTGCGATTTGCAAATGTTATTTTGCTGTCTTTCAACACAGTCGAAAACGTCCTGCTATAATTACGCGTTTTCCTGTAGATTAGTTGCCAGTAAATATATAGGCTCACTGCTTCCAAGTACCAAGACTGCATGCCAGTTGAGAGCACTGTGCGTAGGGGTGAAAGTGCGCTGGAGGAGCGTGGTACTGTCGCCCTTGCTGACTGCTGTGTTGGCCTTGACCCCTGCAAGGTCGCGCTGTCGCACTACGACACCGTACGACTGGTTGCGTGCTCACAGGCGCTGCGTCAGCCCGTCCTTGGGAGCTACCGCAGTAAAGCCCCTGTCCCACTGTCAAATTTTTCCTTGAGTGAGAGATTTGGGCAGCTCTTAACAGCTAGGTTTTGAGGGCCGATAAGGGTGAAATGTGGTGATAATGGAGCAGCGCCGGAATGGAAGGGTGGGGGAAATGGGGGATCCCCAAGAAAACCCGCCAACCAGTGGCATCATTCGACGAAGGATTGAACCCGGTTCGCCTTGGTGGGAGGCGAGCAGGCTAACCGCTTAGCCCCCGCAGCGGTGAGAGCTCGAGCATATGACTCTCCGCCACTTACGTCATCGTCCTTCATGTCGCCCTGTGCACACGTGATGCACCGCGGTAGTGAGCAGTTTGGACATGACCCTCGTTGTTAAGGTCAGGTTTGAACCACTTCTACTAAAATAAAACGCCAAACGATTGAGCGGAAATGGTTTCGGGACCATAAAAAGCAATTACTCTTTGAATTTAGTTCTGTCCTGAAGAGGGTTCCCGACTTTTTCAAATTTGCCATATAGGATACTCCTGTCAATTCGACAAGCATCTGACCTCAAATAAATGATAAGGGAAAATTATTTTATATTCTGTTCCCGGTAAAGTGAGTACTTTTGAGGCCTTAGTTACTTTTTTCTTATCAGACATGTTTTATCATTCCGCCACTTTTAAAAATAAATATTGCCACGTAAGTAATAAACACAGTATATGTATTTCACAGGACTCGAAAGTTAAGGTCTAATACTACAATAAAATATTTTATTGACTATTATTCTAAATGAGAGAGCTTCAAAGTGTTCACTTTACCGTGAATAGCCTATTTAAAAATAACAGTTTAAAATACTATCTGTAATGTGCGAAGGTCAGTATTATTCACCAATAAACATTTTCTCTGGGCATATACACCAACAAAATATCAGTTGCAAAAAACAGTCATAGCCGACTTTAAAACAGACACCAGCGCACAGTGGAAGAAAAAGTTACTGTACACATCTCGGCAAACGCTACTTAGGTACACTAACGCACTTGTCGAATGTTACCTGACGTATTGTATATCTATCTGTGGCCACTGTAATCGCGGAAGTGATAAATTACTGACACTGTGTTTATTTATACGCATCAATTTATTTTCGATGAAATTTGAGATACAGAATACGTGGTCCCATCCTATGTCCATACGAGATAATTCTGTGAGCCCCAGGACACGGTAAATCCTGTACAATACGGGACAGTTGGCAACTTTAGTCCGAAATTCATGATGGATACATATTCTCCTCTTCCAATTTAATTCGGCCAGGGAGTTTAATCTCGATGCCTAAAGTTTAAACAGGAGTTTTTAAGTAAAAAGCATATAAAATACATATTTATATTTTAAAAATTCCGTTGACCGCCTTATGTATTATAAATTTCACATAGTGCAAAATATTCACAATTTTATACAAAATTGGTTTTAAAAATACAGTGACTCAGCTACCATTAATGCTGTAAACCTCTATTAGAACATTCAAAGATAATCTTCTCAGCAGAATTACATAAAGCAGTTTTAAAAACTTTTAATTTATTGATGCAAAAAATTTTAATAAGTAGTTTTTTTTTTATAATAACAGTGCGAGTGGAGCTTGGCCAGTTTATACAAGATTCAATAGTTGTGTTTGTGTCTACGTTTGTGTTTGTGTCTACAATTGTGTTTGTGTATAATTTCTGTTTTTATGTATTTGTGTATAACCACGTGTAATTTTGTAAGTAAATGTAAACATTCATAATGACAACTTCCTTCCAGCATTTACTGGAAAATATGGAGATAATTGAATAAATAACAAAAAAAATTATAAGGAGCTAGCCATTTAATTATTTTTTGCTGAACTTCAACAGTCGTTTGTAAATTAGTTTTAAACATGCGTATTCTTCTTTGAACTAAATGAAATTATAAGTGTTTTAGAGGAGAGAGGTGGTCGCCTTAGTGTGGTCACCATCTTCAATTTGTTTTTTGCCATAAAATTTGTTTTTATTTATTTTTGTAAATATTTTTTATTGATTTTTTTTTACTGATGACTTATTTACAGATTCAGTTTTGTAAGAAAGTAATCAATAATTTGCTCCTACTGGTCTCACATGGTAGACAAATAATTAAACTCTTTTATCATCATCAACTTCAGTTAGTAAACACTGTGACTTGACAGAAATAAATTTTGATAACGAATATTATGTACAGCTCAAAAATGTGTAAACATTAAACGTGTTATTCGTCCCCTTCGTGATTCGACCTTGTGCTGACACCAATATGAAACAAAAAACTATCACCACCCTGCTATGCAGTAATGTAAAACTTTTCACTTTAAATTGATTATTTTAATCGTAATTTTATAAATGAGAGTAAAAATTTGATTGGCCGTTCAATATATACTCTCTTATAAAATTATACAGGACACTTCTTAAATTTAAAATAGGTACGACTCTATATCATTAATGTCATGGGTTTTTAAAACAAAAGATCTGAAAACGATTGGATCAAAAATTATAATACTTTTTGCCAAACTCACTGCTCTTCATGATGAATGAGAAATCAAACAGGAATAAATAATATCTTCAACAACTCTGAATTCCAACTGAGTTTTTTTACTTTTCAATAGCCGAATACATATACAGTAGAATCCCGATAATTCGTATTGTCAAGGGACTGAGTGTTAAATACGAATTATCGAGATATTCAAATTAGCGGGATTACCAATAATCGGGAGCAAAAAAAAAACATAATAACGAGATTAATGCAAATTTGCATAAATATGTAATGATAAATGCATGGCTACATATTATTTATACATATGTACTGTATATATAAATCAATAATTACATCATTAAAAAACCCACTAAAAATTTACGTTTAAAAAAATATGTAATTTTCTTTTGGTGCAAGCCTTGCAAACGGGTATTGTCGATGGCTTTGTCAAGCATGTTCAAAGTAGAAAATACTTCAACGCCAACGTCTAATTTCGCTAAGAAATGGCGCACGTTGTTGATGTATTGTTTGGCCACTTTAGGTGTAATTGTCAGCACATCATCTTCGTCGTCACCTTCACCATCAATGTCCTGAGATGGAGCCAAAATTTCGTCATCAGTTAGAATCCCCGCTACCGCTAGGCCATCGTCAAAATAGATGAAATCTTCAAACGTTATAGAATTCCCTCCATTTTGAGGAAGACGATTCCAATTCACAGGGCATTCTAAGTCTTGTTCAGTAACTGCTGATGAAAGTTCCCCCTTCATGAATCCACAGCACGAAACCCGTTTTTTATTGTGCTTTCGCTAACACTTTGCCACGCCTTGTGAGCAATGTTCATGGCTGAAAATAAGGTGATTTTATGATCCTTCCCACCCTCGATGCTGTCAAGGAGTTGCATCACTACTTCCTTGAGGTAACAGGTTTTGAACGTTTTAGTTATGCCCTGGTCTAGAGGCTGCAGCTTAGAAGTAGTGTTGGCAGGCAAAAACACAACATTAACATGACTGAGCGGTGGGGTATTGTTGTGGGCCGTACAATTATCCATGAAAAGTAGAATTTTTCGCTGCCTTTTCTCCATATCAGCATTCACTGATCGTATCCATTCCTTGAATAATTCGCCCGTCATCCACGCTTTTTTGTTTGCACGATAGGTCTTCGGAAAACTTTTTACGTTGTTAAAACATCTTGGTTTGGCTGATTTGCCTATCATGAGCGGTCTTAATTTCTCAGATCCATCCATGTTGGCGGCCAACAATATGGTTACACGTTCTTTACTATTTTTTTCCGCCATGGCACTTTTCTTCCATAAAACACATTGATCGGTCGGGGAGACACCGTCTCATTGGCATTAAAAATGTTGTTGGGCTCATAAGAATCGATTATTTCTCCCAATTCGTCTTTCCACTCAGAACAAACGTTGGCCGAAACACTCGCACTTTCCCCACTAAGCTTCTTCAATTTTATGCTGTGCCTTTTTTTAAAACCTATCAAACCAACCATCACTTGCACAAAAGTCTTTAATTCCCATCATTTTTTCTGCGAAAACTTTTACTTTTTCTCTTAAAATGTTTCCTCCAACTGGTACATTCGAATTCCGTGCTTGCGCAAACCACTTTCTGAAATTCTCTTCTAGCTGTGGATACTCACCAGTCTTAGAGCGCTTTACTTTGCTGTCCGATGTCTGGGAGGCGATCTTGTCCTTGTTATTCAGAATTGATGTTATTGTGGAAGGAGGAACGTTATCACGTTTGGACACGTCAATTTGTTTATCACCACCGGCCACGGCGGTAATGATTTCTTTTTTTTCTCTAATGGAAAGACACTTATTAGCTCTTTTCGGAGGCATGGCTAAGACCGAACTGACTAACTTTTCACTCGCTCTGCTCCTTCCTACTCTCTCATAACCCTAGGCCGGACACCAAGGCGCCTCTTAGTTCTGGGAATCACAAACACATCGCCTCACAGCCTACTCAGCTTCATAACCTTCCCTTCAAACCCTCTTACTTTTCACTCGCTCTGCTCCTTCCTACCCTCTCATAACCCTAGACCGGACACCAAGGCGCCACTTAGTTGTGGCAATCATAGACACATCGCCTCACAGCCTACTCGGCGTCATTACCTTCCTTTCAAACCCTCCTACGTCCCTCAGTACCCTAGTCTTTTTTACCCTGCCCGAATTGCATAAATCTAGAGCTGGTGTACAGTCTGGGGTTAAAAACATTACGATTTATCGAGATTTTTAAGTTGGAAATAAGAATTTTAAGACGTTTTAATTGAGCTCGAGCACCAAAATAAATACAAATTATCGAGGGGACCCGAATTGCATTGTTTTTTTACGAATTAAAGGGATTTTCTCAAGGGACCAGCAAATTTGTACGAACTAGCGGGATATACGAATAATCGGGATGCGAAATATCGGGATTTCACTGTACATAACAACCACTGAAAAAACAACCAAAGATAGCATATATCACCGCCCATTGTCCCCAGTGCCTCTCCATAGGGGTAACGATCCAGACGTAGTCTATCTTCGGCCGCAGCATCTTCCAAGGAGATTGGACTTCACAGTTGTGTCTCTCACGGCCAATGGTTAGGTCCGTAATTATAATTTTTGCTTTCACTTATTATTTTCTTAAATTTAATATTCACAACAAAGAGACGCCCTTAAAGTATTACTTAAGATAGTTCATTATAATGCAATAAACTCTCACTTGTACTTATACAAAATTCTCTAGGACAAAACTCACACCAGAGAGATAAGGAAGAAATGTATTTATTCCCATGGTAATACATAGGCAGATTAGGCATGTCGGGTAACGTTTCTGTTGTGAATCATACACATGCTAAGGCAGCTTACTCATGCTTGACCCAGGGGGATATACATCGAGTGGCCATCAAACAGACAATTTGATTTTCATGAAACCTCTTCCGAGATCATACTTAATGCATAGCACCCAACATACAAGTTCTCTCATGAACTTCTCACTAGGATGACGCACCGATATACTTGTATGTCTGATTCCCGATTTCGTGAGATCCTCAGACCAAATGTCAGCAGTAAACTGAGTGCCTTTATCGCAACGAATTAGAATCGGTTTGTGCTTAAATGCAGTCTCAGTTCAACTCGTTCAAAGATGAAACTGTTAATGCTGACTTAGAAGTGGCACGCACAAGCGAATACAGTTTTACGTATTTTGAAAATACATCAATAAATACGATCACGTATTTTGTTCTGGCTGATGACTGGGGTAAAGGACCAAATATTTCAACGGCAACAAGTTCTAAAGGAGACTCGGGCAAAATTGGCTGAAGTTCTCCCCACAATTGCTCGTTCGTTGCTTTAAATTTCTAACAGACGTCACAATTGGGTAGTACTTGACGAACAGTACGATGCATAGACGGCCAATAAAAATCACGTCACAGCAAGTCACAGCATTTTGCAGGGCCGTGATGCTCCAGATACTCATGCACAGTTATTATTACTTCTTAGTGTAAAGCAGCATCTAATACTAGCTTCCAATCCTCTTCGAAGGGGCTGGGTTTTTTTTTACTCTTGCATACAGTAGTCCAGACGGAGTAACTGAATACAGGCTTTGACATCTATCGACCGTCGAAGCTGCAGCAAGGCACTCGCGGATTTTTAAGCCTGTGGGATTGTTGCCTGTAGCTCTAACACTCTCGGCATAGCTTCATTGAGTATTAGTGTGGATTTCTTCCATGCAATCATTACACGTGGCTCTCTAGGACTAGAACTTCCGGCAGGTTCCGGATCACTCAGCCTTTCGAAAGGATTTCTGTTAATAGCATCAGCGACGACATTGTGTTGACCTTTGATATCGCGTATTTTCAGATTGAATTCCTGGATTAACAGCGTCCATCTGGTCATGCGGCTTCCAAAAACTTTGCCTGCTTTGATAAATATGACAGCTTGATGGTCAGTGTATAAAAAAATTTCTTCGCCCAGTAGCAAATACTGGAACTTCTGTAATGACCACACGATCGACAATGCTTCATTTTCCGTGGTGGTATAGTTACGTTCTGCATTGTTAAACGAACGACTTGCCATAGCGACGGTAAGCTCGTCTCCAGCTTCATTCATCTGAGGCAGACGTACTCCGAGAGCATAATCGGACGCATCTGTGTACAGGTAGTGTGGGCGTCCGCGTATTGGGTGGTACACAACTCTCTCTTGCAGATACCATTCTTTAAGATTTTTAAAAATGGACTCACACTCGCCGATCCATTGCCATTCTACATCCTTCTTCAGTAGAGCCAATAAGGCTACTGTGATTTTAGACATCTTGCTTCAATAGCCCCGGTAGAATCCTACATACCCCAAGAAAACCTTCAACTGGCGAACATTTTCTGGGGTCGGGAATTCTTGTATATGAGCGAGCTTGCTGACACCAGTTTTGATACCCTGCGGTGTTAGAATATTGCCTAATAAGGTAACTTCTGCACGACAAAACAACGACTTACTAAGCTTCATTGTCATGCCTGCATCTCTCAAGCAAGACAGTACAGTGTCGATATGTTGAAGATACTCCTCGAATGACGAGCTGACAATCAATTTGTTGTCCACATACCTGCGTGCAAAAGACTCACACCGTGGAAGAAGAACTTTATCCAAACACCTGGTGAAATCAACCACCACATTATATAGACCGAATGGCAGAACCTTGAAACAGTACTGGCGGTGATTAAACAAGAAAAGCTATGTATTGTTGTGAGTCTGGATGTAATGGAATCTGCCAGTAGCCATGGGTTAAATCAAGAGATGACAAAAAAAAGGGATTCTGTAGGCAGCCTCAATATGTCTTCGGCCGCTGTAGGGCTCTCATGGTCTCGAACTGTGATCTAATTTAAGTAGCAAGCTGCCGGGCAGAGACGTACTGAAGCGTCCTGTTTCCTTACACAGACGATTGGGCTGCAGTATGGACTAGATGCCCGTGTTATAATACCCCAGCTTAAAATTTTATCCAGATATTCAATAGCCTCATTAGCATATGCTGCAGGGATTTTTAATGGTTTGTGAAAAAATGGTTTACCAGTGTTAAGCTTAATTTTCACTACATATCTGTTGCAGAGTCCTAGTGCATCACTAAATGTAGTGTGATGTTGCAACAGTGCATTGGCCAAAAGTTAACGTTGCATGTCATTAGCAGTTTCAGCTTGCAGGGCTACAGTATGAAACTGTGCTTCTGAAAACTCTTTTTACTCCGTTTTAGGAGCGCAAGAGATGTACCGTATTCTCTCAATTCTGGAAATTCGCAGAGACCTGACAATAGAATTACCAACTGTCAATTTGGCAGGTCGCAGTTCCGGAATACGAGATTCCTCGGTGCAAATGGAGTGCAGTTGTCAAAATGTAACCTTATGCCATAATGGGTTAAGAAATCTACACCAAGTATCAAGGATGTGATAAGTCCCTTCACAATTAAACATACTGCTACTTTCATTTTACCAATACCTTCCACATTTAATAAAGCCTGTCGATTTACTAACGGACTAGCCCGGGATGTAACACCAACAATCTAGAGTTGGGGTAAGGGTATTACAGGGATGCGAACATTTGCTCGTTCCAGCGAGTAATAAAAATATTCCAAAATACAACTCACTTCAGCACCACTGTCTAGTAATGCGGTCACATTATATTATGGACATAGAGGTTCACTCAATAAACATTCTACCCCAGAACATTCATGCAATAAAAATTCTCATTCTCACGTAACCAAATGGTAAATTGTATGGCATATAACTGGCTCCAATGATTCTTGCAACCTTTTTAAAGTACCACTTGTCGACATTAGAGTGCCGTCAATACCGACCGACCCTAGTTTGACTTGCTTTGCTGGACTTTGTGTGGTGAGGAGTCATACTGTCGCTGCGGCGATTCTGAATTACTGTCGATCAGTGAAAATGGTGGCGCAAAGGGATTTAACACCGCCTCTCCATTTCGTGTATATTTTGTCGTAGTATTCCCACTTTTGTAACGATGTTGGTTGTGTTCACGTGTGCCATCGACGTGGATAGGGCTTCCATCACGTCCTGATTCACGACGTCGCTCTGGAGTATGTTCGTTACTAGTTTGCTTACGTCGCGGCGACTTCTCATTATCGCTGCCATCCGATCTGCTTCGTTTCCTATTATCAGATCGGTGATTTTCGTCATTAAGCTGTCGTCTGCGCATTCTACACCAAAGTGGTAAGCCGTGACGAGTATTGCCGTGCAATGGTTTATCGGAATGGTCATTATAACAATCTTCCTTTTTTAGGTGAGTGGCTAGGCGACTGAACAGTGAGGTAAGTAGACACTCTGTGTTGGTTTGATGCGCTGGGTGAACCTGAAGAACCTGGTTGATCTGTATGTGTGTTTCCTTGAGACATAGTGTCTAAACGAGCGTTACGTAAGAGTTCTTCTAGAAATTGCTGCACTGAGGTGATAGATCTACTCACCCAGTTTAATTGATAACGATGGGGAAGTTGGAGAAAACCCATAGCTACAAACTCCTCATCCGACATAGGTGGTGTCATGTATCGAGTGCATTCGTACTGTGATGTGAAATGAGCCTACAAAGAATAACTGCGACTTGGGCGGAAACGTTCGTTGTGTAGTTGAGCCCGAAGTAAGCCTTATACTTTCTTACTCCAATACTTCTCCTCAAAGGTTTTACGAAACTGCTCATAAGAGTGTATATGTTCACGCTCAATATACCGCCAGTGGTTAGCACTTTCTTTTAAAGGAAGGTCGTCAACATATTAGAGCATTTCGTCACATCCAATTTTACACACCGTAAAATACTTCTCTAGTCTTTTCAAAAAGACTATTGGTTCCTCAACCTCATGATCCTTAAAGGAAGGCAACTCATCTATTAACAATTTCGAGTTGGCCTAGCATAGGTACAAACTGCACCACAGGCTATGGAGGTGTAGAATATGTAGTACTAGACATAACTGAAGTTGATTGGTGAGTAACTTT
Source organism: Clitarchus hookeri (assembly GCA_002778355.1). Taxonomy (NCBI): domain Eukaryota; kingdom Metazoa; phylum Arthropoda; class Insecta; order Phasmatodea; family Phasmatidae; genus Clitarchus; species Clitarchus hookeri. The sequence goes on along the minus strand of NQII01000218.1, from coordinate 413,306 downwards.
AAGCGACTTAAGTGACTCTTTCAAACCGCTAACACTGTGGTCCATTTCAGACACTACTTCACTATCAAGACCTGAGCTTGAATTTGCAAATTCTTGTGCAGTTTGTAGTTGTGCTACAGTGTTACGCAATTCCACCCATTCAGTTTCTGTTCTAGCGCTACGCATCTGACGTGGCACCACCTCTTCCAAAACTTCATTAACAGTTTCATCTTTGAACGAGTTTAACTGAGCCTGCATTTCGGCACGAACTGATTCTAATTCGTTGCGAAAGGTATTTGCTCATTCTGCCCGACTACTAATAAGCTCCGAATGCAACTTCGTTGCAATTTCTGATTGCAGTTTTTCATGGCTAGAGGATAATTCTGATTTCAATTTTTCAAGGCTTGTAGCTAGTTCTGATTGCAATATACCTTGACGGCTTGTAGTCATTTCTGTTGCGTGGTTGCCATTTATACAATGAAAAATACTCCTGGCTGTAGCCGTGAATGCGGTGACTGCGTTCAATATGTTTATAAAAATTATGTTCACTACTGGATGACACTTTGGGACACTTATCTCTTCAGCTCTGGCCTACCAGCCAGTTAGTGTCACTCGGTGGTGCGTTGCATCGTATTCGGCAGCGTGAGCTGCGAGGACGCAACGACCAATTGCCACTGCGCCCAACTGCTGTGGCTTTGTGGTGAATACCGTTTCGGATTGCATACCCATTTATTAAAAGAGTTACCTCATGTAATACATTAATAGAGCAGTCTCTTGAATTTCATAATCCTTGTCGGCTAGAAGGTGCAAGTTCCGTTCTTGTTGACCCGCACTACGCACTTTTGGCCTGATGTAGTTGGTGAGGCCTAGTGTAGTTGGTGTGGCCAAGTGTAGCTGGTGTAGTTGTGACTTCGGCAGTCAGAGTGGGCACAAGGAACTCGTGGACATGTGGTTCACGTCAACCTCATTTAATTTACCTTACCGAACATTGGTTAAATGAAAATAAAATAAAAACACAAGTAATAAGTGGTTACATTACTGTTGCAAATTATTGTAGAAACTTTGGGTATGATGGAAGTCGCATATAAGCTCTAGCTAGACTCAAACGTCTACAAAATTAGAGAAGTAGACATTGCCAATAAGGTGAATGTACATTCAATGATGGAATGCAGTGGTATAAGAATAAAGTTTGCAATAGAAATGTTAACAGTTATAGCAGTATGTAGACCTCCCAAAAAGTAACATAATATTTTTAAAAACATTTTGAAAATCTACTTTGCAAACTTTTCGATTCTTTTCTGTTAGCCAATCACATGATATATGGTGACTTAAATATTGATTTTCTTAGTGATGCTATAGAAAAACGCTTGCTAGTAAACACATTTTCTAGGTTCAACCTTACTAATATTGTGCATTCATACACCAGAGTAACAGTTGCATCTGCAGCTTGTATAGATGATGTAACAACAAACAATAAACAACTTACCATTCAGAATTTGCACCTAGGATTATCAGACCATCTAACTCAATGCTGTAAGCTGTCAATAACTATAAAATGCAATGGCACAAAACAAATAAAATACACAGACTACAGTCAATTTTATGTTCAGCATATGAACACTTTGTTAAATTATACTAATTGGTCAGAAATATACGAAACAGATAACATAGATAATAAATTTATTATTTTTCTCAGATTATTTATTTAAATACTTGAGGCAACATTTCCAAAAAGTACAAAAGTTGTAAGAGATAAGCATAAAATAAACAGACCCAAATGGGTAACAACTTGAATGCTTATTAGCAGCAAGAAACTTAAAGATCTGCATAACACTAAAAGAAGTATTGTCAGATATAACAAAAAATATACCGTAAAACAATTAAATTAGCCAAGCAGTCATACTTGACAAAGAAAATAAATAGGGCAGCAAATAAAAATAATATGATTCCCAAAATCGTAAACAATGAAACTGACAAAGACATCAATTTTAAAAAAACTGAGGAAATTGTATTACATGTAAATGATAAAACTTACACTGCACATTGATGTGAACCGCGTGTTCACGAGTTCCTTTGTGCCCACTCTGACTGCCGCAGTCGTATCCACTGCACCAGACACACCACACTGACGGGCTTGTGGGCATGAGTGAGAGTGTGTGCATAATAGTATCATAGTAATTGCATCAGTGTAATTGCATCAGTGTTCTAATTTATTCAGTGTATAATATCATCAGTGTAATTGTATCACATTTGACATTGTACACTTAGAAATACTGTGTCTGGTACGATGGAAACATTTAGAATTAATATAATCATTTTTATTGTGTATTTGTTTAAGGGAAAATTATGTTGTCTTAGGTTAATTTAATTCATGTCACTTTCATCTCATAATCATTGTTTAGTGTATATTGTACTTCATTGTTTCACCGCGTGGCGTCGGCTGTGCTCAGGTGGCGGAAACCAGCGCACACTTCCTGCCAGTTCTCTTCAGCACTTCAATGCATCAAGACGTGTAAGTCTCTCGCTCCGCAAAAGCCCTCGGTGCGGACATCTTAAGGTAAACTCATACTCATTGGCATAGACTTCACAAACCGAATCATTATTTTATTTGTTATAGCGCCGAGGGGAGAGCGTCGTTATTCTTATCGGAGAATTGTTAAGTACAGTCGCGTTTCATATTGTAAAGCCACGTGGTCGCTCGCAGTTTCCGGGCCATTAAGGCCACGTGTTTTGTATTATAGTTGTGTGTGTTCCTTAAGGAGTCTCAAGAAATAAAGAACTCCACAAGCATCGTAAGTGTTTCATTTGTGATTTAATTTAGGCGTGCGAGGTGGCCTACAGCCTCGCCATCGTGTGTGATGGAGTGTTAACCAGAGTCCCCTAGGCCGTCGACCGAAACGACCCACATTTCATCAGCTCACTGCAGAGCTGTGGCGCCGGGCACATATTTAATACATCCTCAGCTCTGGTAACACTGTGCGTCAAGTTGGCTTTCCCAACTCGGGAAGGGAAATTTACCGAGCCAGTGCTTGACCACGTCAACATGAAGCAGCAAATGTGCTTCATAATTATTTTCTAAATGCAGCTAAACCAAAATCAAATAAACAACACAAGCAAAATAGCAAAAGTGATAAAGTATGACAGAGCAGAGTGAAAAAGGGTACATATTTTTATACTAGAAATGAACAGGAAATTAGTAAAATTACTATGAATATGAAAAATACCTTAATACAAGAGTACTTTGTAATTCCATGTCAGGTATTAAGAAAATGCTACAGACCAGTTTCCGGATCTTAACCCATATTATAAATGAAATACTATGTACTAGCATCTTTCCTCAAAGAATGAAAATTACCAAAGTAGTACTTATGTCCAAAAAAGAGAACAAATTCAAAACTGCAAACTATAAGCCTATAAGCTCACTTCCAGCTTTTTCAAAAATTGTTGAGAAAATCATTTACAACAGACTTATAACATTTCCTAATCAGAATCATGTCTTATGTCAGGAACAATATGGATTTCAAGAAAACAAATCAACGACATCAGCTGCATTCAGTCTTGTAAAGCATGTGTTAGAAAAATTAGATGAAGGTAAGCAAATATTAGGGAAATTTTGTGACCTCTCAAAGGCATTTGACTCTGCAGACCATACAAGATTAGCTCAAAAACTAGATAGAATCGTATTTGAAAGATAGACAGCAAACAGTAACATTTCCAAATTATATTAATACTAAATACTCAGGCTGAGGCAAAATAGAAAGAGAAGTACCACAAGGCAGTATTTGAGGATCCTTGTTGTTTCTTGTATATATATTAACGACTTACCACTTGCAGTTAGTAAAGGAGACAATTCTACCAGCTGATGATACCACAATATTATACTCTGTCTCATATAAGTTGGTGAGATTTTGACAGTTCGACGAAAGTAGCGACAATAATTACTTTTCGTTTATGTATCCTTTCGCCATCAGCTGGTGCATCAAGTGGAGGCTGTATTTTTATCAACATGCTGTCAGCTAATTCACTTGCCATTGTACTGTAGTGCTAAACCAATTTTAAGATATTTTAGACTGATATCTGTCTAAGAAAAATTAGTAGGTTATAAAAGTAAAAATATAAAACCCTGCAAAAAATTAATATTTGCTAACTCTTTTTTAATTAGTCCGAGACAGCGAATTCGGGTTAACATTTGCGAGGCGGTAGGGAAATTTGATTGACAACACACTTTTATTCGCCAACAACCTACCAACTACTATTGATTGCAATGTAGTAATTCTGCTATTACTGATACTAAACAGTTCGAGTTGGAAATATGTGACATGGAATAACGTAAGAATTGCTTAAAAACTATTCACGCGTGTCCTACTTTCTTCGTTTTATCAATACAATATAGTAACAACACGGAAACAAATAAATGGGTTGTCGGGAGAACAATATGGTGTATAATTTACATATACGAACGATTACCGGCCGAATAGAAATTACTAGTACACAAAATCGCTGTAAAAGAAATATATGTTACTTTAAAAATTATGCAGAGCTCGCGGAAAAATAAAGTTATTGGTATCTGTTCGTAAATTTGTTAAATATTGCACACAAAAGCTACTCTTTTCTGGCTGGTAATGCTACGGGAAAGAGCGCACAGATGGTGCACACGGCATGACAGAGAGATGTGTGAGCCATTTACTTTGCTCAAGAGATAGCAGCACGGCCTACCTCGTGATCCCATCTTTTTTAAAAGTTGACTTTTCTTCTGTTACTGGCTCGGAACGACACGAATTTGAAATATATTTCGTCAAATTATTAGAAAAAATAATTCAACAATATTATGCAATAGTTCTGTATGTTTTTGGAATTAATATCAAGCTGTACGGAAAGCATGGATGGATTGTGGGTATACGACGACGTGAAAAGAATTCTCAAGGTTTTGAAGTTGCGATGCATTTTGAACACCTATAAATTGCTACTTTATCACGAAGTTTAGTTCGTAACTCTAACAATCGCTATTTTGTGACCACGTAAAATAAAATGTATTAATTAATCTAGGAACGCTTTCCTATCGCATATTTTCTGCTTGTCTAATGTGCGTTGTCAGTGCAATCAGAATAGCCAATGTAATATTAATTTTGTTCGTTCGTGAATAAACTGATAAAGGATTTTGTAAATTACACTTTGTTTGTTTCGTATACTTCAATTTGCCACTCACTAACTCAGAATCTTGCCCACTTATATGAGACAGACAATACAGCCACAACATTCCTAGGTCCTGACATTGACAGCACTCTAAATTGGAAAGAACATACAAATAAAATCCTAAAATAACTCTCATCTGCCCGCTATATAATAAGATGTCTAAAGGACAAAATAGATTTTTAAAAAACTCTTTGAAAACAATGCATCATGACTTACGGGATAGAAGTTTGGGGACACACCACGAAGTCCAAACACATATTTACACTACAGAGAAAAAAATATTAGAATGATTTCAAATGCAAACAATCGTACAAGGTGTAAAAAAAAAATTTAAGACTATAAACATCCTCCTATTCTATGGTGAATATGCATTTAGGCTCATACTATTTATGAAAAGAAACCAGAACTATTTTTTAAAAAACAATGAAATTCATAACTATAACACCAGGAATTCAAAAAAGTTCAGATTAATGCAACATAACACGACACAGTTTGCCAACAGTGGCCCATATATAGGTACTCTTCTTTCTAATAATCTGCCAACAGTTACTCAAATAACTAACATTGCAGCCTTTAAAAATAAGTTAACATGTATCTTTCATGAACAGTATTTTTATAACATAGATGAGATAAACGAACATATAAGTTATTTACGTAACAATAAAAATTGTAACAGCAGTAAGTTATTATATATGTATATGTATGCATTTGCATTGGTGTATATGTGTGCTTATATAAGTTAGTGTATGTATAAGTCAGTTCACGACTGAAAGAAACTTTTGAAAATCAACCTTTGAAAAAACACCCTAGCCGTTAGCGACATGCATATAACATTACAAACAGCGGCGAGCGCGGATACAGTTATGCCGTTAGGTTGCCAGCACAAAGAGAGGAAATAGTTCCAAAGTTTTAACGTAATTGTTAATTTATCGCTTACAAATGGGTGTCGAAAAGAATTGTATCTTATTATGCCAATTATTAATAATGTGATGCTAACATATTTAGATTTCAACATTTCTTGCATAGTCACATGATTGCGCTCAAGGTTAAAGTAACACGGCCGTTTATTTACTAACCTTCGTAGTCCTTGTGTTGTTGACACACGTGCCAGAAAATTTGTGCGATTATCTCGTTTAACCTATAATAATTCATTTGTCTGTCTTGTTTTACTAATATATGCTCTTTATTATTTGGTTTTTAATAACGTATGATTTTAATTTGTGCTCACTTTCAGTTCTAATTTCTTTTGTTTTTATGTGTTTCGTGCACGTGTCTTTCCTTTGCCACTTTATTCTAATGTTGCAGTATTTGCGCATAAGAATTGTTTTCACATGCAAACTCTGGCGTCCTGTCGAAAACCGTCACAACCATTTTTAAATAACGTTTTACAATTACGCGAAACATCCGACTCAACCACCATGCCATTTTAACGTCTGTAGCAATTTCGATCAATACTGATGATCTTGCTTTCGATGTACGGGAATTTATCGAAAGTCACTAACAATCGATTTTATATAGACAACTACTATCGATTCATCAAAATACAGGCATTTTGGGTTTATAGAATGAAATGTTTTTTCGCTGGCATCGCATATTCTTTTGTGTGAAATTCTCAAGATTAAAAATTTTACGCTTGTGGAATATCCATTAATAATAATTACATTACATGACTTTTATAATGGGTATGTGCATGTACGAACACATGTACACACACAGTGGAATGTAAACATTGCATTTAAACATTGCCATGTGACTGCCACATGGCAACGTTTGTTTACCTTTGGCGGAAGGATACGAAATGGGCTTGAAAGTAAATCTTTAGCAGGGCTTCAAGAAAGTCTCTTCCAGTCGTGAACCGACTATATCTCTGTATTATCGTACATATGTAACACAAAATATTAAGAATCTTAAGAAAATGTATAAAGATTCTGGGGGTGTGAGTTTGTGTACATATGTAAACAAACTATAATTATGCTTGTTTTCTTTCTTTCTATAGGTGATAAATATTTATAATTTTAATTTTTTCTGATAAGTTTTATGCAACAAAATCATGTATATACCTAACTTAATAATAGTGTGTTCAAATAGATGTATAAATTGAAGGCATACTAACACTAAGAGTTAATATTATTGTTCCAACATTAGGGTTAGATTCGGTTAGTATGACGCTTGCTTTTGTAAAACAAAAATGTTATTAGGATTAATTTTGTCTTCCAAGTCATTGTAATTTTATATTTCCTTTGTATGTTTTCATTTATTCGCTACATGTTTTGTATGTATATAGTGTATTGTATTCTATTGACTTATTCCATGTCCTCGGAGCTGTGCCGGATCACATGGGATCCATGAAATGTAAAAAGTATATAAATACATATAAATAAATGGTGATGGTTATTCCGATTGTAGCACGGCCTTTTAGGCTTTGTTCCAATTGAACATTTAGTATTCTAGTATATATCACTATTCATTTCGGAAGCCGTTAACAGTTACTTGTTAAACAGTTGTAAAATTCTAAAAACTTAATACTAAAACACAAAATACGTCGCCAATTTAGTGTACCAATTCGGTATAGTAGAATAAAAGTATCGACAAATACGATAAAAGAGAGAATACTGGACAGGTATATAACAATAACACAGGCAAGAGTGCTACAAGCGACAGTGGTGGCATCTAGCGGGTTGTGTGATGATGACCTGCGACTGCTATGGCAAAAGCATGTATGGTCCATACCTTATAAGAAGGCCACTTTCTGACAGTCAGTGAGTGGCAACTTGACTTATACGAAACAAACAAAGCGCCATTTACAAAATCCTGTATCAGCTAATGCACGAACGAACAAAAGTTAAAATTATGTTGGCTATTCTGAGTACACTGCCGATGCGCATCAGAAAAGCAGAAAATACGCGTATTATGAAAGAGTTCGTAGATTAATTAATACATTTTATTTTACGAGGTCACAAAACAATGGTTGTTAGTGTTAAAAACCAAACTTAGTGATAATGTTGTTATGTTTAGGTGATCAAAATGTAATGTACAATAGAACGATACGACGTGGAAAAATTTTCTGAAGTTGTGCTAACTTCAGAAAGCTTTTTCACATCATATCATCCATCTCAAACCTTACTTTCAACACGTCCATGATATTATTTCCAAAAGCATACAAAAATATTGCATAGTATTGTTGAATAATTTTTTCTAATAATTTGACGAAACGACACGAATTTTAAATATATTTCCAGCCCGTAACATAAGAATTATCAACTTTAAAAAATACGCTATCTCTTGACCATAAGGAGAGTTACTCAAAACTTCGTCGTGACGTGCTGCGCGCTATCTATCGGATATTCTGCGAGCTATTACCAGCCAGAAATGAACCTCTCTCCAGCGCGATATATAACGAATTTACAAACATATGCCAATAGTTATATGTTTCCACGAGCTCTGCATAATTTTTAAAGTAATATATATTTCATGTACAACGATTTGGAGTACAAGTCTTTATATCCGGCCGGTAATCGTTCGTCTACGTAAATTATACGCCATATTGTTCTCTTGAAACCCATCTCCTTGATTCTATAGACATGCGTGAATAGTTTTTAAACAATTCTAACGTTATTCCATGTCACATATTTCCAACTCGAATATATTAGCTATAACATCCAAAGTGTAATAATAGATACAACAGACCGTCTCGCAAATTTTAACCCAAATTCACTATTTCGGACAAATTAAAAAAGAGTTATCAAATATCTATCAATTTATATTTTTACTTTTATAACCTACTTATATTTTTAGACAGGTGTCAGTCTTAAAATATCTTAAAATTTATTTAGCATTACAGTACAATGAGAAGTGGATTAGCTGACAGCGTGTTGACAAAAAATACAGCCCCGACTTGACGGACCAGCTGATGGCGGAAGGATACGTAGTCAGATGTAAACAGTGGCGCTACTTTCGTCGATCTTTCAAAAAGTGGCCTTCTTATACGGTACAAAATATACCAACGGCCATACCACCCTAAACACACCGGTTCTCGTCCCCGCTCGTGTTCAGGGAACATATATCGTGTTTATCGCGCAGTAAAGAAACGAAATGTGTTTACGCGACTGCTTCGGGGATTCCTACGCCTCTGCAAATGAATGCAGCGCCGCGCACTAAGTGAGTAAAGTGTTTCCAGTGTTTAAAACAACTTGTACCTCTCGTGAATTTTACCGCGAATATTGTAAACATTGGACAACAACATGACAAGTTTCAATTAATCGATTGGGCACTTTGAGTATTTTTGAGTGCAGGAAAGTCCACAACTCGTTCGCTTCACCCGCACGCATAGCGGACGCGTTAAACACTATTTTATAATATATAAACACTGTATATATTTAATAAACGTTCGCGAAAATTTTGTTAGTAACAAAAATGACTTTATGTATAATACAAATACAGATGAGGCTATCCCATCACCTACAGATGGCGGTTTTTCTATGAACACTTATAGAAGAAACTCAATGGCCCTTCGAGGGCCACAGCAGTTACTTTGTTTTCGCCAAATCAGGATATTATACAAGATAATATATACGAAATTTACTGCCCCCTAAGACATGAGCTGCTCAACGATGACAGCGTGTACGACTATTTAGGCGCATTCTATCTTGTCGTTGCATTTGACGAATTTGAGGACACGGATGTAATGGTAAGGGTCCATGTCAGGAAAATAGAGGGTACCCCTTCAGAACGCCATCCGCAAATTATCACAAAAAAAGGGCGAGTTCGGCCCCGGGGACGTCGTCCCTAACACAATCGGGGAACAAGTGTACCACTAGTACCTTGTCGATTACAACGCCTCAAATACCTCCATCCAAACATACAGCAGAGGAGGAAACAACCGAAATGGAAACAACACCCAAGGCCAAAAACGGCTACTGGTGGAGTCGCCAACACCAATCGCCAGCAACAACCCCTATGCCAAACTGAAGAGGGACGACGATGGAGGAGAATCTAGCAACATTGCCTCATCACAGCCCACACCACGCCCTGCAACCCAGCGGACTACATGGCAGTTTGGACGACAAACCAGAGTGCCCACCAACGAAACATTCAACATACACCAAAGTCACACAGCAGCCACAACAAAATAAGAGAAAGGTGATGCCTGCCATCACCGTGAAAACGAGCCTGGCAGATGGATTCAACAGGTACAAGACAGAAATAGCCAAAATGATCACAGGAGGGATGGAGCTTTCTGTTCGTCGTCATGAAATCAGTATCCACACCTTCACAGCCACAGACCATGGGACAATAGTAAATTACCTCAAAACAAAACATTTCGAGCTGTATACAGCACCACGGCTGGACCAGCGCAACGCCCTGATCGTCATCCTCGGCCTCCCAGCTGAACAGGATATCGATGAAATCCAGGAGCTCCTGCGAGAGAAGAGCATAAACTTCTCCGCAATGACGCGCCTGCATAAGCGCCTACCAGGAGGAGCAACAAAGATACAACCATTGTTCATGGTTACCCTCATCTGCACCAGCCAGCTCCAAACAGCACTTAATATCACCAGCTTGGACTACATTAGAATAAATGTCGAGAACTTCAGGGGGCAGCAGGAGATCCAGAGATGTGTACGCTGCCAGAAATTCAACCACAGCGCCCACTTCTGCGCAATGCAGGAGCGCTGCGCACGCTGTGCTAGGGACCACCTGACACTGCAGTGCCCCAAGGAGGATGAGACCGCTCCCACATGCCTCAACTGAAACAACGGGGCTACAACAACACCACCCAGCCAACTGGAAGGGTTGCCCGGCCCGGCTGGCTACCCTTCAATGGAGGAACCGATAAGGAGGAGCAGGTAATATCCATCAACAAATACCCACAGCACATAACACCAGAACTGCACCAAACACCCATAACAAACTTCTGTCATCACTATTTACACCAGCAAATACTCACCACATGGTTCTGTGTACTCACCCACAACCACCCGCGCAACCCACCACACACAGCAACCAACAACCCAGACACACCAACAGGCCGATCACACAAAATCACACACACCAACCCACCAACTCACATGAACAGAACCCCCTCAAAGCAGCAGTTGAATTCCTTCAGCTACTCAAGACACTCGAGTTCACCCATCTACTCCCCTTCCTAGTTAATGCCATCCGATTTTATACAAAAGCGCAGACCTCGGATGAAAAGTGCTATGTGATCATAGACATTGTAACTGCATTCGCCACACATGAACCTTAAGTTCTTGATCTGGAACGCCAGTTCCATCCGCAACAAACAAGCCGAATTCACCCATTTCAATTCAAAAACCGGACCTGTTTTTCCTGGTGGAAACCTGGCTCAGTGCGAACACCCGCTTTGACGTACCAGGATACAGGATGGTGCGAGAAGACAGATTGGACAGGAAAAAGAGGGGGCTGTGGCGATCCTTGTGCGGGGGAACCTGTCCTTCCATCTAAGACAGAGCAACTACACCACGTGGAAGCTGTGGCAGTTCGCCTGCACACGAACCTCATGCCCTTCACGGCCGTGGCTATCTACATGCCACCAAACACACCAGTCCCCACCGAATACCTCAACAGTTTAAGAAGGATGGACACCAGGGTCCTCATTGCAGGCGATTTTAACGCCAGACACATGACCTGGGGATGCTAGGTCAACAATTACCGAGGCAAAGCCCTTCACTCATATGTTGCAACCACCCCACTCATCATTCGCAACCCACACGAATACACTTATCACATACACTCATTCACTGGACGCCCGAGCATGCTAGACCTGGCGCTGGGCAACCCCTGGCCCAGGGTTGGCTCTCTCGAGGTGTTCCAGGAGCTCATCTCTGATCACTATCCAGTCATCGGCACCCTCCACACAACCATTGACCATGAGCCACACCATCTCATTTAAAACTACACGTTGGCAAACTGGCGCAGCTACAGAGCTGTGCTGGACGAGCAGCTCGATCTGCAAACCAGACGCAAGACACCGCTCGAGATTAACCAACACGTACCTCACTTCACAGACATCATCGCCATCGCAGCAAATCTCCACATCCCCACCGCACGTCCACACCCTCTTGGAACCCCATTCCTTCCCCCCCTCCCGCCTCGGAACTCCAACACCTTACGTCTCAAAGAAACAGAGCACGAAGTCGCTGGCAACACTCGCGCTGCTGCCAGGACAGGGAGGTTTACCTGGCACTGTTTAGGCAGTGCAGGGGTGCCATCGCTGCCTGGAAAGCGGGCGAGGAGCTCAGACGACTCCATGCACTGTCGTTTGTGAACGGGTCCATGTGGCGGCACGCTCGGAGACTCCGAACCAGCCACGCCCCCATGCCACCCCTTCGGGTGGATGGGAGGCTGGGTGAGTCGGCAGCCGAGAAGACCGAACTCATGGCAGACAGCTTTGCAGAGACATTCCTTCCTGCACCCATTCCTCCACACATATCACGACTGCCCACTCACTATCGCCCTCCACCACCACCAACACCAGGCTCACTCCCTCTGACCATGCCACGGCTGGTCAGAAAGGAAATCAACGGATTAGATCAAACGCAGCCCCTGGCCCCGATGGCATCACCCCGTCTATTGAAGTCCATATCTAAGAAATCGTTCATGTACCTCACCAACATCATCAACTCCATTCTTAACACGGGACACTTCCCAGACACCTGGAAAGCAGCCATGGTCGTGCGCATCCCAAAAGGGAAAGCAGCAGCCAACCTGCCTTCGTCGTATCGCATGGTATCACTACTGTCTATAATATCGAAAGTCACTGAGCGTGTCGTTCTGGCCAGGCTCGAAGCGGAAGTAGTCCAGCTACAACCGCTACCAGACTTCCAGTTCGGCTTCCGACGTCATTTTTCCACTCAACATGCCCTGGCATATGCAACAGACATCATCACTCACAACTTCACTGATCACAAACACATGAGGATGGCGCTCCTAGATCTGAGCCGTGCATTCGATAAAGTACACCACCAAGCACTACTACTCAAATTAGCATTCTTGGGGTTCAACCTTGCAATCATCTTCATCCTTCACTCCTTCCTGGAAGCCCGCACATTCCGTGTGCGAGTCGACGGGTCCATATCATGCCCACGGGCAATCACTGCAGGAGTGCCCCAAGGATTTACGCTCTCCCCACTATTATTTTCCTTATGCACATACAACATACCAATCCCCATCGAATGTACGGTTGTCATGTATGCGGACGATACCGCAATCCTGGCCCACCACACAGATCTACACATGATTAGCACCCGGCTCACCGTGGTCGTCCGCGCAATCTCAACTTATCTTCAATACTGGGGCATCCCATTAANCACCCGGCTCACCGTGGTCGTCCGCGCAATCTCAACTTATCTTCAATACTGGGGCATCCCATTAAAAGCCAATAAAACTGAAGCCATTATTTTCACCCGTCGTCGCCCCAAACTTCCACCATCCATAGCAGTCCAGGGCAACATCATTAAATGGAAAGATTCAGTTAAATATTTAGGCGTAACATTAGATAAATCCCTTAGATTCTCATCGCACTTTTCATCAGCCTACTGTGCATACAATTCACTTTCCTCATTAATAAGCACCTAAAGTCCTCTTTGAGAGTGTGACAGAGCCCGCCTCTTCAAGGCCTACATTGTCCCAAATTCCCACCTTCACCCAATCTCTGCCTGCTTCAACAAACTACTCCGTGCCACTCTCGGTCACCACAGAAAAGCAAACGAATTTAGATATGACACAGCATCCGCACGCACACTTATCAACACATATGCTACACTGTTCTTCACCAAAGCCAGAAACAACACTCTACACATAGTGAAACAAATAGGAATACACGACATGCCAGATACATATCCACACAAACTCCTGATTGACTTTCCAGGGTACCGGCCGCCGTGAGTGGAAGAAGACAACATTCGGCACCAGCAACAAATCAACAAATTGCTAACCAAAATGTACATAGCCTAAAACCAAGTGTATATATTTATTAGTGTTAAAACTGTGCAATTCCTAATATTAATCATTGTGAACACTTGGAAGGATGAAACTAATGTCCTACTGTTAAGTCTACCATTGTGAATACTGAGAGTAACCACCAGGAGCATTTCATCATAGTTAAAACCATGTGTAGAAAGTATAAAATCTAGCCATGTGTAGCACAGTCAAAAGTGCCCCAGGGACACAATAGTTTAAGGTGTACCCATGCAAGTGCAACAAGGACAAACCACCAAGTACTTATAAGTTTAAAGTGTAATCAATGTGTATAGAGAGTTATCATTATGTATATTTATTTATTTGTTTAAGTGTAACCATTAGGGTTTTTGTTTCTTTTCCCTAACTTTGTAACTTTAAATAATTCTACAACAATGTAATAAGCCATGAAAATGGGTAAAGGATATGTAAATGTATACCTACCACAAGAGCCCAGTGGGCTGGTATGGTAACTCTGCCAAAAGTGAAAAACACTTGTACGTATATGTTTCTAGGACCATTAAAGGATTTTTAAATTGTAAAATTGTCAAAAATGTGTTTTAAAAGTCGACCACGTCAAAAAGTCTTGCATTTCATTTAACTGAAATTGTGCACCTACATACGAACTGCTGATAGTGTACGGTTTCTCCAGTACTTAATACAGATTGTACATTATTTACAAACATGAGTTAAAGCTGAGAAAGTAGGTATTTTTTCTCCCCAAAAATATTGCTAATAATGTTGTGTATACTGAACATTGAAAAGCCACCTAATTTAAATGTTGCTCGAAACATAATCGTATGTAAAGTCCAATAATTTTAGGGTTAATACTAAAAAGAATAAAAGACGAATCCTGAAAGTATAATTGAATACCAGAAACAATTTATTGAACTAAAAAAATCATTTTATTTGCCTTTTAATGAATTAGATTCAATATGCTCTTAAGTCTCCACATGATAATTTAAGTAAATTTTTAGAAGTATCTGCGAATCCAACATGACACGAAAATAATTGGTTAAACCACAACAAATTGCCTTCTTATTATTTATGTTTTCTTTAAAAATATGCTTCCATGTAACAACTTTAAAATGTGTGCACATAACTATATTATTATGAGATTACTTCAATTAATATTGCCAAGCAAGCTGTGATCGGCGATTGAGATTTAGGAGTCAAGAAAATATACATGTTCAAAACGAAAATCTTGAAGGAAAACGATACATTCAAGAAATTGAAAGAGAAAATGGCCGCTATTGTGACATTCGTATGACGTCGCACAGTTTTCAATGAATTGAATTCAATAAAAACTGAATAAAAATTTGATCGTGTGAAGGGGTAAGTCATTTCCTTATATCGCCAATTTACAGAAGTTCTTCTAAATTCGACATACAGTCAAACTAACTCTTCATATTTAAATTGATAATTAAGTTATATTTAAAAACAGGTTAATATTGGCATGCAAACACGCTGTATTATAAAACCGTTTCAGGCTATATGTAGTCTACATTAAATGTGTCTTATTGAGACGGAAAATACAAAACAATAAAATTAAATATAATAACAATTGTAAGTAACAGCCTTTTATTAACAATAAACAGAAGTTTTTCATAAAATGAAACATAGAGACAGATTTCAACAAAATATTTTATATGTGAACATATTCAAAACAGACTAACCCTGACACACAAATTCACGAGAAAATAAATAATAGTTGCAAACTATTTGTATACCAGCTACATTCTTAAAAATCTAATGTACAATACTTCATTTTGTCAATAAGTTTGTATTTTAAGTTTATATATGCCTCATTATTTGCGTTTTTTTTTTTTTTTCATAGTACTTACGTTCATCATTTGTACATTTTAAAAAACAATTGATAGTTAAATTTTAGTAATTGATAAACAATATTTTTTTTCAGCATGCATCGCACTTTTCACATTGTTATGTGTTTATATGTAAACTAAGTGAGTCATTGTAAGATGACCTTATTGTAAGATTAGTTTAAAGTGCGCAAAATATTATTTAAAAATATCATATATTCTTTATGTCAAAATCTGAACATAGTAATAAGAATGAAAGAACTTTACACTGACACAGGTTTTTATCCTACAAATAATGATTATTTATGCAATGTGAATTGACTTTCATTGGTAAACTAGTAAGAAAGTTTTCATGGTATGTGTGTGTGTGTGTATATATATATATATATATATGTGTGTGTGTGTGTGTACATATATATATATATATATATATATAT
>NQII01000218.1:381162-396609 GCA_002778355.1 Clitarchus hookeri | reverse complement strand
TATATATATATATATCTGTCCTTTCGATATCTACGTTTTCTATTTCGTGAAAAAACTAGGAGCCGTGACATTTGTTTACATGGTTACGCGGGATCTACGAAGGTATTCGTCACATTAAACAGCGAGAGCGCAGCACCGTCGCTTGTCTTGCCAGAAATAGCTGTCCAAAGGGATCATCCTGTTGCGCACGCTATCTAGCGTGAAGTGGTGAAACTACATGAGTATAAAAAAAAAGCACTCGATACAGCGCCACCACTTCGAAGAATAGTTGCGTTTATCCAGCATAGATAGAGCAAATAACATCAACAGCCACACCGACGACTCTTGTTTACATTACAGAATACATGAAATAGAAATACAGTGAATTTTCATTTACATTGTAAATAAAATGATTTTAAAATATTGTTATTTTAACAGTTAAAAATTACACATCCAAGAATAAACCACTTCTGTATTTTAAAAGATATATGTGATAAAATATAAACTGGAGTAACAATACCCTGAAGAACCAGATACGACAGCCACGACACGACGAAATTCGAGCAGTAGCCAATGAAAAGTAAGGTCACTGTGACGTCAACCCGACAAAATTACAGCACTGCTGGCTCGACAAGACACGAATGTATTCATTTTTTTGTCATTTCCGTCGCGTCTGAACTACGCCAAGTCCTGCTCAAGATGGAAAATTTCTGCGAAAAGCAGTTAATTTATAAAGTAAAAAATTATAGTGAGCTTTACGACATTCGATCAAAAGATTTTAAAAATAAACCGAAAAGAGATAAGGCATGGATTGAAATTGCTGATCAATTTCAAGATGAAGATGTTGATGGTGAGTGTTTCATAAGTACTCGGAAAGGGTTTTATAGTTACAATTTGCATGCCGGTACTTTATAAAAAAAATTTTGGTTGTATGTAAAAAAAAAAAAAGCTTATATTTTGTTAGCAATTTAAAACGGCATTTTTAATGATTCGGTGTTACGAAATTCGTATTTTTGTCAAAAAAAATATTATTTGTGTTAATACCAGTATTATGTTCGAGCAATATAAAAATAAAGTGGTGTTCTTTTTTTTTTGGGAACCATTTAAAGTGAAAGTAATGTTGTTAGCGTGCTAGGATGGCAAATTTAATGTAAGTAATGTATAAAAATATGTGAGAATAAATGGCGTCATTAACTTACTGCGCACCTTTTTTTTCTTTTACAGCTTCATTTTGCAAAACAAAGTGGAGGCATTTGAGGGATTCGTACCTGAGAGAAAAGAGGGTGATGAAGACATCTAGTGTGCGAGGTGCAAAGTCCAAGAAGAAATGGAAGCACACAGATGCTATGCGTTTCTTGGACATCACACTGGTCCAAGAGGAGACCACAAATTTACCTCAGCATGAAGGCGAGTCATCAGGAATGGGAAACGAAAATGCAGATTCTCTGGCTGACGAGGCACTACAACATCCGCTTGTTTTAATGGATTGTGAAAGTAGTACTTCAGCAAACAGCGGTAGTGCTTCGCCCTCCACTGTTTCCAGTGTTTTGTGTGCATCTTCGGGGGGGAAGAAGAGGAAGCAGTCCTCCGAAATAACAGCACCAAATAAATTCGAACAATTCATTGTAAAAGAGCTCAGCAAACCAAAAGACGACATCGAATTGTTTTGTGCAAGTTTGGGCGCAAGCCTTCGCAAGTTACCTGGCAAAATTGTTCGAGCTACAAAAATCAGGTTACTGCAGGTGATGGTGGAGGCTGAAGAAGAGGCTGAAGAAATGAGTATGATGTAAATATGATTGTGTAAATGTTAACTGTAAGCTAATGGTCTGTTTGAAATAAATGTAAGTAGTGATACAGAAACACTACTCCTAACAATAAACATAGCCGATTATTTTTAAATTGTAACATTCTCCTTTCCCAATATAGCAGCATGTCAGCATCATGTACATATACCATCAAAGAATAATTAATGTCATTTAAGTTCCTGTATTACTTAAATAAATTAATGGTTTTAAATTTGAGGAAACAAACACTAGGATTCACATAATTTTTAAATAAGTAATTTAATTTATATTGATAAGTGAACTGAGATTTCAGGTGAACCACTATTTTAAGTGTGTGTGTATTTATATTTAGGTAATCTGGTTAAAGGGTTCAGGAAACCAAATTATGAAGGGCAAGTAAAGTAAAAAAAATGTTAATGTACATTATATAGCTGCATCGGTGACAAGTCTCGAAGAAACAACAATAACAATATATTCCAGCTACACTAACAGAATAAAGTTTACTAATAAGACCCCACAAATAAATTTACAATTGCAATTTACACTCTCTTTTATTTCTGCTCTCAAATGAGTAAATAATTGTACAAAAGTAACTGTATTGAGAACACATAAGAATTCTTGTAACTACTGCAACTCATCATATCGACTTCAACGACATCTAATCATAAGTATAACTAATATTGTTACACATACATGTATATATATGTCAAATTATTTACACAATTAAAACCAATTAGCATACATTTTTATAAGTTAACTTTGACGAAAAATGTGATCACACGCCTTTGGGATATCTCAAAAACCATTCAAACCAAATATACCTTTTGGTATGAAATTTATAATAAAAATTTTGTACTAATAAAAAGGATCCTCTCTGTTGCATTTAAATTAACTAATCGCCCATTTTTGAAGTGTTATTTCTTAACAACCCAATTCCTAAATTATTTTCAACAACGGGAATCTTGTTCCATTGGCGTCCTAATTGTCCTGGTCCCAAAAAGTAGTCGCTAAACTGATAGCCACAGCAGCGGCAGAATATCTGTCGCTGCCTGTCCGCATAGAGGGCTCAAGTTCACGCAAGCAATATTTATTATACCTGGTCTCTCTCCTGCCTACGTACCAAATGTTCATCTCCATCATACCTGTCGAGAAACTGGGATGTTCAGTGCCGCCTGCCTTCAGGAAGAAGCAATCCCTCTTCTCTCAGAAGCCAGTTGTGTAGGCAAACAGTGGCTTTAATGATGGCTTTAACAAGTTTCTGTTTGCCTAGGATTGGATGCCTATAAACTCGCCATCTTGCTGATAATATGCCGAAGGTATTTTCAACAGTCGTCTTCGCACTAGAAAGCCAAAAGTTAGATTCTATTTGCTCATCTGCCAAACTATGACCTGGATAAGAACTCATCTCATAATGTCATTGTAGGGGGAAAGCTTCGTCTGCAACGAATGCATATGGAACTTCCTCTTATGTACCAGGCAACTTCTTTGCAGATGGTTAGAGACGCGGAAATTTCGCGAATTCATTTGAGGACAAGCCGCACTTCAAACACGCGTACATTTGACTTCCTTTCCCAAATGGGCCGCAGTGTGTTAGCCACACCCTGGACTAGTGATAGCCCGATACTGAAAAAACCCGATACCGATGAAGGTTCCGATATTTAGGATTTTACCGATCCGATACCTGTAAACCGATATTTTCCTTTATCATACTGTAAGCAGACATTTGTCACTAAAGTGTATGAGAGAAAACTGCTGCCTCGAAAAGTTTTGTTTGCAATAAGCTAAATAGACTTACTGTTAAGTGAGATTTACTTTATGCCCGGTACATCAAAGCAGCAAAAAAAATAGTTTAACATTATACAAAATTATAGCTCACTACAAAATATTACAAAACTAAGTTAAGGTTGCTAGTCTACAAAAAATATGTAAAAGTACAGGAATGAAAACTAAGCTAACAAGCCACGATCATTTTGTTTAATTTGAGAAACGTACGTTGAACATAAGACTGCTTTACCAAAAATAAAAATGTAATCCGTGAAGGGAAAAATAATGATGGGCATGTACCTTATAATTTGTTTTTATCGTAAGAAATTTTTAAAGTTTTTTTATTTAAAAAAAATTAAATTATTGCATATTGACATTTCAAATTAATGATGTTCTTTTTAGTCGTATCGCTGCAGCCTGATGTTAAGAGTGGAGAAAATTAAGTGTGCAGCAGAGGAGAGAAAATACTTGAGGTTAGAATGGCCATTACCGATGTGGCGATATTTTAGTGCCGATCTCCGATAATGGTAAATGTACCGATAATAACGATATCCGATACCGGATATCGGCTATCGGGCCATCACTACCCTGGACTAATTCGACCCAATAACTGAACTGCAAGAAAAAGAGCACCAAGTCCCGTGCTGCCTATTCTGGGGCAAAACTTGGGCATCAGCCAATTAGTAACTAGTTGAGGCTCTAGTACGCCGAGAATTTTGGCGTCTAGCTGGTTGCCAAATGAGTCCGCGAAATTTCCGGGTCTCTACAGACGGTATATTCAAGGAGTTAAGACTCCAAGGCTCTGCCAAACACTGATTGTCTAAGAATCCCTCCATCGCTGTTTCTGCCAGCTGCTCCTGTATCTACAACGATGAACTGGTGATTGCCTGAAGCCACAGCCAACACCACCATGCTGTGAGTGGCCTTCTGCAAGACGTTTCCATGTCTCCGCACTGAGCTCTGAGAAAACTGAATTGACAAGGCAAATCCATATTACTTGTCAGACTTCATTGATAATACCAGAGCAAGTATTTGGTGCAATTCGGTACTGATAAGACATAGATCGCATGGAGCCACTAGAAGCCAAATACCTGTAATGCGCCGGGAGTCTAAGTACAAGTGATTACTGTAGTACTAACCTTAGTGTCAATGCCAATCCTTCTCCTGGTATCTCCTGGAGTATTTTGCAATGGAATCCTCCAACAAGCTTAGCAAGAGATAAAACTGTGTAGGCGACATTCTTACATAATTAACAAAAGACTCTTCATCTCATTGTTAGTAGCAAATTTGTAAAATGATATATAATAATAATTAATGGCAACATGTGTAGTTTTGCATTTCATAACGTATTTGGCATCGTATATGACGTTAGAACATATATTTCAAATTGTTGTGAACTTTAATGTACAGTATTTATATATTCAAGTCCATCTAAATTCATGCTACATGTATACGCGCATTATATATATAAATATATATGTATAGAGAGAGAGAGAGAGAGAGAAAGTTATTTATGTAGTATAATACATAATTTCACACTCAATTAAGGTCTAAAGCATTGTATCTCATTTTCCTTTGTTTTCAATACTATTTTTAACGATATTGTGCATTTTTTCAGAGAGCAGAATAAATAAAAAAGAGCCGGTAATATATTGTCATTCCAGTACTGCCGAAGACACTATCCCAACGAAAGCTAGATATTGTCGTGGTATTGTGAACACCGTCCAAAATAATCGTGAAGTTTGTCGTGCTTCGACCGTCATGGCCCTACCGTCGTTTCGTGTTCGTCGGAGACATTGTGACTCTAAAAGCTGCCGTTTAGCAGTTATTTTGATAAATACTTCAATACTAAGTCTCGTTCGTTCCTTGAGGTTGTCTTCGAATCCACAGGATTCGTCTGCGAATAATTTGCGTGTCCTACTTGTATGAGTTTTTGTTTCACTCTGATAGGCGTAATCAAAGTACATTTCCCATGACTACTTTTGTAAACTATCGCTACACTCTTCGATTAACTCTAAAATCTCATCCACAAAACCGATAGGAAAGTGGTTTCAAAACTACTTTCCATTCATTCTTAACAGTAATTTTTTTGTACTGTACTCAACGTGGTACTTTATTGTTTTATACTTTTATTTTTAATTTTGTACTGTATGTAACTTTAGTATGTTATGTAAGGACTTGTATATTTTTTATTATTCCCTATAGGTTCGATAAAATGTAAATTTAAAAACTAAAATCTAAAAACTAAACATTCAGCTGAAGACTATGAACTTAATATTAGGTAAGATAGCAGGTCTCGCACTCAGGTCTTAAAGTAATTCTTTGTTATCTCTTACCAGTATAGTTACTCAAAAGTCGAGTTAAAACATTCCTCCTGTAAGTCGACACTTAGATTACGGTATATTGAACAAAAAATAAAACTCTAAGTTAAACTGCTCACAAAAAGTTCAGCATATATCAAAATACAGGATGTTGCATTGAATTAAAGTGGTTTACATTTCCTGTTGTACTCCTAATAGCACATAAAGTGGAAAAAATACACACTACTCGTGTAAGTCATCCCAGTATGAAACAAACAGAAGGCTTAAACTGAAAAACAACTTACACAAAGGAATCTCATCCGTTTCAATAACAACAACAAGGGTGTTCTCAGATGCACTGACAAATTTCAACAACGTGTAAGACCTCCACGATTCCTGAGGCACGCTTGTATCCGACGAGGCTTGCCAAGAACACGATCGTTGCTCATTTCCTGAGGCAAATTGTCCCACTCCCAATTGCGGCTGTTTTTACGGCCTGAGGTTGAACCTACTGTGTTGGTGCACATTGTTACGAATGCGCTTTTTAGCCAATTCATAATTGAAACGGGCTAAGGGCGTAGCTTAAATAATGAGTCATGATTAGGTAGAGAACAGCAGTATAAGATGGAGTTTATTAAACACAAAGATTATGCAATAACTATTTACGTGACTATTCATGGGTGGAGCTTAAATTGAATACCAAGATGCTTATTAATTATATTAAGATTTATTGTTACCTCACGCCATTACTAGTACAGTCTAATTGGAAAGTCCCCACCTTGTTCATGTTGCCGGAGGCTGTTTCTAGGAGGCGGTTAATGACGGCCGGACACACCCACCTTCCGTGGTCATCTCTCTGGGCGGGTCGACGACAAATGACGCCGCTCCCAGTGTTAACTCTGGCCTATATCGAGGGCGTTGTTTAATATTTTTCGGCCCCGTTTACTGGCCGGTGGAGGGGCTTTCTGCAACTGTCTTTCACAAGGTGGTGTTGCAATCACGCTCGTGCCCTGGTTCAATGTTTGAAGGTGTAATCAGGCAGGCCGTCAAGTTAAGGCCTGATCACTTCATAACATCTCCCCCAATGCTCACTAGCGAGATGCCCTAATCTCGCCCTAGAGTCCGTGTGGATTATGTAGAAGACTGGGAGTTGCGGGGTTCATGTTGTGGCAGCAGGAATATGGATCGGATTGAAGTCCTCTTCGCTACGGTAGGAAACATTTTTGAAAGGAATTATAGTAGACGAATAAGTTAGGTACAAGGAACTGCCAATAGCTTTCGTGCAGTCCTCGGGCAAGGTGGGCCGAACAAACGCTGTGCAGTGTGTTTGCAGTGGCCTTGCGGACCTTGAACTTCAATTCCGCTGGGTGTGCAAATTTCCTTCCACGCGAGTGCGGCAGACGCCCCGCGGGTGGTTCGCGAACGCGTCAGCCTTTCTTGAGTTTGTGAGACCCTAAGCACTAAGTGGCGTGAATTGTTCATTACATTAATTCTTGTAAGGAATGAAGAAAAAAATATTAATCATTAATCATAATGAAAATTGAAAACAATATTTTAAAATGAAAGTAATTTAAATTTGGTAAGTTAACTGCTCTCCCCGTTACAACAATTATTTTTTTTTGTTTGTACAGCAAATACACTTGCTGGAAATAAATATATGTTAGAGCACTGACAAAAATAGTGATGTGATAGGAGAATGTTACATAATAAAATTGTACATGACGTCACGGTGGTAGGATACTGATGGGATGGTATCAAAACGTAGAATGTTATTTAATTAATAATTGGAACTTCCATAAAATTCAAAAAACCGTAGCAGCTGCGTTTCTACTACGTTTCAATACTTAAGAAAGAAATGGAAAGGATACTTAAAGTAACATATACACAAGTATTTAAATATAACAAAACATACTGTTGAAGTAATAAATGTTACTTGTTATACAAAAATATGTGTCATTAACAGATAATGATATCTATTGAATGTGGTAAATTGTACAAATGATTCGTTTTCTTTTTTATGATGGAAACTCTTACAATGTATTAGTTTATTCATATAAGTTGTTAGTTGAGTAGGTACATTTTAAAAATTATTAATTTTTCTAGTCGCAAACATTGGAATATTATTTTTTATTTTATTTGCATTATAATTTACAAACCTTTGTTTTGAATGCCTCCTATTAGCAACCGCTTTTTTTTTTATGCAATCATAAACTTTTTAAAGTAAATTTGGTTATGTGTTACTGTTACCTGCAGGGTGAAGTATAAGCGATGTAAGTAAAATATGGATACCGGTGGTTACCTGTAAACATTTTAACGTACGACTCGCGAGCTGGGTTAAGCGGTAGTGCTGATGCAGTGGAACGAATGTGCGCGCCTTGACAACATTTCTGCATGTGACGTCATAGCAGGTGTCCTGCCGCCACTGCTATCGTGGACATTGCTTGCACCGACCTCAGAAGAAACTTTACATGAGGGAGGTTTGTTGTGACATCTCGGCTGGTTGCTGTTAACATGGAACGTGCCGTACCGTTCATCTGAAACTTGCAAGGAAATGTATTAACAAAATGCCTTCGCAGTTTGTCGAAACATCTTATATAACATTTTTGCTTTAAATAAATAAAAGGGCCCAAATAGTTTATGCAGATTATGGTAATTTAAAATTAAATTGTGTATTTAATTCTGGTTTTATTATATTTATGGCTGTATTATATTGCTGGGTGTGTCCGACCTTGGAAGATTATGTATTTAAACGTGAGTTAAAGCTCATTTATTTCTAAACTGTCGTTGTCAATTGTTCTCTCGGGCGGTATATGAATACTAACTTATGTTACAATTTTATAGTTACGATACTGTTTTTCATCCAGTTCTCAGTTAATGCCTACAAATCAGGACGGTTATGCTAGTACCTATTTTCATTAAAAAAAAAAATTATCTCAGCTGTGTGCGCGGATAAAGCTCATAATTATTAAAATATTAATAAGTACGCTGGACACCAGCACATAGCATAAGTAGAATATAATGACATTGATTATTTAAAAGTTAAGATTGTAATAAAGAGGAGAAGAACGTATAGTATGTTAACAAGGCCGAGGGACACCAACACATAGTATAAGTAGAACATAATGACACTGATTATGCAAAAAGAAGATAGTAGAGAGGAAAGGAACACATAAATAATTAAGTAGGTACTAATTACAATTCTACTTCCACACAAAGGGGTAACTCAATGACTTACGCCAGGGAGGTCAAAACCGAAAGTACCCTCGTGGTATACTTTCAAAGTACTGTGTAGTATAGAAAAGACCCACAGCAAAAATCCAACATCCAGATTGTGCCCTACTGCCTGAACTCTTTCAAGGCCAGTAGAGCACAGAAAACAGGCCTCTCTGGTCGGGTCACAACTCTACCAGAGGCCCAAAGATTGCTCCGCGTCTCACGCGAAACGAAAGGTTTGACCTCCTGAGTAAGTACTCCTGACAATTGAGTGGATGTGGGTAAATCATGAACGGACAGACACAGTCGAAGTGGGTGTGTCTCGGAAACTATTCCCACTTCGTTAAATACCCTTGACATTGCACACAATTATTCCTTCTCACGTCAGGTTTAGCAGTCTGCGAGTGTCATCAGGCTGGACAGCTGCGGGTCCTGGAGCGGCGATGTCCGACATCGAGGCAACGAGGCCTGGGTGCGAGACTCGGGTGAGCTCCGTCTATATCATGATCTGTCTGTAACCTAAAAAACCTTCCTTATCATCCTTTCTTCCGTAGGCCTCATGTCTTAAATTCTATGTAACAATTTATAACTGTTGGAGATGGAAAGTAAATACTTTATTTACTTTTTCTATAAGTCATCTTCTTCTTAGTTTATCCTGATATATTGTTCTATCCCTCAATAACCTAATAGTTTATGAGCAGGTTAGACTCATAACAAACACGCATGTCGCTGGAGCGAAAGACGCCAATGTGTGCATGATTCACACGTAGGTACGATCCACTCCTACTAGAAACATAATTATAGCGTATTCGTTGGCGAACGGGGAATATGCTAAACTTTTTGTGAGCAGTATAAGTGCATGCAGCGCTCAGCTGCGTGGTACATACATATTCTGCCAAACGGCTTGTGCTGTTTAATTCGAGCTTGCAGTCTTGAGTGAGAAACTGACATGTTGGCCCCATTCATTACTACACTCTAAATTCGAATCAGTGGAAAACCACTGATTCGCAGTGAAATTTATCTACTCGAATCAGTGAAAATGACTCCACTTAGAATAAGTGGAAAACCACTAATTGTTTCAGTGAAAAAATTTCACGGATTGAATTAGTGACGTGAAACAATTTCACTGATTGAATAAGTGACAGCGAACTGCAGCGGCTAATTAAATATTGTATTTATAGAATAATTACAAGAAATAACACTGGTCAACAAAAAAAAAAAAATTTTCTTTCACAGAGTTTGTACATCCGGCAGGGTTTTTTTGTGGCACGTGTTTAAATTTTTAAAATAATTGGTACTTACGCAACACTAAATAATAAATATACGGCTAATTTACGCTTACCTAAAAAGTTTTATATAATGACTAGCTGTCCCGACAGACGTTGTCCTGTCCAATGGAAAATTTTCATTTTATTTCACATTATATCTCGAAATGTGTTATGTGCTTGGAATAATATCAGAATCATTGGTATCCATGGTATTTAAACGTCTTCTCCTTTAAACTTTCTTCTAAGAATTGTTGCTTCTATGACGTTCATCAGTTTTTTCNATTTAAACGTCTTCTCCTTTAAACTTTCTTCTAAGAATTGTTGCTTCTATGACGTTCATCAGTTTTTTCACCGCAAACCGGGCGCCATTAAGTGTTGAACGTATTCGTGACAATCGATTCCGTTCAATTTCATTTCGTTCTTCGCGTTGCTCTGCAGTTTGATTAGATCTAAAATTGCGAGTTCTACGACTTAAATTGCTCCGTCTTATTTGCGGCATTGCAGTGTAATTAAATTGTATCAAATTGATTCAATTAAAGAAAAATTACAATTCAACTAAAAAAGACTTAGTAGATTGCGATAAACTAAAAACATAACCACAATTCAACTGACAGTAAACAGCTGAAGATTACGAAAAAAAGTAAGAAGAAGTAAAGAAACTTGAATCAACCATATAATGTCGCATAACGTGAACGATGAACGACAACCAATTAAAGTTGAGGAAATTTAAATTTTAATGTCGAATGTAAATTAAATATCAAAATTAGAATTAGTTTTGCGAAATATTCCTTATTCCCTTTTTTTTATATATAACTTTTCCATGACCATAAACAAAACAAAAAAAAATTACGCATATCCATCGTGACGTCCCACATATTCCCTATTCTTTTTTTATTTTTTTCTGATAACTTTTCTATGACAATCAACAAAAAAAAAAAAAAAATTACGCATATCCACCGTGACGTTTGGTTTTTCCCAAATTCGAAAATATTCCGGGAAACTTTTCAAATTTTTCTCGCCGTAAAAACCACCCTTGAACTTCAACGAACATTTTAAAAAAAGAATTGGCCAAATTGGTCCAGGCGTTGTTGAGTTATGCGCTTACCAACACATTTTGGGATTCATTTTTATATATAAGATTTTCGGCCATATTTTGCGTTCGGGGTGCCTCTCTTCATGGTCCAGCAGTAGTCGACCAGCATACTGGGACTCCATTTGCCTTGGTACCTCTTTTTCATCGCCATGTTCAACAGAGATAACCCCAAGATTTTCAGGGAAGAAGTCTAAGTGAGAGTCCAAAAAGTGAATTTTCAAAGACATGTTGCAGCCTATTCCTTTGTACGACGTCAGAAAATCACTCACCATTTCACTATAGTTTTCTTCTTTATTATTGCCAGGAAATCCACAATAGATATTTTTGAATGATTTCCACGCTGCTTTTTCCGGTGGATGTAACAGTTCCTCAAAATGTTCATCATCCGAAATTAGTGATCTTATTTGCGGTCCTATAAATATTCCTTCCTTCAATTTTTCATAGCTTATTTTTAGGAAATTTAGATGTCAGTTACATAAATGCAGCATAACGTTTATCCATTGCTTTTACAAATTTTTTTATAAGGCCCAGTTTTATATGCAGTGGAGGTAAATACACCTTTTCGGGATCCACTAATGGGGTATTTGTTACATTTTTATGCCCAGGAATAAGATATTCACGTTTAGGCCATTGTTTCTTTATTTAGTGAGACTTCCTATCCCTGCTGTCCCATTCACACAAAAAACTGCAGAATTTCGTGCATCCAAGTTGCAAACCTAACAATAAAGCTATGACCTTCAAATCAGATATTCCAGTTATATTTAGTATAGTTAATTTTTTCTAACAACATATATTTTCATGTCTCTTTCATATCACTGGTATGCGCGACAGGTATTGATAGTAATTCATTCCCATTATGCAGTAGTACAGCCTTCAAACTAACTTTCGATGAGTCTATGAACAATCGCCACTCATCTGGCTGGTGTTGATGTCCAAGAACCTCCATTAATGAGCAAACATTATTACAAAAACTACATGGCCTTCTTTAGAGAAGTATTCACTGAAATCAATATCGTGACTACGATAAATGCATATCCGTGTATCTTTTTGGAGCAGATTCCAACCTTTGAGCCTGGAACTTGAAAGCTCAGCCGACTGTTTAGACAAATTTTAATCCCATATAAGATCATTAAGATCTTCTTGAGTTAAAAGGTGAGGTTCTGATTAACTACTTGTTTCAAATGTAGGGCCACTTCTCTCCTTTCTTTCGTCTTCAGTATGAGCTGGGTCGGAGTCGGAGTTATCACTTAAGGTCATGAAATCTTGACACTTTGGTACAGGATACTCATCACTATGTGGCACAGGTCTCATTGCAGAAGCCAAATTGGGATACTTAGCTGTATATTTTGTTTTGGAATTAATTCCTTTACTGTTGGTTAACCATAAATAACAGTCAGTTAAATGGTCCTTCTGTTCCCTCCAAATCACAGGGACTGAAAACGGCATATTATGAGTAGCATTTTTCCATACAGTGAGAAGCCTAACACATGATACAAAGCATATATTTGGGGCCCAGTCTTTATCGAAATCACCAGCTTTACACCCAAGATAAAACTCATAACATTTTTCCACAAGTGGTGTGAAATTTCGCCTCTGAGACTTGAAGGTCAGTTCACCACACATATAGCAGAAATTTTTTGGTTGATTTAAACACTTTCTTGGCATATTGAAACGTTTATAAAACTCATAAAACTTACAAATATAAAAAAACAATATACAGCAGAAAACCACTACACGTGTTGCCAGGCTCATTACAATTTCAATACTGGCTACTGGCCATCTGCTTACTGCAATATCTGACAGGCAGTCGAGACGCATGAGAAAAGGCAGAAGGCGTGTAGGGGTGTCACCGAGGCGCCCTGAGTGAGACTAGTGGGAAAAGACAGAGGGCGTCTAGCGGTGTCGCCGCCGAGTCAAGACGCGTGGGAAAGCTCCGAGTCAGATACAGTTAAGTGCCAGCGTTCGTCGCTCAACAAGCTTTTGAGTCCCCAACGCCTAACGTCCACCACGTTAAAATCCGTGAGCATTTTGGTATTTGATACACCCGTAAGGCTCCCAACTTGCTGGGTACAGAATCGGTCAGTGTGTGTATATTTTTTTGCCTAATATAGACTTCTTTATTAAAACACTGAGAGACCAAGTTATTGCTTCCCCCCGCTTCGCCCCGTCGCTGAGGATAACAGTCATCTTGGTAAGAAAGAGTACAATCCGCCTCCAAACAAATTCGTACCCGGCGAAACTTTGCCCTTGCGGCCACAGAAGGAAAGCGGACAAAACATTGCCTGAGGTTTCAACCCTCGACATTCAAGGCACCCGTAGTCTGCGCCAGAGAGGTAACTCGTACCCTACGACCCGCCCTGTATCTCACAGAGAGCGAGTAGCGTCATACAGAAGTATATTACGCGAAAATGACTGTCACAAGAAAACTATGCCTGATGGAAGAAATCTGATTACATATTTGAATTCAGCATAAAAAAACTGGACTAGGGTCGCTATTCAGTTTCCTTGTGAAAAAAAATCATGTTGACCAGTGTAATCATATTTACGTTAGTTTACTATTTATATTGCGCAATTAGCGTTATTTAAAAAAATAAAAATATGTCCGCAGGTAGCCAGAATTGAACACACACACACTTTCCGATTTGTTTCTAGTCCGTCACCTTGCCATTTTTTGTTAAGTTGACTTTATGGGCACATTTCCGATCAATTCGCCGTTGGACAGAGCGTGCGAGACATTTGATAGTGCGTGTGTTTGACGTTTGACGAACTCAAGTTAGAGCTACTTGATGACAAGCCCACAGTACACATGTGCGCGACATGCGAACTGAAGATCTGCCGCGGAGTAGCCGGGGCGCGAACTCCCGGCACCCCGACCACGAGATAACAACTCTGCCCCTGAGCTACGAGGACAGAGCACTGTTCGAGCTACCAAGTGGATTTTATAATGAAGAAGAAAATATATGTATTTATATTTACTCATCGAAAGCGTGTAGTTCTAAATTTCATGCCCTTATTTTTCGTTTTTGGTTTAATTGGTACCGTTAGGATTGTTAAAACGAATAGTACATATGAGTGCACTCTGTTCACCACATTATGTGCAGTTTAAACCTTCAAGCAGAGCGCTTTGATGATTACATGAAAACGAAATGAAAGACGCAAAAACGGAATGAAAGACTGAATGGTCATGTTACCTCGTAAAATGGTGTTTTGAAAGACGAAACACATTTTTGAATGTATTTTGTGTTAGTTTTATTATTTATGCGTTGTTATTTCACTTGGTACGCGTTGTTTAACGGCCATTTTTACACGTTATTTAACTGATCCAGAAATCATCAGTCAAAAAATAAATCACTGGAAAACAGTGAAAAAAAAAAAGACTGATGAATCAGTGGAATATTACAATAAATCAATAAGTGAAGGAAAACTGACATTTTTTCTCTGATTCATTAGTTAAATTCACTGAGGTGACTGTCGAATCAGTCAGATACTGTTACTGTTTGAAACAGTGAAATTCTCACTGATTCAGATTTAGAGTGTAGTCAGTTCATTAGTACATCCAAACAGCACCACATAACGACCTTTCAACTGAATCTAAATAAATTGTTGGAGTTTATAGGGGACACAAAGGCGCTAACTATTACTTTCAAAATACATAAGTACAGTTACGGACCCCGCCTGCCCTTGAGCTTTTTCCCGCGTTTGAGGCCGAGAAGCGCGGGAGCAATAAGGGCGAGTCTGCCACGCGCGTCAAGTGTACTATCGCCACTAAGCGCAAGGCTCTGAACTGGCGTGCTTCGTGTACTTCATAGCCGTGCGCAAGGGGGATGCAGGAGGTGCAGCTGCACCCCCATTGCATCACGACATAAGAAAAATAAAAATAATTCCCAATTTCCTGTTTTTGGTCGACAGCCTGTGTTTTAAATTGCAACTAAGGCAAAACTAGGTTTGACGTAGTGTAGACTATTTTATATAAATGTATTTTAATATATTCTTACTTGGTATTTTAATTTCGTAAAAGTGGATCTTCATTCTGAGGTTTGCACCCC
>NQII01000218.1:344920-381141 GCA_002778355.1 Clitarchus hookeri | reverse complement strand
TCTGCGCAAGCCTATGGTGTGCCTATGGGATTATAAGAGGTATCCGTGTAATTTTATTGGTGGAAAATCTGTAGAAAGGTTCAATGCAGGGCGCTCGAGTACTTTTGTGTGTGTCTGAAGCGTATATTTTGAGATGAAAAAAACCTTTTTTTTTTAGCTGTGTTGGAGTGTTCTGGAATTGCAATTATAGTGCGCGAGACGTCTTGGAAGCACTAACAGCCCTCATCTGAAGTGTGTTATTTTCGTAGATTAGTGCATTGGACTCGCGTTTAATAGTTTCGTAAACAAAATTTATTTCAAACACTCGGCAATGCGCCAGGTAGGAGTGCGAGAGAAAAGTAAAACGTCTATAAGTCATAATGTATGTAGGTATACTGCTTAGACGGATGTATTTAGTTCAAGAGTTTGTTTGCTTGGTGAACACAATTGATAGTCACTGTTTCAAACCACGTGACTACATACACAACAGCAAATAAACTTACCAGAATTACATACTACAGTTCACATCTGCTGTTAATTTTAATATTTATGCATTGACTCTACTTCCTTGTTTTCTGTNTGCCAACAGAAATGAATCTAAATTTAAACATGCCCATGACAGATGCTTGTTTGTCTCTGGTGAATAAACTTAGGAATCAAGAAAAACGATTGAAATTTTGGAACTTTACTAATTCAAAATATAATAATTACGTAGTAGTGTTTCGAATGGTTTGTACGGGTGCTTGTGAACAGTTGAACTAAGTAATAAGTTTTAATACCTTTCTTGAACTTATAACTATGTGATCTCTATAATTTGCCGTTATCGTCGTAAAGACGCTTTTCGTGCAAAGTATTATCTCTGGAAAATACACGTAGACGCAGAAATGTGCATTTTCTGGGAAATAAGTGTGGAGTGGAGTGGAGAGATGTGGCCGGCTCTTAACATCGAGGTCTTGCTAGCCGATGAGGGTGATGTGAGGTGAGTATGGGGGGGGCGGGAAAAACGGAAGAACCCCGAGAAAACCCGCCGACTAGCGGCATCATCCGGCACGATTCCCACGTACGAAAATCCGGGAGCGACCCCGCTGGGAGTCGAATCTGGTTCGCCTAGGTGGGAGACGAGTATTCTGGCCACTACACTACCGCGACCCTGGGGAAAGAAGTGCGTTTCAGCATCCGCCGTCCCCTCAAACACAACTGAGGACAATAGTTTCCTCACTGGATGCGCTATAAAACTATTCTTGATATAATCAGCGCACCACTTCTGAACTCTCTGTTACGATAGTGGAAGACGAAGATAGAATCTGCACGCACGAACGCAACAGCCCGGGATTCAGAAGTATGACAGGAGAAATGACGGACACAGAACAGAACGATAGTGTGACGTCATTTGAAGGGTGCGCCACAGTAGCCACAAAAGAGTTTTTTTCAATATGTGGGGAACAAAAGGGGAATATGTAACTAAGCGATATGTATATCCCCAGTTTGCAAAGTTTCTAAAGCTGTACCAGACGCTTGTCCGCCCGTAGGTCACGTGATCTTCAACCAATCGCAGGATAACTTGTTTTCTATACGTCCATCCTTGAATATTTACCAAACTGTAACTTTCGACGGACGGACGGACGGACGGACGGACGGACGGACGGTTGAGCCACCGCCTTCTGACGACATTCCTCAGACGGGAATACGCACTTTGAAATAAAATGCAAGGCGGTGGGTCTTTGGTGTTAAATTAAAAAACGTTACATGTAAATAGATTTTAGTGCATATTCTTATTGCGTACATAAATTATCTTCTGAAAATGTTTTTGTATTGAATACGTATTTCCAACCAAAGTATACCTCCAACGAAAGAAAAATCACGATGTTAAGTTGTCACATTGAAATTTCGCCGTACAGGAGGATTGACGGACGACGGATTATGTGAATCACTTTCAACTGACGGACAACACAGACGGACGACTGCCGGCGAATGACTGCCGGACAGATGACTGAAGGATGCGACGGAGTATTGTGAACATAGACTAAAGATGAGGTAGACCAATCTCTCTGACTGCGCACAACCAGTCTCCGTGTCCCAGCATTGAACTACTTTTCTGCCAGCACGTCCAGCAAAAACGGCGTGGTTTGGATTTAAGGTTAGAACGCTGTTTAGTGAACAAGTGCTTTGTGATGTTTGTATACTTCTTCTAACCAATTTGTAATGCAGTTTGATTAAATTAAAATTGATATAAGTATTTTACTCATATAAAAGTTCTTGTCTTTTGAATATTAAGCTGTAAAGAAACACGTGCATCACTGTTGATCATGTGACTTGACAGTTGTGTTCCTTTGGGGTAGGTCAATGTTGGGTACATGTGCAGAAGACGAATAAGCGGTATATTTCATCTTTAGTCTATAGTTGTGAGTCCAGCTTAACTGAGAATCTGAGTAGCGGATAATTATATCCTGTTTTTATCTTTGGTTACATCCGAATTCTCCTGAAGCGATATTAACAATACAGCGACGCGGTGCGGTGCCGCCGACGACAGCTTACAGCAATGTATAAAAGCTATTCACAATTGAGAGACAGAATGTCAGCGACATTCGCCTTTGCACTTTGGTGTCGTTTGTTCTTTTATGCTATAAACTTCAAGCCTGCGCCTCTTAATTTATTTGAATATTGCAACTTCCCCTCTAAATTTTAAATAAAATACTAGGTAGGGGCCTAATAGCAAAATTTACTAAATAAAATAGGATATTACTATTTGTCAATTTCATACACACAAACACAAAAACCTATAAACTCATATTTTGCGAAAGTAAACATCTAGATGTAAAGTTTACTTTATATTGATAATAACAAAGCATTTATTTTTAATACTGTTTGACGATTAAAACTAATCACTTACCTACATAATAAAACTTTCCTTCTTCTTCTTCTCTGTCGACGTCCGTCGCCGACAAAACCAATGTCTCTGTTAGCTCCAACGCTTGTGGGGCCCGTCGCCGACGACAAAGCTCTGATTGGCTAATGCGCATAGCGTCGCTTCGCTGTATTGTGAATACAGTCTGTTAACAGTGTCTTCACACTTTTTGAATCAAACCTTTGAAAAATCACCCCATATTTGACGTGCTTGGTTAAATATGCCGTGTACCTCAAGTGATTTATACTTGTGTAACACAAAGGTTGCTAAATTTAACTTTCACTTGTGTATATTTTACCTATAAATTATAATATTTCACCTATAATTAATATTAATAAAACAGATAGAAAATATATGGGTTGGTAATGGCTAGTAAGAAATAGTCCTTATGAAAAATATTATTACACGGAGTGCGCAGGTATGCGGTGCGATGTCCGTCTGGTGTAATTTTATAAGCTTTGTTTGCATGAGGCGGAGGAATATCCTGGAAGGAGAACTTTAGCAGGGCTTCAGAAAAGTTTGAAGAAACCGGATTGGGCCTATTCAAATATGGTGTGGCTTTTGATTATCAAGTGCTTCTCTAAGAAACTGTTTATCAACGACTATGTACTATCAGCTACCCTGTTTCAAACATTAAAAAATGAATAAACACGGATGCAAGCAAAATACACATTTATATTTCCCGAAGTGTCTGTGCCAGCTCCTAGCAGTAATTCCGGTATAAATTGTGGGAATGGTAATGAGCCAAATAAAATAAACATAGTCAATTCACGGTTACTTCCAACTTTTGTGAAGCCCTGCTAAAGTTCTACTTCCAAGATATTCCTCCGCCTCACACAAACAAGGCTTAACCAAGTCTAGAAAATTACACCAAAGGGACAGCGCACCGCATTCGTGGGCACTCAGTGTAATAAAATTTTGCCTAAGAACTATTTCTTATTAGGCTATTTTCTCCCTGTTTTTTTAAATTTTAATTATTAATTATATACTATCATTTATATATGCAATACAAGTAAAAGTTAAATTTAACCTAAAATAACACATGTATAAAACGCTTGTGATAAATGATATATTTAGGAAACAACCAAGTACGTCATAATTCTACCATTAAACCACCGATGTTATATGGGATGATTTTCCAAAGACTTGTTTTAAAAAGTGTGAAGAAACCGCGAATAGAGTAGAAGTGCAGTTGGACACACTTTGGTCGCCTTGAACGTGGCGTGTAATTTTCGGCGGGTCAACTGGCCGCCAAGACGGCAGACAGACAACCAGGAACGAGGCGGGAACGAAATAAAAAGCACTGCGGCGTGTGGAAAGTGTTAATGGCTGAGGGGCCGAACCGGTTCAAACCGCTTCTTGTAGAGCCGCGCCGTGCGTTCGTTAACGGACAAATAAAACAGCCTGTCATTCCCAGCGCCAGCGATCGATCCCCCTTCTGGAGAATGTTACGCGAACAATTTGACGTCACGTGCTCGAGGATTCCCCGAGACGGCGGCCACGTCCTCGCGATCAGGCCTTCTCCACTGCAGGCCAGACTAGGCACGACTCACTTGCCCGCGAAGGCCCGCGTTTCTACCTGAGAGACCCCACACAGGATGCTCCCAACGTGCGTTGCTCCCGGCCGAGCAGACACCATCGAGCTGCAAAGTATCTGGGCGCATTACAGCAGCTTGTGTTGTTTTAGTAGCTGGAAACCAACTACTGTACTTCAGTGACTGCAACTATGCAAAACTGGGCTCCGCGAGTATTTCAGCTGGTCACAGTAAGCACTTTTGTCAGCCCATTTCGTTTATCCTCTCAGTAAACGTGTGAACTTCCGCAGCATGTAAGAATAAACTTGGCCATGTGATTGTATTTTCATACCAAATGTTTTCGTTCCACTACTCTAAAGATTATACTCAACTGTTTGTTGTTCAGTAAATGCACAATTAACTACTACTGTCATCAAAGTCATTTCACTCTATGAGTTTCTGTTTATTTGTTGATATTTGTTATTTTTACACCGAAACAATGAACACAGTTCCTCTGTTTTCCACTCTTCTGAAGATAAAAACAATTATTTATTGGGTACAATATAGGTATGAGGAGTCACAAGGAAACGCCAATGGTTTCACAGTAGTGCATGTACTCGAGACGCCGTCGTTTCTCCATTGAATGCTGCCTAGAGATAATTCAAGGTAAAGCGAGCACTTTTCAAAGCCCCCTCATTTGGAATAAGAGTCAATAAATATATTTTATCTTAGCCATAGAAGTTAATTTCCGAGTGCGGTGGAATATATATACACTGTGTTTATTACTTACATTGTAATATTTATTTAAAACGGTGGTTAAAGAATAAAAAAATGGCTGATAGGAAAAAAGTAACAAGGGCCTCAAAAGTGCTTACTTTACCGTGAACAGCTTATAGGTGTGAAGTCGCTCTCTTTCTAAATGAACTGCACTTGATTGGGGCACACAATTGTGAAGTGTTAACTTATCGACACACAGATTTAACCAGAATGTGTCAAATAAAGTATTATCCAATGGCAAACCTATCGACAAGATACACGTGCTTTAAGTTTTGCTTGGCCGGAAGTAATAACGCGAATTTTGCAGATCTCTATGTCCAGGCGGCTCAGACCCCTTTCAAAGGTAGCACAGAAATAGAAGTCGTGAGATAAGAAATTTTCACAGAACATACGTTGTATTGCTCATGAATTGGTAACTGATGTAATCGCCCTTATAGCATATCCCCTTTGCTTCGATCTAGTCACTGCCATTTTGAAAATAAGCACCTAACGCATTCAAAACTCCATAAGTGAGGTTGTACATAATACTGCTACGCGCTGCAACTCGCACCGGCCGCGAATTCCCATTATGCGCGGTTCAGTTATGTTGGGGGGGGGGGGCATCTCGACCCTTCCCTCCCCAGGCAGACCCGCACGCTGCCTCGTCGCGCCCCTTCACCAGTTCCCCGGGAAGCCGGAGGAATGACTGATATAGCGGTGACATAGCTGGCGTCACAGACCCTCCTCCCCCCTTCTGGAGAAGCCCACAAGTGTAAAGGACGCGCAATAATATTCTGGGAATCAGGACCCTCAGCGCAACGCGGCATTTAGAGAAATTTCTGGTTGATGGCCTACAACCCTATAAACATTGCAGCGGTCCAACGGTCGGCAGTCTTTGGCGAAGGCCATCTGGCTGAGTGCGGGAGCTAAGTAAAGTGGAAACCCGACGAGTGAAGGCTACTGTGCACGAGGACTCTCGGAGAACTATAACATTGTGGACTGGTGGGACCTGGACTAAACTGAGGTGGGACTGAATGAACATGTAATACGGATTATTTTTGTAAGTATTGGAACTGTCAAATATGGACATATAATCTATCAAAATAATTGAATATATTTTTTACACTGTCTATTGGGACTGATTTCTAATTAATTAAGTGCATTGATTTCCATGAGGTAATTGTAAATTGTATTGATTGAATTCATTAATTGTAAAAATCAAGTGACATCAATTTATTGTAAGAATTTGGGTAGAAAGAATTTAGTTTTTAGTTATTGTAAATAAAATTAGGAAACTATAATTAACTCTTTTATTTAATTAAGACCTCCATACATTAACGAACCTGATTTAGCCCACTGACTTTTGAGAGCGAAATTTTAAAAATACTATTATAATAATATAATACATTTTTTTCTTGAGTGCCTTGCTGTAGTTTCATAAATATGATATAAAACCTAACTTAAAAAATGGAAAACTAATGAAGGCATCATTTTCCTAATTAAATTATACAGTGTGAACTGTTAACCTACCAATGTTTGTACAAAACGGCTGAATGGTTGCTGAGATATGACATTGTGCCCAAAAATTTTGAAATGGTCGACGTTTTGAAAATAAGCTCCCGGCATGGTTGAAAGGCACAGAAGCCCGGGTGGTGAAATTCGGTGCACGGGTCTTCTAGAAGATTCTAGAAGTAACATGCACACATGCAGCAGAGCCGAGCCTGAAAAAAGAGGAAATGAGCTTTTAGGACAAACGCCTTTAGATCAAACGCTTTTAGGGTAAATGCCTGTTGAAGAATAAGATTGAGGGCAAATGATGTTTAGGGGAAACGCCTGTTTGAATCCATTATGCAAGAAAATACCTAAAAAAAAAATTTAGGGCAAACGCTTTTAGGGAAAATGACAGACCCCCACACCAATCTCATAAGTCTTATCTTTCTATCGGAAAGTGAGCTAAAATATGCTTTTTTTTTATTTTTGTTTTGCAAAATCGTTGAATTACAATGGAGAGGCCAAACAAACACGCTTGTGCTCCAGGCTCATGGTGAATCTCAGGGCGCGTCTGAGTAGACTTGGACAATTGAAAACTTTAGTATCTGACTTCATGATATGACTTTACGTTTGCTTTCCGGTATGTTGTTTCCTATTAAGCTTGACACAATGAAACTGTCAAAGATAAAGTCAGGCTCTCTTGATTTAACGAGTTCAAGAAGTTGAAACTTAAAGTCAAAGCCAAACAGCCATTTTGCCGAGAATTTAGCAGAGGTTGTGTGGAATGAATATTTGTTTACTGTAGGGCGATTTTGGTCTTGGTAAGTATAATTGTTAGAATATGGCAATGTAATAATTATTATTTGGTAACTTCAGTTTTAAGTTGTTGGCAACACTGTGTAGTGTTTTGTTTTCTAGTTGAAAAATATATAACGGTCAACATTGTTGTATCAGTTTTGCTGTTAAAGTATAATAAAACATTTCGTTTATTAAAAGGCCTTTATTAATTAAACCTTAACAATAATAAACAAAATTCGTCTAGATTAAATAAATGGCAAACGAATGTAATGTGAAGAGGAAACACATGAATGAATAATTATGAATAAAATAAATAAGCAAATTTTATTGTTCGTAATGAAGTTTCAAAATAAATCCAAAACAGGTACGTAATATGCGTTCCTGGGTTATATATATTGTTTTACATAACAAGGTACATATTTTTACGAAGATTACAGAACCGATTTTCAATTGTCTTCTGTATTGTGTATCGGTGGTTTCGTCAAAGGAAAGGAAATGAAGCACACTGCGAGTCGTAGATCCAGAGAGGCTCTCCCAGGCAAACATGACTAACTTTCGGGGACCCTGCAGGCAGCTGTGCTCCACACGCGAGCGGAGAAGACGACAAACCGGCTGTAACCGGATGGCGCACTCCGAAAGCAAAAAATAGCTGGTGGTAGAGACAGCGAGACCCCGCCTAGTGGGGAGGTTCACAAGGGCACAGCGACGGCTTCACAAGGATGTCAGACATGGACTGACAAGTAGAAACGTTGCGATACTACTCATATGAGTCAATATCAATACTTTTCTTTCGATATCCGATATTTTTGTATCGATTTTCTGTTTAGATAT
The DNA here is from genome assembly GCA_002778355.1 of Clitarchus hookeri. Classification (NCBI taxonomy): domain Eukaryota; kingdom Metazoa; phylum Arthropoda; class Insecta; order Phasmatodea; family Phasmatidae; genus Clitarchus; species Clitarchus hookeri. The sequence continues at coordinate 372,867 of NQII01000218.1, read as the reverse complement.
TTATACTGTTATCAGTAAATTTCTTCCGGTATTTTGCCACATTTGTAATTAATTATTATAATGTATAATATGACATATTGCAATGACTTATATTCGTGCTATATCGATACTTTACGATACTGAAACATCCCTAAGTAGGCCTGCATTTGTCATTTGTATGTTAATGGAAATTTTGAAATACCATTCGATATTCTGGAGTATCGATATTTTGTTCCGATAGTATCGGAATATCAATACTTTTATTCACTATTGATATCGAAAGAAATATCGATAGAATTGTATATCGCAACGTCCCTGCTGACAAGGCTAACCACAGTGTGACCAGGGGGCGGGTAATGAACGCTGTACTGGGCTACCGAGAGATATAGACAATGTTTCAAAAACGCCGACAACCAACTATATGCGGTACATGACAACAAATTGAACTTTCTACCAGAGGAAACCAACCCATGCCGGGATATGTGTCGTTTGGCCACTGTGGGGCGTCAAAATATTACAGAGCTTCGTCCATAGCAAGGTGTGGTTAACGCAACTTAGATCAGTAAACCTCCAACTTCATTATCGGCGCACGCAGTCAAAGGCGCCTGGCTGTGTGCTAAGTATTTCAACCGCAGTGTGGATTCGTGCGACAAGATCTTCGTCAAATGTTACTGGAGTCTCATGCATTATGTTCTTCGTGGTACCGCAAACAAAATAGTCGAGGGGTGTAGAGCGCCTGTCACACTGACAAATTTTCGCCTTCAAATATATGCGACAGTAAAATTTGAAGACGAAATATGGCCATCAAATTTTCCTCCCAACAAATTTTATCAAATAATATTGAATGATTTTGAAAATTTGTCACACTATCAAATTTTTTGCTGGTATGATCTATTCTGGTTTTGTATTTAAAAATTATTTTCAAATTAACTTACTGCTATTGTTTTTCCATGCAGTCCATCACAGGAAGAAATGTAACAAAGATGTGATTTATTTTCACTTATTAACTACATTTGAATTTTATTTATTTTATACTGTATATTTTCTGCACAATGAAATATAATGCTTCTGAGTTCTTAAAATTATGTGCGATATTCACATAAAGTAGCATTCATGCTCAGACAGCTTCTAAATAAATTTATTACCTTTATACCATTATTTTGTTTCCAGCAGTTTTTCGCCTTTTTAAAGTTTCGTGGCGTCGGAAACGGCCTTTTTTGTCAAGCACGATTCAACTTATTGGAAGCGAATTGACGGAAAAATTTGACAGTGTGACAGGGGCTTACAATATTGTGACATGGAAAACGCCCCCCTCTGCCAATACATCAATTTGGATGTGTGACACATTTCTGTTAATTGCGCTGGAGTTGCTTCGTGTTGCAACCACATTATCTGTTGAACATTGAACCCACAGTGGTATGTCATCCAGTAGTGTAGGCAAAACTAAGGTTTGTTCTACTCATATTGGGAAGCTCAATGCTTTTAGTTTGGCAACTAAAATTTTTCGCCACTAGGTAAGCGCTAGTGTCGCATGTGTACAAGATTTTATCTATTTTTTACGTTAAAAAAATTGCAATAATCATACATCAAATATAAAATAACTACTTAACCAAGTAAAAGCATTCTCATTTATTATTCACGTAGCTTAAAATTTTAATTAAAAGTTACCTCTTTGGAACACTGCGCACCTAGCGGCGGAAATCTTCCCTATGCCAAACTCTCCCATAAGAAATCTTGTTTTGTTCCTAACCTGAGTAGAAGTAACCTTAGCAAAGCATGCCTTAGGCATATGCAGTATCGCGGTCTGTTTATTCTATTTGGCAGTAGATAAGGCTCGATGAATTAGTCACCGATAATCCCAGTCCAAACGTTGACACGGCACGCCCAGCGACGGCCATGAACCACTTGCGCATGCGAGTTTTCACCCGCCCACAAATACCTGTCGTGCAAGTCCACGTTGCGTTCTCTAGTGAAAGTGTACTCATCCGAGAATAACACCAACCTATTCGACGCTACAATACAATAGGTAATGTATATGCTGTTTAAGGTACAGTGAGCACTTTTGAGGCCCTAGTTATCTTTTTCCTTTCAGCCATTTCTTATCCTTTAACCACCTTTTTAAATAAATATTGCCATGTTAGTAACAAACACAGTGTATATTCCACCGCACTGGAAGTTAACGTCCAAGGCTACAATAAAACATATTTATTGACTATTATTTCAAACGAGAGGGCTTTCAAAAGTACTCACTTTGCCATGAATAGCCTATACGTACACTTGTACATACAAGTACTGCGTCACACGATTTCTGCTGGGAAATACTTACTTTCAGCTGTTCGCTTTCTCGTAGTCTTTCTCACAACGGCCACGAACGTGGAATGATGCAGAGTATTTCTGCTGGGAAACCTTTCTGCATACAATCGTTTAGTGGCTCTGCCATTGCTGTCAGTGCGCCTACCTGTCAAGTGTGGCTTGAGAGTACTTATTACTTGGAAAAATCCAGTATGGTTTGTTTCAAATGAGCCACCACCACAGAAAGATTGGTTCTTAAATAGAGCAACCACAGTAGAAGCAGATCGGCCTTATCGGCAGTTTGAAAAGCGGCCCATTGTTAAGGAAGAGAGGATTATATAAGCGGAATTAGTATAGATGGCAAGTGAATCTAGTTGTTTTAGCCCCTCTTCTTCAGACATTTCTGAGCCATCAGCTGCTGAGGTGTTTCCTTCCCGTGGGCCGCATGTGTCTGCTGGTGAATATAGTTATTTTAAGGATTGCTCAATAGATTTCATATTATAAAGTCCCATTGCAAAATGATGTTTTGTATGCAAGCAGCATTTCAGTCAGTTCCGTAGTTCTGCACCGATAAATGTTGCATTCCTGTCGTCAACAACATGGATGGAACTCACCACACACGACGCAGTGGGATGTATACCATTGCTATCGCTCATGTCCAAGAAAGCTATAAGGCCTAGACAGTCCGCCAATACTGCGTTGGTGGCTATTTGGTTGCGCGTATTTAGGAACCCACAAACAATTTGCACCCAACTTGGTCGCCCCATAACGGCTAAACCACGCATTTCCGAACAAGAGTTGCCTCTCGAGATATGTTCAGTTCGTTGTCCTGTATCACACACTGTGCATTGACGATATTTTCTTAAACATCCTATACAGAATGTCCCACGCGAAAGCAACCCACATGCCAAGGAATACACTGCGCGGCTTGTATATGCGAGCCACAAAGACGGTTACAAACAACCCTACTATACATATATAGTCTGTTAATGGTAAAGTGAGCGCTTCTGAATAATAACACTATCCGATAACTGCATATATGCTGACATACGCAATATCATGCCGGCTCGCAGTTAAGTTGGCAGCAAATAAAGAATGGTGTTCTAAGTCTTCACGTTGTGTTGCGAGCATATTATTTGAATTTAAAACAGACTAAGGATTTTTTTTTCTTTATACACATTAGAACACCAATTGGCATGATAGTAACGCATTCAGGTTTCTAACAATTTCACGTTCTCACTTGACTGACAGATATATAAAGTCATTAATCCCAAGGCAATGTGGAAGCCGCGGTGGTGTAGTGGCCAGACTACTCGCCTCCCACCTAGGCGAAACGGGCTCAATTCCCGGCGGGGTCGCACCGGAATTTCGCATGTGGGAATCGTGCCGGACGATGCCGCTGGTCGGCGGGCTTTCTCGAGGATCTCCCGTTTCCCCCACCCTTTCATTCCGGCACAGCTCCATACTCACCTCACGTACCTTCATCTGCTCTCAAGACCTCGATGTTAAGAGCCACCCAAATCTCTTCACTCACTCTCTTTAATCGACTAATTTTCGGTATGTATCAGATAAAATACCATTTTTATTAGCAATTGAGGATATATTTTATAGTTTAATCTCTCATTATTCTTTGTTACCCCGGAATGGTTTTATCACTCTTCATTCCCGACTGTGTGAATTATAAAACAGCTAATCCTAGGAATGTTAAAAAAAGAAAATTTTTATTAAATTAATTAGCTGCATCGTCAGTTTAAAAAAAATACAATTTAAATAAGTTATCTTTTTTGTTTTTGTTATGTCTACTCGTTACTAATCGGAGCACTTCTACCGCTGAATACAACAAAGGCGATGTTGGCTATACTAATGGCGAGAGAAAGGTATATGCAACGAGCAGTTTTGACGGCCTTGAAAGTTCTCAAATTACGACTGGAAGATCATTTGAGTTTTTTTTAATGTTATCCAGCACTAAATTTTTTGATCGTAGTTGGGAATAACGTGAAAGATATTCGTGAGAAACTGAAGTACTTTCACTTCATGTTTTTTTTTTTCTGTAAATTCCGCATATAACTCCGTTCCGCAGAATGTGAGTGTAGCGTTTCCTTTTTGAAAATTAATTTTCAAAGACCTCAGCATTTCAGGTTCCAGTGTTTGTTCATGTTCGGGAAATGGCGGTGATTGCTCCGCTAGTGAATAGAGACTGACTCCATACAATTCTGTGTACCACAATGGTAGAGTGTGAAGCAAATGTCTTCACCGAAGGTATGGATATCTGTGAAGAAGGTGATCCAAGAGTTACCAATTTTCAGATACTATGGATATTTTTGTAAAATAAAAAAGACAATGGAGAAATAAAAAATTTCATAATTTAAAATATTGTCATCCTCACGCCATTAATAAAAGGAATCGCCAGTCAAGAGATGTACGGGTGTACATACGGTATGTATTTGGAAAGAGTATTCCGGTACTGTAATCATTTGTATTGAATTATTTTCCTTATAGTAGTTTATAGTTTCATTGTAAATTGTGATTATATTTTGTGATTTATTAACTAATAAACTATCACATTTCACAGCGTTGCATTTTTTGTAATTAAACTAAGTAATTTAGGGGTAATTATAACATTTTCTTAGTTCACATGCAAATTAAGTTAACAGGACTCTGACAATTGTTGCGTCCCATGCACATACTGTATGTATGACATGCATATTATCCCAAACTGACCACAGTTTTATAGTATCAAGAAAAACGCCAATTTTTAAGCCACTTGTTTAAAGACTCGTGAGGAAACATGCTAAACACCCACGGCTTGATACAGAAAGAAAATTGAATTTAAGAACAATTTAAAAACAAAAACAACTTGTAACGTTCTTCGACTTTACTGTATACAGAGCACAATGTTTATTTCAAGCGCATTCAATGAACGTAGTTCATTTAAGTTCCCAGTTATGCGGTACTTATCTTCCTGCTATAATCACGGAAGTAATTTGCTTGATTGTGGAGCCTACTACGTGACGTCAGTGTGCTAGAGAAAGCCTACAAGAGCTACGTGCAAGCCTTCGTGCACCGTGCCTGACTTACCTCTTCACGAGTTATCTGTCTCGTCGCATTTGTCGTTGCTTCCTGCAGTGCACATTGCCGGGTCGTATCGACGCCTCGCGCACAGAAGACTTGTCTGGCTGCTGACCCATTTAACTGTCTCGCTTACACGCTTCTCTCGACAGGGAGAAAAGGAAGAGAGGTTTGCCAGAGGTCGAGACAAAGCTTGTCACTTTTGCGAGCGCGCCCATTTCGACCATCAATTCGGCAACACCGCCTTGTGAAGAGTGAGTGAAGAAATTTGGGCGGCTCCTAAAATGTAGTGACGAGTTTTTCAAACATAGCTATAGCGCATGATCTGTCCACGATTGCAAATATTTTTCAAAACTTGTTCGAATACGATGTTATGTATAAATATATTTTTATAAATTAATTTTTTTTTCTATTTAATTCTTAAGTTTTAAAACTTAGAGACCCTAAGTATACTATTTTGCATGTCTACCGGCGTATAGGTTAAGAGAATGATCAATTCTTGTTTCGAATTAATAATTACGGGCCTGTAATCCTCTGCAAAACCCAGCAACTTGGCTAACCCATTTTCGGTCTATAAAAGCAGCTTGTACCACTACAAATAAGCCAGAGCTTCTTTCTCTCGTCGAGAAGGCATAGTGAAAATGATAGGATGCTATTCTAGCGGTCAGAAAATTCTATAATTTATCGTGACATATGGAAAGATTAAATCACTTGCAGCACTCGACAAAGATACCGAGCTTGCATACCTGCCTAAAGAATTCCTTCTCGCATATGCACGACACGAAATACAATCTGTCTACAAACACCTACCTACATTTTTTCTGATGGTCGTACGCAGTGCCTTTATACGTACAAATACATGTAAGCTGTGGTGATATAAGAACTTTATATGTACTAACATTCTTAGTATAGCCATTGGCGTGGATTTATGTAAAAATTAATTGATAATTTTATTTAAAACAAATGTGAACGGATCACAAAAAAAACCACTAAAACTTTATTACAGCTAAAATTATACACAGTCACCTTATCATAAGAAAAAAATATACAGCCACGGAACTTTTCGTATACACTTAACCATTAGTTTATATAGAAGATTATTAAGTCGCGGATCGAACCTCCTTCTCACTACAGTACGAAGGGTTGCAGTAACTATGTTATAGTTTCACACGCAAACACAAACAACGCCACAATAAACAGTTCCGTCGCTATTACTGCCTGCTTTATCAATATTTAAATGCTACCAACAACCCATCTGATTACTGTCCCTATGTCAACAGTCTGCATAGGTAATGCAAGGACAAAGTAATTTTACTTTGGAATTGTACATGATGAGCCCTACTCGCCGACAACTGCCCGCTAAGTCCGTCGTAAGAGTATTACAATAAATAAGATTCAAAGTGTGAAGTGATCGCGGTATAATAGGGAATCGGAACTCCCTAGTTTATGAGGTGGACCTTACCACACGGTGCAAAGGGACGTCTCCCGCACATGTGGCCTATGAGGTTGGCAGGACTGTCGCGTGGGCTGGAAGCCGCACATAGACTGAAGATGAGGTAGACCGATTTTTCGTCTTCTGCGCATGTATATACAAGACAATCATCTACACCACACTAGTGTAATTGTCAAAGTCACATGATAAACAATGATGAACTTGTTTGTTAAGTCATAGTTTTCATAAGACAATCCCTTTAATATGAGTTATAAACTTTTANATAAACAATGATGAACTTGTTTGTTAAGTCATAGTTTTCATAAGACAATCCCTTTAATATGAGTTATAAACTTTTACAAATTTTAATTTAGTATAATTGTATTAACAATTAGTTACAGGAAGCATACAAACATTTCAAAGCACTTGTTTACGTCATAAAGATGAGGTAGACTGATCTTGCTGGCTGCGCACAGCCGATCTCCGTGTACCAACATTGAACTGCTTTTCCGCNGATAAACAATGATGAACTTGTTTGTTAAGTCATAGTTTTCATAAGACAATCCCTTTAATATGAGTTATAAACTTTTAATTTAGTATAATTGTATTAACAATTAGTTACAGGAAGCATACAAACATTTCAAAGCCGATCTCCAACATTGAAATACGGCTAGCAAAAACGGCGTGGATTGGTTTTGAGGTTAGAACACTGTTTAGTTAACAAGCGCTTTGAGATGGTTGTGTACCTCCTTTAACCAATTTGTAATACAGTTTGATTAAATTCATATTGGTAAAAGAAATTTATTCATTTAAAAGTGCTTGTCTTCTGAAAATTAAGATATAAACAAACACGTTCATCACTGTTGACCTTGAGACTTTGACAGTTGTGTTTTTTTGGGGTAGGTCAATGTTAGCTACTTGCGCAGAAGACGAATATGCTGTCGACCTCATCTTTAGTCTATGGTTTACATAAACAGTGTTCTGACCTCAAATCCTACCCACATCGTTTTTGATAGTCGTATTCTCAGTTAGGGCGCGTATTCTACCCCCATTTACCCTCTACGCAGGCGACAGACACTCAATCACGAGTGAGCAGTCGCACGCGACTGTGCAGTCACGTTTCTAGCTCAGAGAGGCGCTCGTGCCGCCGACTGTTAACTGGTTCGTTGAGCCAGTTGACTGGCAACCCCTGACCCCGCAGGCTCGCACGCCTAGTCTCGCGGGTCACTAACTAACTACCGCGCTTGACTCCGGCCCCCGGGTTTTGTNCAGTGCTGAGGGCTCGCCGGGGGACTATCTTGGCTCATTCATTCTGCGTCGCTAACACAGACCGCTGTTCGGCTCACGCCCATGCACCAGTGTGCGTATCAATACAGGACTGCCAGGGAAATCATAAAATGTTTCCCTGGCCCAAGTAAAAAAAAAATTATTTCCCTACCAGTAATATATGTCTACACGCGGTTTCATCACACTTTTTGAATCTTACCTTTGAAAAATCACCTCTTGTACGACGTGTTTGGTTGTTCCCTAAAAATGCCATATTTCCACAAGCGTTCAATACTTCTTCTAACACCAGTACTAATAAAAACAGTAAGAAAATAGGCGTGTTGGTAACGCCTAGTAAGAAATAGTTCTTATGTAAAATGTTATTAAACTGAGTGCGCACAAATGCGGTGCGTTGTCCCTCTGGTGTACTTTTCTAGACTTGGTTAGGTTTTCTTTGCATGAGGCGGAGGAATAGCTTGAAAGTAGAACTTCAGCAGGGCTTCAGAAAAGTTGGAAGTAACCGTGAATGGAGTATAGTAATGGTGCACAATTCCTGTGACAAGTCGTCCCCACGTACAAATATAACAACGAAGCTTGACACTTACGTCAGATGTAAAGTACTGGCTGGAAAACACACGAGGCCACATACGACTAAGATATGCTGACTGTCAGAACTCAGGTTTTCGGTGTAGCGCAAGATTTCGTGTCGCCCTTGGTGTACTTAATTTCACACCAGGTACTGATTGGAGACATATAACACTGCAGTTTGTTAGAGAGAGGGAGTGGAGAGATTTGGATGGCTCGTAACATCGGGGTCTTGAAAGCCGATGAGGATGAAGTGAGGCGAGTGTGTAGCAGCGCCAGAATGCAAGGGAAGGAGAAACAGGAGATCCCTGAGAAAATCCGCTGACCAGTGGCATAATCCGGAACGATTCTACCCTATATTTATTCTAAGCTCAGGAGGGTGACCCGTTATTTAGGATTTGGGGGGGGGGGGAGAGAGGTTAGAAAGATTTCTCACTTCTGCCTCAGAGAATAAATAATTAAATACGGGGAAAAAAACAAACGGGGAAAAAACGTACCAGTTGTCTTGTTTTCATTAATGAATTTTTGCAGAGATTTATCCCCCTTTCTCGCTCACTTTTTTTTTCCGCCTAGCATAATGATGCAAAGAATTTTGTTACAATAACTGTCCCCCTCCACTTTGTAAAAAAAAATGTCTTTATTATATAGGGGCACCTATTATTCGCGAAAAGATTCCAGGACAAGTTGTGTTCCAACGCACTTTAGTCGAGAACCGTTTTCATGATTAGATCATTTGAATTGCTACGCGTCTTATCAGTCTGCCCGCGAATCACGGACGGTCAGATTCGGAGAAACTTAATTCTGATTGGCTCGCTCATGTAACAGATTGTTTTCACACACAGTTAAACGGCCAACGGTCAAATGAAGAAAGCAAGTGTGCAGATACGATATTGAAGCCTAGCCTCCACGTAAATCTTTTCACGAAAAACAGGTGGCCCTATTTATAATCCTTAGCTGGACTAAAGAAACTTTGTCGTGCCACGTCGTTCGCCAAACAGCCTTGGTAAACTACTCTCCAGAAGACCGTCCAGCCATTAGAGAAATTTTCGCAGCATGCAGTAGCAAATCGGACACAAGGCCATTTTTAAAAGTCTCGCGCCGCCAATCAGAGAATGGGTACGCTCATATCAAAGGAACCGCCACGCCATTTCTTCTTCGTGTAGATATCTACTGTGTGCTCCAGTCGTTGACTCTTCCGGATAAAGACGCCGAGGCAAACTTCTGGATGCTTTTGGTCTACAGCCAAATGACACACTAGTCTGCTTTGCTCCGGCTGCCAACTTCGCCACAGCTGCTCCTTCGCGGTGCAATGGACACTGTAAAAATACAATTTTAAAAGTAGTTCTAGTCCACTACTGCGTAAATCACAGTCTATTCGTGGTGTCTTCGCACTTTTTGAAGCAAACCTTTAAAAAATCACCCCACGTATGGTGTGCTTGTTTCTCAAATAGTAATGTATAGCAAGCGTTTTATACTTCTGTTAGCATAAAACTATCTTACTTTACGTTAAATTGAACTTTTACTTCTATTTAATCTGTAAATTATGTGACGTGTCGCAACTTTTGTGTTGTGACGAGTGGTGCATCTTTGTTTTTCACTTACTTACTTACTTAACTGAATATTCGTCTGCTGCGCCCTGGTGATTAGAATAACCAGTTGAAGCTCTTTGGAACTGTAAATATCAAATGTACAATATTATTGTGTATCGGGAATGAATTCACCAAATTATATCTAATACTGTTTATGTAATTATATATACAATTTTATAAATATTGTTTTGTATGAACTATTTACTTGTTAGGATAGACGTTTTGTATTAAGTTGGTTTGTGTTCGCGGCCGCTTTGGGCGTTGTACTGAGTTGGGAGTTGCGCGTCTTTGTGTGTGGTCGGGGGACTTGCCTGCGAGCTAGGGAGTTGGGCGGTGTGCACGGAGCAGGCTTACCGCTCGGTTAGACAATGGCTCAGGATAGTTGGCCTGGTCCAAGCGGTCATATCATTGATCGTGCGTATCATATACGACGGAGTAAATATGTGGGCTGTATTGTGAAATTGACGAGCCATGTGACGAGACAATACAAATGCGATCGTGAGACAATTTAAAAATCGTGAACTGTATTGTGCTTCGTTTTGATATAAGTGAACTGTCATGCATTGCTGTTTGAGACCTTTGTCACGGAGAACAATATTTCATCATACCTCAGGGCTCTGGTTGCCTCGTTGCCGAACATCTACTCGCCCCATTTGTCGAAGAATGCTCGCCAGCTGCCGACGAGTTATGCTGTCCATAAAGGCAACATTCGCCGTTGTTGTATGGCTAGAGGTTTCTAAATTTAAGGGGTAAAAACGGTATTTTATCGTTTGCGCAGAAGAAAAGCAGGTACTTCACTGCATTTTGAACTTATGGTGTGGTGTGTTGAAGCTATCGCCTTTGGTGTGCTCAACAAGTAACTGCTCTTAACCTACAAGTCATTTTTCTTAACCTGCCTTGGTTTGCGGCAAGTTGGGAAGGAGTCTAATGTGAGCACTCCACGATGTTGTCAGTAGAGAGAAAATGAGGGTTCGGGAACAGTATTGCATAAAAACGGTATCCAGACAATCTATAGACAGCTAACAGCCATTTTTACCATTTTTATGTAGCTACTTGCGAATAGTTTTTTATATGATTGTGTTGTGTTATGCACTTAGTGTAATAAAGATATTAACCTGCATTAAAGCAGAAGTAAGCTGTCGGCCGACAAAATATTTTATATAATTGTTTTATATTTTTGTATACTATACTGTTGTATTGGTATGGCGCTTTTAAAGGAAGTAAATATAAATAATTTATTCAATAGATGTCATGTTGATAATGGATGCAAAATGGCCAATAATAATATGCTTGTGTTGGTGCAGGTCTCAGGAGAGAAGAAAGTATGTAAGTGTTTAGGTTAAAGTAAGAAATAGTTCTCATGCAGAATAATATTAGAATGATTGCACACGAATGTGGTGTGTTGTCCGTTTGATGTAATTTTCTAGACTTGGTTAAGCTTTGTTTGCATGAGGCGGAGGAATAATTTGAAAGTAGAACTTCTTGAGCTGGACTTCAGAAAAGTTGGAACTAACTTGACTGGACTATAGCGGATCCAAGGGAGTGTTAGGGGCCGCTGTGATGGAGTGGTTAGACTACTCGGTACCCACTTATCAGAACCTAGTTCGATTGCCAGTGGGGTCGCTCCCAGATTTTCGAATTTGGGAATCATTCAGGACGATGTTTTTTTTTCTGGGATTTCCCGTTTCCGGCGCCCTTGCATTCCGGCGCTGCCCCATACACGCCTCGTTTCACACTCATCGGCTCTCAAGACCTCGATATTAAGAGCCACCCAAATCTCTTCACTCCAAGGGAATATTAGGGACCTCGAGTCCTACCACAGAGCATATACGAATACAGAGGTGAAACGGCTGTTTATTCCGCGAATCCAGCCACACACACCACCAAAATGGCGTCACTGACGAGCACCCTGTAGGAAGGCCCTTCGCCAATCAGCGACTGGTGACCTATCCCCATCCGACAGCATGCAGTAGCCAATCGGACACAAGGCTAGTTCTCCGAGTCTCGCCCAGCCAATCAGAGAATGGGTACGGCCACATCCAAGGAACCGCCACGGCGTTTCGTCTCTAAAACTTTACAATTTATTTTGTGTACAGGACGGTTCTCAATTATCTGGTGAAACTAATAGGACTATTAGAAAATATAAAAAGAACAGGACTTTTTTTATAAAGCCATGTTCGGAACTAAACTAAATATGAAGTAGTCTGCTCTTGGAGGCCGTACAGGACGCACGTGTAACGCGCGCGCGGTAATCACACGTTGTCCCACGAGTGAGTATGAATGAGTGTGCGATCTGTGAGGTCAGCGTAATGCGGGCGCTGGGCTGGAAGCTACAGTAGCTGCTCGCTACCAGCCGTCGGAAGTGGCGGAGGAGGACCGCTGACCACGTTGTCAGCGGCTCGCCGGCCGAGTCAGCAGCGCTGCTGACCTGGAAACATCTCACCCTGAGTGCACTCCTTACGAAACATTTATTTTAACAGGTGAATGCTGTAGTGAAAGAAGGGAATAAAGTTAATGTTTTGCAAGTTTGGAGTAGATTGAAGGTACCTCATAATGATTTTGTCAACTATACAACATCTGCGGTTTGTATCCCACCATCAAATGTAGATAGTGGATGAGAATTTTTTCATTTGGTGTATATTAAAAGACTTACGAACAAATATAAAAGTTAAGAATATAGAAATAATGCTATCATATTATATTACTGAAAAGAGCTGTACCTGACAAAAAAAACTGCAAAATACATATGATTAATGCTCATAATATTTTTCAAAGGAAGCTCAACACTGCAAAGAAAAAATTGTGTAAAATACAGTTTGTAAATGAGTGATTGTGTGCTTTCCTGGTCCACCAGCATTTGGAACAGACTTTACTGTGAAGTTGAAACAGTTTTATAATTTGATGTACTTTTAACCAATAGAGTATTTGTACAACTTTTAGAGTTTTAGTTCTAAATTTATTAAAGCTTTTGCCTACCAAAATCAAACTATTTTAATTTTGTAATTCATGGTATTTACTTTGTTTTTTTGCATCACCTTCTGAGTTTTATGACAAAACTCAACACTACTTTCTGCAACTATATTCATAGAATCTTTGATGTTTTGTTCACTGTTTTCTGGTGTTCTTAAATATCACGTAATTTTTAATGTAAAAATTTAAATTGCAAATATACAAAACTATCAAGTACAAGTACAAAATATTGAGCTCGATTTTGCACTAGAGAAAACGGGATTAATCTTTAAAACAGTTACATTATGAATAATGAAGTGTTCGTACAGCTCCAGTAACAGTATATTTTAGCAAGTATTTGAATAGCCTATCCATTAAGTACAGACAATACCCAACATTAAAATATAATGCCTACTGGTAAGAAAGTGGTTTGAAATCAGTGGTGTGTGGTGAACTGTTGCAAGGTAAGCTGGCGCTAGCTGTGTGTTGTGCCCTGTTGCTTCCTAGTTTACACTTCCACCACTAAAACGTATCTCGGCAGTTGACGCCACAGGACGCGTGTAATGGTTCCCTTGCTGCTCGCTTGTGAGAGGTCGGAATGCATTCAGTTTCCCAAGGCTGCACCGTGGTTACAGGCTCCTGCTGAGTGCACCGAGAATGTACAGTAGTGAGCAAGCATCAGCTTTCCTTGCAAGACTTCACAACACGCCACTGTTAGAAATTAATGCACAGTACCCCGCCTCTCAAGTAGTTCCCTCCGTAACGAGTCTCTGAATCCGCCACTGCAAAAAAAAAATTGTTTCGTGTATTGATTTGTTATAAACGTAATGTTTACATTAGCGGCAATTAATTTTTTTTATGAGCGTTAACAATAAAAATTGTTGAGACAGTAGCATAATTTATTTCTTTATCAAATTTCACAGTCTCTCTTGACTATCTACACACAGATATTGTGCTGTGTGCCGTATCAAGATTAAACTTTTTTGCACGGTTGAATCTCTCTTCTACGTGTAAAGCACCTGCTTGCAATTTAACGGATTCTCTTCATCAACGCGTCAATGTTAAGACGGTCCACTGCTTTTTTAAATTTTTTATATGGGAAGTATTGAATGATGATGTTTGGATATCATAAATGTAGGTGCCAACTTGAGATTTCACAAAATAATAACAGTTGTAATAATTAGCGCATTTCCATACAGGTCTTTGTGAATGGTAAGTCTTTTAATGGCCTGTCGTATTCCGACTAATATTCAGAAAGTAATCTAATATGTCGACTACTTTAAGTCTGCAAAATATGGTTCCGTGTCAACTTCAAGAAACTATGGTGTTACTTAAAAGTGGCGGTATAATGTCGCAGTCCCGTGGAGCTCAAATAGACTATTCACGGTAAAGTGAGCACATTTGAAAGCCCTCTCATTTCGAATAAGAGTCAATAAATATATTTTATTTTAGCCTCAGACGTAACTTCCGAATACGGTTGTATATACAACGCACTATGTTTATTACTTACATGGTAATACGTATTTAAAAAAGTGGTTAAAGGATAAAATATGGCTGAAAGGAAAAATTAACTAGGGCCTCAAAAGTGCTCACTTTGCCGTGAACAGCCTATTGTTACGAACTAGCTTTTCAGCCAATTCGTACATGAAAGATTATGAGAGAATGCGGGGGCGTAACTCAAATAATGACTCGTTAATTCGGTAGTGCAAAACAGTATCTGATGAATTTATTACATTATTTACGGTTATACAATTATTATTTATATTAGCATTGACCGGGGGAGCTTTACATTGAATTTAATATTATGTTTATTGTTACTTCACTCACGCCATTTTAAATAACCCTAACCGGAACGTCATCACCTTGTTTATGTTGCCGGAGGCTGAATCTAGGAGACGGTTAGCGACGGCCGGACACCCATCTTCCTGGTCTGCTCCGCTGGTCGGGTCGCCAAAGGACTAATGATGAATGACGACGACGAGACGGTTAACGACGGCCTATATCAAGCGCGCGGTTCGGCGGCCGCGCTCAGTGACCGGTGGAGGGGATTTCTGCAACTGTCGACGACCAAATGGTGGCGTTGCAATCCCGCTCGTTTATGTTTGAAGGTGTGATCAGGCAAGCCGTTCAGCTAAGGCCTGACCACACCGTAACACTATTCACGGAAATTAACGGCCTGTTTAACAAAGCCACGAGCTCCAAATGTCACTTGTTTGTAAAAAAAAAATCATCATCGAAACTGCTTTCATATCAACTGATTATGGAGAAAAAATTCAGCCATGTTTGGCTAACCTATTCAACAGAGCGTAGGTTACTGATTTTGTAGAGCGGGGGGTGTTGAGGGAATTGAGTTTTGAACTGACACCGAGACTCCAATTCCATGAAATCGCTGTGTATCGAGATGCCAGTTTTGTGACGAAATTAAGTTTTTACCAATGCAGGGGTTTAAAAAGTATGACTCAAATATTAATTTCTTAAAAGAAAAGCATTAGGTGACAAATTCTGTGCTGTTAGATGTTGTAAATCTAGATTTCCCGGTAATTGTATCGACTGTTTGAAAGAGTGAAGAAATCTGGGTTGCTTTTAACATCATCTGGGCCGCGGTGGCTGAGAAGTTAGACTACTCGCCTCTCACCAAAACAGACCTTGTTCAATCCCCGGCCGAGTCACTCCCGTAATTTTTTTTTGCAAGTGGGAATCGTGCCGGACGATGCCGCTGGTCGGCGGGTTTTCTCAAGGATCTCCCGTTCCCCCCATCCTTGCATTCCGGTGCTGCTCCATGCTCATTCATTTCACCCTCATTGGCTCTCAAGGCCTCGTTGTTTACTGTTAACATCGTCGTCTTGAGAGCCGAATATCGACTGTTAAAAACTACCGCCGGATTAGATCTATGCTGTAAACTTTGGGCGATTCACGTCACGTAACTTAAAGCTTACAATTTTCCAGGGTATCATTTTTAATTAACCGTAACATAATCACTGTTATCAAAGTAAATATGCAAATGGCAGTATTGAAGCTACGCAGGCTTTGTTTCGTCGTTTAAAAATTACTTTGATTGCAATTTTTGTAACTTAACTAGATATATTTATACTACCACGGTCATCTAAAATAATTATTCAAGTATCGCGTTTTTTGTTTAATGTTACTCTTGTAAAAATATCTGAAGTAATTACTAAACTGTAAAACATTAACGTACACGCTTTTTCGTTATTTTCTCTAAATTACCTACGGATTTAATTCCTTTTCTCGCAAACTGATTAAACTTTCATGGCAATTCGTAGGATGAAATTATAGCTTGCGTAACGACAGTAAAAATTTTGTAGTGAGAAAGATAAGATAAACACTTTTTATTACTTCCAATGACTGTTCATCACATAGCGATAAGCTGGAAGGATTCTTACTCACAGCGTGGCGCAAATGGAAAGTACGCGAAAAAACATATCAGTTTCATCTATTTACTGAGCTCGTACGTTTGGCTGTGCCGGAGTTAAGCTGGGTTTACAATAAAAAAATTATGTGTTAATAATTATGAAGTAAGCGACTATCTGGCATACGGAAACACGGTAAACGTGACGGCATTCCATATAAGGTCTCAGATGGAGTCTGGCCAGTGGAAGAGTGAATGAAGTTGTATCACCAACTGTCCATTTGGCTGGTTGTAGTTCCGGAATACGAAATTCCTCATTGGCAAATACAGTGCAGTTGTCAGAATAAGTCCCTTCGCAATTAAAAATACTGCTACTTTCATTTTACCAATACTTTTCACATTTAATAGAGCCTGCCAATTTACTAACGGACTAGCCCGTGGTGTAACATCAACAATCTTGAGTTGGAGTACTGGTATTACAGGGATGCGAACATTTGCTCGTTCCAGCGAGTAATAAAAATATTCCGAAATACAACTCTCTTCAGTCCGTCTGTCTAGTAATGCGGTACACGGAATCCCATGAATGGTCACATTTACTTCTGGACATAGAGGTAGGTTCACGCAATAAACATTCTACTCCAGAACTTTCATGCAATAAAAATTCTCATTCTCACGTAACCAAATGGTAAATTGTATGGCATATAACTGGCTCCAATGATTCTTGCAATCTTTTTAAAGTACCACTTGTCGACATTAGAGTGCCGTCAATACCGACCGACCCTAGTTTGACTTGCTTTGCTGGACTTTGTGTGGTGAGGAGTCATACTGTCGCTGCGGCGATTCTGAATTACTGTCGATCAGTGAAAATGGTGGCGCAAAGGGATTTAACACCGCCTCTCCATTTCGTGTATATATTGTCGGAGTATTCCCACTTTTGTAACGATGTTGGTTGTGTTCACGTGTGCCATCGACGTGGATAGGGCTTCCATCACGTCCTGATTCACGACGTCGCTCTGGAGTATGTTCGTTACTAGTTTGCTTACGTCGCGGCGACTTCTCATTATCGCTGCCATCCGATCTGCTTCGTTTCCTATTATCAGATCGGTGTTTTTCGTCATTAAACTGTCGTCTGCGCATTCTACACCAAAGTGGTAAGCCGTGACGAGTATTGCCGTGCAATGGTTTATCGGAATGGTCATTATAACAATCTCCCTTTTTAGGTGAGTGGCTAGGCGACTGAACAGTGAGGTAAGTAGACACTCTGTGTTGGTTTGATGCGCTGGGTGAACCTGAAGAACCTGGTTGATCAGTATGTGTGTTCCCTCGATACATAGTGTCTAAACGAGCGTAACGTAGGAGTTCGTCTCGAAATTGCTGCACTGAGGTGATAGATATGCTCACCCAGTTTAATTGATAACGGCGGGGAAGTTGAAGAAGAACCATAGCTTCGAACTTCTCATTCGACATAGGTGGTGTCATGTATCGAGTGCATTCGTACTCTGATGTGAAATGAGTCTCCAAAGAATAACTGCGACTTGGGTGGAAACGTTCATGATGAAAAAGAAACCAAACAGGAATAAATAATATTTTGAATAACTTGAAATTCCGACTAAGTCTTTTTACTTTTTTAATAGCCGAACACAATTTACATAACAACTGCTGATAAAGAAAACTAAATATTACATATATCGCACAGTCCATTCTCCACAGTAGTTATTTCTTTTAACGCTTAAGGAAACCCAAGCAGCGCACACGACTTGCTAAGTTCCATTGGAAACCAATACATGCGATGACACACTTTCGTTTCTTCCGCACACGTCTTAACGCACAATTGAATGCTTAATTTTATATTTTAAAGTTAGCTGTACGTACACGTCACAAGTCCTTGCAATGCTCAGGCGGTCAAGTAAACTGTTTTGAGAGCGTGTGACGGGCACACAAATATTTGCGCACACGATATGTCCAGTAAAGTACAGTTGTACAGTTTATATGATCGGGCTGCATGATCTTATGTTTATGGCTTTTTCTGTCGCAAAGGCCCCTAAACTTTCATAAAATGCATATTAAATACGGGAATAGAATATGGAAATTAGTCTTCGGGCGTGTAAAATTAATTTTGAATGCTATTTCTACACAGACTTCGCGCAGGCACGTTAAGAAATTTTCCAATGTTTTCATTCTTTTTTTTTAAACTTAAGTTTTACCCCAACTCCATGGTGCACCTTTCCATGCGTATTATCACTATAGTCTATTCGTGGTTTCTTCACCCTTTTTTAAATCAAACCTTTGAAAAATCACCCCATGTTTGACGTGTTTGGTTTTTCCTAAATATGTCATGTACCACAATCGTTTTATACTTGTGTTAACATAATAACACCTTATTTTTATTAAATTAAATTTTTACTTATATTCTTTTTATAAACGGTAATATTTCATTTGTAATTAATACCTATGTTTAAAACAGAGAGAATATAGGTGTGTTGGCAATACCCTAATAAGAAATAGTTCTTATGCAAGGTGTTATTACAGTGAGTGCGCTCGAATGCGGTGCGCTGTCCCTTTGGTGTCATTTTCTAGACTCGGTTAAGCTTTGTTTGCATGAGGCGGAGAAATATCTGGGAAGTACAGAACTTTAGCAGGGCTTCAGAAAAGTTGGAAGGAACCGTGAATGGACTATATTATTATCACACTATCACTATTATTGTTATGTACGCTTAGCATTCGCTTTTCAAATAAGTGTCTCTGATACTGCGTCCAACTGCCACGTCTTCGCTAGTTATGGCTTGTGACGTCAGACGACACACATGGCTTCTCTTCTCGCTACAGACTGCCGTCGTAAACTGTCAGAAGGTACACATCTGGCGTCATCTCTGCCGAGACTTGTTTCCCATCTCCCCCAGCGCTGTGCCTAAGCCACGTCACTGATAGCGATTCCAGGAACAGTGGTGCGTGTCTGACTTGACGCAACGTCCATCCGCGCGCTGGCGTCGTTCTCGTTGGTTGCCGCATAATGTGCGTGGAGTGAATATGTGGTAGACCCTACAACACGCCAGTCGGGATCATTCCCTAACCGATAACATCTACACGTAAATTTACTAAGATAGTAACAGTGGTTAACAGCTATAAATGCGGGCCTAGAGCCCAGCTAATAAATAAACACTTAACTTTATGGAACTTCGGTTCCTAGTCTCGTGACACTACGGTTTTCCGAGGGCATATGAGAGATCGGCGGCGTGGTAGAGTGGTCACGCTTGCTGCGTGAAACCAGTCTCCGTGTCCCAACGTTGAACTGCTTTTCTGCAAACTCGACTATCAATAAACAACGTGGAAAGGAGTTGAGGTTTGAACACTGCTTATGTAAACAAGTGCTTTGAGATGTTTATATACTTCCTCTCACCAATTTTGAATGCAATTTTATTAAATACAAATTATGAAAGTATTTTATTAATTTAAATGGTTTGTATTTTGAAAATTGCTATATAAAAAACACGTTCACTAGTGTTGAAAATGTGACTTTGACAGTTGTATTGGTGTGAGGTAGGTCAATGTTGGGTGCATGCGCAGAGACAATCGGTCTACCTCGTGTGCGGCTTCCTTCCACATGACAGCCCCGCCAACCTTCTAGGACGAATGTGCGGAATGTGTCTATACCCTGTGTATAATGTTTACCTATGGATTAACCAACAGCTATAGAGTAATAACGTTAATAAGTAACAACTTCCACGTGTATCAATTATTCTATTAACAGTCAAAATCGACGCAATCAATAAGAACATTAGTTTCAAGAATTTAAATACGAAAAAAGTTACGCGATATAATCTATATTTCCCTGAATATCAAGACGATTTTTCGTCGCACAATTGTTGTTCATAATTTTTTTCTCATAGACGCATTACATTTAACGAATGATCACAAATTACTCCAATCAATTTGAGATATTTGTAGTAATTGTAACGTGAGGGAATTATATATATATACGTATATATATATATTTAAATATATATATATATACATACACACACATAAATATATACATGTATAATTAAAGCGTGCAATTTTTTTAAAGTGCGCAATTTGTTTCAATACTTTTCATTTTCCTTATTTTGTACTACGACGTTATTTACATAGTTATATAGATTTCCACTCAGGTACAACTAACTATCTAGTGTAGCGTTAAGGTAGCATGAATGCTGGACCGAAGATACCGGATTCAACTCCCGGAGGGGTTGGGGACTTCTCATGTAACAACAATTTCACTCCTGGTTTCAGGACTAGGTGCTGTGTATCTCTTTGTTCAATGACAATCCTTTCGCTTTAACGCTGCCTAAGGTGATTACAAATTTTTTGCTTAATCTTACAGCGAAACTAACTGCTACGTAGTGTTGGATCACAACACCCAACAATGAACAATGCACCATCATCCTGATAACAGAATATACACAAGTCATACCATTACTGTTCAAACATTCATTAAATGCCAGAGATAAAACACATGCTTAACATGACCAATTATAAAAAAAATAACAATATCACAAACACTTCATCTCAAGTTATTTTCCTGCATCTCTATATCTATGTCAATCAAATCAGTTGACGTAAACACCACTTTCGTGGTAAACCTCTTAACCTACTTTTATTTCTGTATATTTTTAATTTCCACTGGGAATATTTAAATTAATCACCACATCAATTATGGAGAACTCGCTAAAGAAACGGTTGTAAATACGAACAATTTTAACGGCACGAATTTGATAAACAAAGTACGAAAAATTTTTTTGTGCAAGTCAAAAAATAAAGTTAAAATTGGGTTTTACGTACCAGGATAATGCACAGAAATGGTAAAAGCGAGGGAACCTGTTGATCATAGTGGGCTCCGAACCACGTTACGCTTCACACTGGGCGGAAACTTCACGCGAACTGACACCGACCCGGCCCTTGCTCCCCACGCGATCGTGACGACGAGTTACCGAACAAGCTTGTGCGAGGTCTGCCTTAAGGTGGGTTTACGATTAAATACTGAAGAATCAAGACATGTACTTATGACTCGTTAAGTACACGGAAAATAAGTTTTGCAGTTTACGATTGATCTGGCAACTGTTAAGTATAGCCAATCAGAATCGTAGGAGACAAAAGCAGCCGACGTAACCTGGAAAAATGGACTAGAAGATTATTTACATATATTTAATTGTTTGTGGTTATTACTTGTGTAATAGTTTTGAAAAACTCGTGATATCTTGTAGAAGGTGAAGCCGATGCCAACATTGGATATTTACGTCAGTAAATTTTAAAAGGTTAAATAAAGTGAATTCAATAACCTTTTCCAAGAAATAAAACATGACCATGAACTGTTATTTAAATAAAGACGATAGTGTCTCTCGATTAAAATACTTCTTGCATACGATTTCACAATACGACATAACCTAAATCCAGGATATAAATACAGTTTCCCGCCAACAACAAGTGTCACTGTGCTCTCATTGGCTACTTCGTCTTGACTTGTACTTAAGATATAAATTATAGCGATTTCTTAAGTCAAGCCAAGAACGCACACGACCGGTACACGACCCGCACACTGCATTCATAAAGCAATAAATACCCTTTAAAACATTGGTACAAAATCCAAGCACTCGGCTTAAGGTTTCAGTGAAGTCAATCATAGACCCACCCGTAGTAGAATACTGCGGCAGCCATGACATCTGTAATTGTAAATACGACTGAGTTGAGTTAACGGCGTAGTCAGAGTTTCTGGTTCACACGTCTGTGCTCTAGAGGGGGAGTGGAGAGGTTTTTGGAGAACCCTTAAAGGGAACCTTCCCCCCGCTATATTGGTTTCTTGGTTTTTGTACCTTGTTAATATTTTTAAAAAGAAACTTATCCCTGCACACAGCTAGCTATTAACCTTACACAGCAGTAAAGGCAAAACTACGAAGTTATATTTTCCGTGGCAGGATCCATGCCAGCATTTCACTTAGTTAAGTAGATGTTTTATATTTGAATCTTTCTCTTTTATTATACACGTAGCTTAAATTTTTTATTAAAAGTGAGCTCTTTAGAACACTGCGCACCTAGCGGCGGAAATGTTTCCTATGCCAAACTCTCCCATAAGAAATCTCGTTTTGTTCTTAATCTGAATAGAATAAACGTTAACTTAATTAATTAAGGCACCCGTCTACCTGGCGCTTGAACTGCGTTGCAGAGTGTTCCAAATACACGTTTTTCAATTAAATTATTAAGCGTGCGTCCAATGTGAAGATCTACGAAAAGAACACACTTCAGACGAGAGTTGTTAAGTACTTAAAAAATATCACGTACGTTAGAAACATCAGTTCAGAGTACTCCAAAATCGCTATTTAAAAAAAACTGCCTTTCCAAGGCGCTGTAGCTCAAAATGCACGAATCAGATACATACAAAACTACTATAGGGGCCTGCATTGAACCTTCCTAAAGACTTCCCACTAATAAAATTATATGGTCACCGCTGAAAGTCCCATAGGTACACGCAGCACGACGAGAACACTGCACGCCAGTTCAGAGCCTTGCGCTTAGCGGCGATGGCGTATTTGATGCACGTGGCAGTGTCACCCTTATCGCTCCCGCGCTTCTCGGCCTAAAAGTGGGAAAAAGTTCCAGGTAGACGGGCACCTTGCTTTGTTTGCGTGAGGCTGATGAATATCCTGAACTTTAGCAGGGCTTCAAAAAAGTTGGAAGTAACCGTGAATTGACTACACTCTTCAAATCAATGATTGCTCAAACTGATTAGGCGGACGAGGGCGGCTGCATTGTTGAAATCACCACCATCGAAGTTCTGCATAAAACCCGACATAACACGTCAGCAACACCGAGTGGACCGTTAGAAAAGCTGAACAACCAATTAGAACGCATCCTCGTTTTTCGCAGGAGCCTAACCACAGAGTAGTTAAGAATTCAGAGGTAAAAGAGCCTTCTATACCGCGAGCTCCAGCTGCACAAGTTCAACAATCAGCGCCTGGTAACTTACTGGCCAGCCGACAGCCCAGCCAATAGTGAACCTTTTGCAGACACAAGGCCCGTTCCCAAAGCCTTGCGCAGCCAATCAGAGATTGGGTGCTTTCACATCAAAGAAATCCATGCGAAATGTTGTGCCTGTGTGTTTATCTAATCTGCGCCCTCACTAAAAAGTCGGAATCAGGCAGAATTTCAGCACGTACCACTCAGATTTCCATCATGATCTCGCAGTTTTACTTGTGGGTGCCTACAGTTGCGGGAATTAACAACATGTACAAAATTCAATAGTAAAAAATTTTATATTTATGTATTTTCTATATTTATAATTAAATATAAAAACCATACATTTTATAACATTACAAGTATATACGTAGTGACAGTTACCTGATTATCAACAGCAATGTGTCACAAAAATTATCTTTAACACTCCATGGATATTTTCGTATATTCACGTACGAATTATTTTCCTTAGTTTCGCAACCAAACCAGACCTACCTAGACTGATCTTAGATAGTAGGTGACTAAGTGATAACTTATTACAGTGTAAACTGACCTAAACTAATGAAAACAAATGTGTAAATATTTTTTCGTTTTTAACTAACCTAGAATAGTTTCTGTTAAAGCTAACGTAAACATGGCAAACAGTCTGTTTTTGTATTATACGAACGTATGTATGAGCAGTCCACGTGCTCTCGCCAGACCAGCATGTGTAAACAAACACCAGCTCGTATAGGCAACGCATGCATCATTACTCATAAGCGCCAAGCGTTCACCAACATTTCCAGGCAGAAAAATATTATCACGACCGTAACGCTTGTTATTCCAAGGGGTAAACAGAATTTCCGCGTCAGAGTAAACGTTTTGAAAAACTAAAAAGATATATGCAAGTAAGGGAAACCCAGAGAGGGGTGGTGTAAAAGTATATGCCCCATAAAAATTATTTCCGGGTCGCTTGTCTAACCTATGCGCCATTCCGTCGAATTTACCCTCTTAGCCCCGATTGACTTAAGGATCTAGTATCTACTATCCTTCGTTAGTTAAAACTGTAAGAACACTTAATTCACCAAATTATGCAGGTTTGTTTCATGGCGCTGTTGAAAAATGATGGGGGATAATATCTGATTTAATATATACGCATGAATGCGTCTCGTGAACGACATACGTTGAGAATCAGGTGGTTATAAAATTCCAGACGCAGTATACGCTCCAGTTCGAAGACCGCATCGGCCTAAAGACTGTCGTCGCGTGACGACGGATGACCAATGGCGATTGGCGGGTGCTCATTGCCCCAATCGTGACTGGACGATTGTATTTTTACCACGCTCACATTATATCCCAGCCACGACATTGACGAGGGTCAACTGGCTTCACAACTGAGCTCGTCGCAACACGACAAACGCAACAAGATGTTAAAAATACTTTCCAGGACATTACTGGAGGCGATGAAGGGGCCTTCGTAGTAAAACAATTGTAACACCTCAAGGTCAGGTCCGGCCGTAAGGAAGCGTCACAGCGGGGATGGGAAATAGCGTAAACAAGCATCGCGTATTCTATTTCCTCAGAATTTTAAGTGGTAGCTATGGTGTTTCAATACACCAATCTGTTCAGAAAATATACAGCATTACCGCTATAGTTTAAAACACGGTTTTATGAGAGAACATACTGTATATCATAAATAGAAGGCTACTTACGTTTTTTACTGACTTAGGAACTTTTCAAAAACCACATTTAAGTTTCAGTAATCAAATTTATAAACTGGGAAACAAAACATCGTCTTTCATTTTTGTCCTGGAAAAAAATTAGATTGAAATATTCTGAATGTTTTTTTGATAACTAGAATAGCCATAACTGCGTACAGTAAGACCCGTATAATAACTACGGAAGCGCCTTAATACGAGCAGTGAGTCTCATCAAGTAACATTTTGTTCGATAGTGACTCAAAAGCTGCGTACACACTAGCGAACCGAACCCAGTCGCTAACATTGAAGATCGGCCGACGCGTAACATGTTCGTCTGTGTGGACGAGATCGGGAGCGCCTTTGCGAACATATAGTCCATTTGCTGATTCTTCACACTCCTTGAATCAAACATTTGAACAATTATCCCATGTACGACGTGTTTGTTTCCTAAATATGCCATGCATCATAAGCGTATTATACTTCTGCTAAAATAAAAGTACATTAATTTTCGTTAAATTTAACATCGACTTGTATTTTACCTATAAATTATAATATCTCATCTGTAATTAATATCAATCAAGATGGAGAGCAAATAGTTGTGTTGGTAATGCGTAGTAACAAATAGTTCTTATGCATAATATTATTACACTGATTGCGCACGAATGCTGTGCGTTGGCCCTCTGGTGTAATTATCTAAGCTTTGTTTGTATGAGGCTGAGGAATATTCTGGAAGTAGAACATTTGCAGGGCTTCAGCAAAGTAGGAAGTAACCGTGAATGGAATATACGAGTAATTTTGTTCCGTGTTCTAAACGCGATCTGCTCCACCTGGAGACCAATGTGTTGATCTATGAAAAGAACACACACTTCAGACGAGGCCTGTTGAGTGCTTTCAAGACGTCACCCACAATAGAAACACCACTTCATAGTACTCCGAGATGGCTAAAAAAAAACGGTATTTCAAAGCGCTGTGACTCAAAATATGCACGTCAGCTACATACGCAAGAGCCCTGAAATAATCTTTCCTACTAACTTTCCTGCAATAAAATAATAGGGTCACCACTAACAGTTCCGTAGGTACACGCAGCACGACGAGAACACTGCACAACAATTGAGAGCCCTGCGCTTAACGGCGATGGCGCGCTTGATGCGCGTAGCAATGTCGCCCTTATCGCTCCCGCGCCTCTCGGCCTCAAACGTGGAAAAAGGTTTATATTTGTTTTATGTACTAAAGCAAGAATTTCCGTATGGATGCCAGTCACGTCGATTGCAATGTTAACAAACTTTATGTCCTTCAAATTATTCAATTAACCGTGAACAATTAAAAAAAAATTCTTAAATTTATTTGCAGACGAAGTATAGGCCTTAGTCAGATTTCTTTTTTCCTTCTTGGTCATTAAGTAAATTCATTCGCACATTGTGATGCTCGGAAGATTTGGCGGAACTATAGATCTGGGTTACTTACCACACGATACGAAGAAAACGCCGTTTTAACATGCGCCTAAAGATGTTTCATTTGGTCGACAAAATTAATGAAAATACATAAGAATGTGTGCATGATTCTCCTTTCCTGTAGGCGTATGTGGCTTAGCCCTGAGACGCACTAAACTCCCGTCCCTACCGCGGGCTCACATAACATTTAGTTTTAGAGTAGGCTAGAAAAAAAAAACTAGTTTCATATCACGATGGCGAACGGAACTGACGCACCATTCTGTACGTGGGCGCCGCTTGTGGTTGCTTGTTAGTACACGTGTGTAAAACTACGCGAACAAAGGGAGATTAGCAACTGAGTAGTAAAGGCTGTCGCATGGCGCGCCATTTCCAAAAATGTTAGTATTTAGAAATAGTATGCCCGAGCGCAAATGGGTCCTGGGTAGAGACCCTGAGGCCTAGTCAATAGCTGCTGGATGAGGATTGAGGATGATTCGTCAGCCATATTGGATTACCTTGACCTTAACCTTCTGAGTCCGCCATCTTGTTTTTGAGTCTACCATCTTGTCCCCTGCAATAGCGGGGAGGGACAATATAGGCATTTGTCCCCACCATAAGTTTGACATCTACATTCAATAACAAAGTAATTAATTTTCTCTCACAGAACGGGAATCAAAATATTGAAATGGACGAGAAACGCATTACTGAATTTTACAATCATTTGAAGAGGAAGAGATAGGGTCTTGCGAGACAGTCAACTGGAAAGATAAACAGTTGCCTGGGCGGTTCGGTGTGCTTGGATTCCCAGAACCTTGGACTATCTGCATGTCTGTGTGACTAAAAACTAATAAATTGACTTTTGCAAAAATGCAGTTGATATCTAAAGTAATCACGATTACGAAATGCTGCTACTCATTTTGTCGATATCATCTTATTGTGCGTGGTAAATTATTATTATTCTAACGCAATAATAGCAACAGTATAATCATAAATAAAACGCTGTGAGAAAAGTACACTTTCAGACTTATATACAGTTCAGTTGCCAGTCTTTAGTAAATCAACCTCAAAAACATCATCCAGGTAGACGTTTGAAATATATTTGTATCTTTGGTGTAAGGTATGGAACATTTGAACGTAAGCTTTGTCGAGTCACTAAACGTTTATTCTGCTGTTATATGGCATGATGATGGATTTATGCTGTCATGACAACATGTACATACAGCGATCTTGGACTCTTAGAGTGGTAAATAGAGCAGCACAGACATTTTATTTCAAAGCACAGTGATTTAAAACGATATATATATATATATATATATATATATATAT
>NQII01000218.1:313441-344895 GCA_002778355.1 Clitarchus hookeri | reverse complement strand
GTGTATATATATATATATATATATATATATATATATATATATATATATATATTAGGGCTGCTCTAACAGATCAGGTCTTCAGCACGGATGTGTGATTTTCATTACCAAATTTATTTATATATTTTTTAAAATTGTTGAAAAGTCACGCACTAATATGCGAAAAAAATTTGAAGCGTGTAATTTTAATGGGCTATAAATAAAGGCTACACATTCATTAATTTTTTTTAAATATTGGTTTTGATATTTAGCCAGTACTTAGCAGACTGCACTAGCCATAATTTCCTTACCACTAAAATTGCATTTACGCAAATTTTATTTTGATTTTATCGTAATCAAAGTGACAGTTAGCCATAATCGATTAGTTACCAGTAGTCGTTATTCTAAAGTAATCCATAAGTTGGAGGCGAAACAGTATTTCCATATGATAACTCGCTATGGCATTTTATGCAGAACAACAGAAATATATTACATATATTTTAGTACGAATGTACATCGTTATAGATTATTCTTTTTGCCTTGTCAAATACAAATATAACAGGCTCAGAATAAAAACAAAACCACCAAAAATAAAAATGGAATGGACCTGTGTAATTTTTCTTGTAATCTTTTTGCTGACGGAAAGTATTTATTGTTGCATTGTTACTGGCGGCACAATATTAATTGGTAAGAAACGTAGATTAGAGAAACACAGTTCTGTATTCGTGCATTTGATGTGATAGTTGCTTAAATCAACTTCACTGCAAAATATAACCTCATTGTTATTTACATAGAGCAGTATTAGAGCACACGCTGTTGCTTTCATTTTCACCCACGGTATATGAGTTTGGCCATTGCTCTTCTTGCTTGCTAAGTCAAGTTATGTTATTTTGCAGATAGTAACCCCATTACTTTTCGTGCTGTTGCAGTCTCTAATGAAAACATTAGATTTGCACATAAATATTAACTTAGTATTCACATGTTTGATTTCTTGACAGTCTTGCATATATTCAAGACTAGCTGTGCCCGCGGCTCCGCTCGCGTGGACTACAGAATTATTGTTTAGGTAAAATTATAGATAGACATATGCTACCGTGGAGTTTTTTTTAGGTCTCGTTATTCTACACAATTCTTTATTACATGATATTGCTCCATCTTTAACGGTTTAGACAGCGTATTGCAAGAGAGCGCGGTGGCGGCAAACTTTTTTCCGACTTGATACACTATTATCGTCGCTGCTTATTCCTTATGTTACTTTACGTAACAAAATATATACTAAAACCTGGTTAGAGAACTTAGCTATGAATATAAAAAAATACGTAATTCGGATAAGTGGTTCTCGAGGGATAAGTGCACTAACAGACAGACAAACAGAGAGATGTTGAGTTTTATAATACTCGTATGTATAGATTAAAGGTGACACAGAAACTATTTTTACAGTGTCGTTGTTATTAAAAATATTTACACCTTTGCATTTTATTGACGTAAAAGTTTATTTCTAATCACATGACTGTGAAAACTTACACTTTCTTCTTTCACGTTACGTGTATTACAGAATTAACAGCACACTATGAAGTACAGATTGTAGAACCGGCAACGTGCAGGAAGAGTAAGCTTTTTTCAACAATGAAATGTCAACACAAATTGTAAAACCTCCTTTAAAACTCGTGTCTATAATTCATGTATTTTTAGTTATCAGTTGTAACAAAATGCAAACAAAAATTGTTGGAACAATCTTATTGGTTTAGATATTGATCAAATGTTAGAAGTTATAATGTTTCAAAACAGTTTTTTTTTTCTGTCAAGAAAAGTTTATCTTTGTCTTATGAGTAGGAAGAAGTTTACCTTATGCTGTTTTCTTATCTCACAAATATAATTCCTTTTTTAACCACAATTCTCTAACGTATGCTTAAATATTTGACTGCAAAACTGTATTTTCCAATTAGACTAACACGAATAGAATTTATGCATGAGAAGGAAACTAAAAATTAAAACCAAGTAATGAACCACCACCACTGCCACCGTCAGTCTCGCAACCATTTTCATCAAAATGCGACAAAGAGGTGTCGCTGGAAAATTGTGCTAACGTCAAGCTTTCAGCGACTTCATGTCTCCTTATATATCATCCTGATGTAAATTATATACCACCACACATTTCTGGCTAGCGCCCCTTCAAATTTCAAGTGAAATGGTTTAAGAATATCCATGGATACATTTTTTAAATGGGTCAAAAAGCGCAACATGTTTCATCTGTAGAACATCGCTTGAGAAAAGCTTATTCCGAATTTGCAAAAGTACTCAAATGAGATGACATCTAGTTTAGTAAGCAATACTGGTTTACCTAATTGGAAATATGGGCAGAAAGATTAGCAGCACACCAGAATAGTTCACTCCATAACGAGTGTGTTGTTAAAACAACTAGCCTGAAGGCAACGCCAGTTTCTTGCCAGTTGAACAAGGCTTATGCAACACAACAAATGGCTGCTCGCGCCTCCCTAAGAACATTTTCTAGTTCTGTGTAATACCTCCGCCGTCAGGGGATGACCTTCAGAGGACATACAGAAGAAAAGGGTAATCTTGCTCAGCTAAACAATTTTAAGAGCTGGTGACATGCATGAACTTGCAGATTTTAAGAAAATAACATTATACATCTATGATATTCAAAATGAAATGAGCGGAATTATACCCCACATAATTTTAAGAGAAATAGTGGCCGAAGTGAAATCTTGTGGGTTGTTTAGCTTGATTGTGGATGAATCATGTAATGTAAGAGAAAGAACAGGTTTCAATTAGTTTACGAATAGTGTAAAATTTGTAGCCTCAAGAATTTTTTCTTGGTTTGTATGCTACAAGTTCAACTACAGAACACGAACTTTCGAAAATAATAAATTATGTAATCACACGTTTTGGTCTTTCTTTCAGTGATATAAGGAGCCAGTGTTACGATGGAGCGAGTAACATGAAAGGCGAATTTAGAGGCTTGGAAACTATTATACAAAGGCAACAGCCTCTAGCCATACATGCACACTGCAGGAACCACAGTTTGAATTTGGCACTGCAAGATTGTGTTAATAATATTCACCTTCTTCGTGATAGCTCTACAAACAACTAACGACATCAGAGTGTTGCTACACACATCTCCCAAGAGAAAGGCTATCTTGTCCAACATCTGTCAAGATGAGATCGATCCCTGGTGTGAACACTCCTCCTAGACTCTTGTGTCCTACAAGATGGACAGTACAAGTGTGTCCCATATGTTGTCTTCTTAATAGTTATTCTTCCGTTTTAGAGTTACTTGATCAACCTAACTCGGATCCAAACACAACATTCGGAAGCAAAGCTAGAGGACTTCGTGAGCAGTTATAAAAAGCTTCCATGTATTTGTCCTTACTCATCTGTTGTCAAATTTTCCAAGTTACAGAGAAGTTAAACTTTCTCCTTCAAAAGCCAACAATGAGTGTCAGTGCTGCATGTGAATCCATCCCACTAGTGATCGAAAACTTAAGAAGCATGTGAACAGGAGAGAATTTCAAAAACGTTTGGTTGCAGATGTCAAACGATATTGACAAGCACGATCTTTTAGAGCCTCAATTTCCTAGACTGCACAAAGTGCCAAAAATACTAGAACAAAATGCGACACGAAACACCAGCCACCAATGGGAATCTCCAAACGATATGTTACGGGCGACTTACTTAGCAGGTTTGGATAGCATTACTGGAGAAATCGAGGAAAGTTTTAATCAGCCAGGCTTTGCTGCTTATAAAAATTTGGAAATGCTGTTGATTTTAAAAGCTGAAAACTGGACAAACGAGATTAAGGGTGAAGCAGAAAAAAGGGACGTGTGTATGAAAGGTCTTCAGACAGAAATGGAACTCCTATGCCGCACAATACCGTCCTCTCGAATTTGAATTCCCTGGTGGACAATATGAAGATGCTGCAGCCTGATTCAAGATTATTATTTAATAATGTAGACTGTCTTCTGCAAAATTTAATGGTAGTGCCAATTTAATGCGCTACAGTAAAGCGCAGTTTCTCTCTTTTGAGAAGAGTAAAATGCTACTTAAGAAGAACAATGATCCAAGTTTGTCAATCATGTAGGTATTATGAGTACATATCAAGAAGAACTAGACAAGCTTGATTTGGACAAAGTTGTTGAAGTTTTCATAAACAATGAACACCGCTTTAAAATATTGCGTAAAAACAGAATGTACTATATTTCGTTGTTACATTACAGTGATTCTTAAATTTATTATTTTGTTCAAATTAAGCAAGCTTGAGTTTTACTTTCTATATTTCGTGGTTTTTTTTTCTAATAGTAGTTCCTATTTCACTACTAAATTTTTCGTAGATTTTATGTCCAAATTATAGAGTGTGAGAGTGTGTTTTTTTATGTACTGATGCGTTTGTGTGTGCGATAAGATAAGTATTAGCATATGTTTCCTAACACTCCTCTTGTATTGCTTCAGAATGAAACTCCAAACTATATTACTCTGAGGTTAAAAATCTATTATCATAATAACAATTTGCACAAAATAAAATTGCGAAGTCGTAACTGATATAGAAAATATTATTTGTTTTATTCAGTAGTTTCATTTAATTGATTAAAACCATTAAAACCATTACTGGGGAAGACATAAATACTGGTTTGTCCTCTGCGCCATGACGCACATTGCAAAATACAAAGTTATGAATCCAAGGCAACTAATAAAGTTGCCNTCGCAAACACTTACGAGAAAACCTTTCGCCGCTCCTCTCCGCGAGGCCAGCCAAAGGCCGTAGTGGGCGACCTATAATGTGTTTGTTGGTTCGCCTATCGTCCACAAGGTGGCTCTGACGTCCCTGCATTGCCACACTACGTGCGTGTCAACGACAAACTCAACACGCATTAGTCACGCTCGCAACGCTTCTGAACCACAATCTGATACACGTTGTCCATCAGTGGAATGGGCATGTACAGCCCTACCTGTCAGTTGGGGGCACACACTGTCAATAATACACGTTATAGGCTATTTATGGTAAAGTGAGCACTTTTAGAAGCCCTCTCATTTGGAATAATAGTCAGTAAATATATTTCGTTGTAGCCTTAAAACGTTAACTTTCCAGTCCGTATACACTGTGTTTATTACTTGCATGGCAAGATTTATTTAAAAAATTGGCGGAAGGATAAAAAATGGTTCAGGAAAAAGTAACTAGGACCTCAAAAGTTCTCACTATAGACTGTTCACGATAAAGTGAGCATTTCGGAGGCCCTAGTTACTTTTTCTTCTTTAGGCCATTTTTATCATTTAACCACCTTTTAAAATAAATATTATCATGTATGTAATAAACACAGTGTTAATTCCACCGCACTCGGAAGTTAACGTCTAAGACTAAAATGAGATATATTTATTGACTATGATACCAAATGAGAGGGCTTTCAAAAGGGCTCACTTTACCGTGAATAGCCTATGTAACTGTGAACAGCCCGTACAAAATTGCAGAACTTGGGCTCACGAATTAATGCGTGACGGGAACGTGTTAAGCAGGATTTTCAAAAGTGCTAAATTAACATTGAAGAGCCTATACGCCTGTGCCGGTCCCTTTGAGGGGGAAGGAGGGAGAAGGTTAGCCGTGGACGTGGCAACACTGCAGCAGCTGTTATTTCCGAGCAGGAGGCAGACAGCAGGTTGGCGTGGGCACGTCGCCGACAAGGGCCGCCAACCTCCCGAAAGCACCCAGCAGCGTGGAAAGCGGCCAGCACTGCTCCACGTGAATGCCGGTCACGTGGCACCACGCCCATTCCTCTCCCTCCTCTTCCTCAAGTCCTGACCCGCCCAACTATAGCTAGTGCCCCCTCCATTTGTCATTTTCTCGAGAATGCGTCCAGGAACCGTAGGGGGACCAGATTTTTATTACGTGAATTTGTCACAAGAGAAGCGATTTATTAAAACAAGGCATTTGGTATATGTATGAAACTTGCATGCATGATAGTAGCTGGTAAATACAAGGTAATGCGATCGAAGTATTGAAAAGTGTACACTCAAAAAATATCTGGACGCTAACAAACATGTAGAACAGTAAAAAAATGTTCATGTTTATTTTGGCTTTGAATGAATGGTACATAGCAAAACGTTATTTAGTATATTAAAAAAAAAAACCCCTCATTAATCTCATCGCACGTATAAATAACACATTTTCAGTCGTAATGTGTAAAAAAAACAGTGCTCTTCGCAAGATTTTCTTTGGTCTTTCGCAGGGAAATCCTGTGGAAACAGGACCTCTAGTCACAGAGGCCTCCTGGACTCGTCCGCTTGTGCATATGACGTCAGCATAGCGGGACACTTCACTTATCGGCGTCGCGTGCTACGTAACTTCGCAAGTTTCCCTTCAAACTTCCCGCAGTTACGACGTACGAGTTCACTCCTTCATCAAGTGTATCAATACAAGGTTGTGAAAGAAACATTTTACTGTCAAATGTAACAAGAGAAATACTGTACAAACACGGTGAATGGAGAATACATTTGACAAATGCTGCATAAAGGAAACACACAGGGCATGCGAGGACGAGTGCCAAAAAGTGTTAATACAAATTATAAAAGCCTACCTATAATTCACGTGTTTTTATAATATAAACAATTGAACTATAAATTTAAAATGACAAATATGCATTTCCTTAACTTTCGAAAGTTTACTAATGTCAGTATTTACAGCACACCACATTTCCGTGCAGGCTTTAATAACAATCAAATAAATTACAATTCTGGATAAAACATCCTGTGCATGATTACAATTGTCTGGGAATGATTCTTAATTCTGACTCTCACGAGTTATTAGATGCTTTTCGCTCAAACATATGAACTGCAGTTCCGCATGTTAAACGCGCCCTTTTGCAAGATTATATACGCAATTTTATAACTCCTAAACAATATTTAAAATGAAGACGCAGTCTTTGTACCGAGTCAAATGGGGCTTGCCGTATTATTAGCAAAATATTACTCTGACTTTTTTTTTATACACTAGTAGCAGTAAATTTAACAACACCGGTATACATTTCAGAAGAAAATTGTCACTCTACATATGCATCGCGATTGTCACTGTGAAAAGTGTTTGTGCTTTTCACGCAACAGTTTGTATTTTACGCTGCAAATTTAATAAGTCTAACAAGCGACATCAAGGTTTAATAATATTTATAACAAAGGAGTACTTACACATTCTGACATCAAATTCTTCGTTTGTAAATAAGCGCGCAGTTTTTATAAGCGCGAGCACAGAAATCACAGCCACGACAGTCCACAGCATAGACTAAAGATGAGGTAGACCGCTTACTCGTCCTCTGCGCATGGACCTAACATTGACCTACCCCAATCATACACAACTGTCAAAATCACATAGTCAACAGTGATTAACGTGTTTGTTTATATCTTAATTTTTACTTGACAAGCACTATGTTATGAATAAAATACTTTTTCTAATTTGAATTTTGTCAAACTGTACTAAAAATTGGTTAGAGGAATAATAAAAACATCTCTAAGCACTTTGCTATGAATGAGCTTTTCAGCCATTCATACATGAAAGTGTCTAAGGGCGTAACTTAATAATGAGTCATGATTAGGTAGAGCACAGCAGTATAAGATGGAGTTTATTACACATAAGGATTATACAATTACTATTTAAATGACTATTGATCGGGGGAGCTTCAAATTGAATACCAAGATGCTTATTAATTATATTAATATTTAATACCTAACGCCATTCCTGTTCCAATCTTATTGGAAAGTCCCCACCTTGTTCATGTTGCCGGAGGCTGATTCTAGGAGGCGGTTAACGACGACCGGACACACCCATCTTCAGTGGTCTTCTCTCTGGCCGGGTCGACGACAAAAGATCATAGAGAAGACGAGGGAGAAGGGTGTGTCCGGCCGTCGTTAACCGCCTCCTAGAAACAGCCTCCGGCAACATGAACAAGGTCGGGACTTTCCAATTAGATTGTAACAGTAATGGCGTGAGGTAATAACAGTTAATATAATTAATTAGCATCTTGTTATACCATTTAAAGCTCCCCCGATCAATAGTCACGTAAATAGTTAATGTATAATCCTTATGTGTAATAAACTCCATCTTATACTGCTGTGCTCTACCTAATCATGACTCATTATTTGAGCTACGCGCGTAGCACCTTTCACGTATGATTGGCTTAAAAGCTCATTCGTAACAACTTGTTTACAAATCAGTTTTCTAACCTAAAATCCAAACCATGCCGTTTTCGCTAGCCGTGTTGACAGAAAAGCACTTCAGTGTTGGGACACGGAGATTGATTGTGCGTAACCAGCGAGATCGCTCTACCTCATCTTTAGTCTATGCCACACACACACACACACACACACACACACGCACGCACGCACACACACTTGCAGGCGCTCACGTTGATTAACTGAGTATACGTCCAGTCACGGTTACTTACAACTTTTCTGAAGTTCTACTTTCAAGATATTCCTCCCCCTCATGCTAACAAAGATTAACCGAGTTAAGGTTAATTCTACTCAAGTTAGGAACAAAACGATATTTCTTATGGAAGAGTTTGTACAATGGGAAAATTTCCTCCGCAAAGTGTGCTGCTGTTCCAAAGTATTCGCTTTCAAGCTAACGTTAAATTGAGAAATTCTGTAAATTTTTTGTATAAAAGTTAGTGTTTGGTTCTAATTGTGATATATACTTGCCCCAGCCAAAATTTTGAGTGTTAACTTTATTTCGTAACTAATTTCACGCCCTCCAAGCAAACAGTATAACAATTCAAATATGTTTGGCATTGGGCGTTCATATGCAAGCTTAATTCAGTGGGAAAATGTTACAAATTTATGTGCTAAAAAAATATAGCTGTTATTAGACGGAACTTTGTACTTATCTCCTTTCACTTAAGGAAACTGCAAATGAAAACCATAAAAATTATACTTTAATCATTTCACTATAATATTTTTCGAGTCAGTTGTGATATTTAAACGTAATTATGTAAGCCTATGTTTTGCTAAATCCAATTTACGACAGAATATTGTTATATGGACGGCTGAGGGGCGTATATGAGTTCGTGAGGGATGTAGGTCTTAATAAAAACAAAAGAACTAAATTTAATTTTTAATTTATTTACACAGCTATTATTTACAGCATTGAATTATCTATCTCCAGTATTACTCATTTAATTTTATAGTGAACGAAATATGTTATGTCTATTTCAACTCTAATTAACATCCTTATTTATGTCTCTGGTAATTGTCAATCAACTCATAGTCATAATTAACACACGTTCAGTCTATCTGGTGCCATCATTTGTAATGTCTTTCACTCACGCATCCAGTCCATATGTTAAGCCTGCAGTCGTACCTTCACTGCTCTAATGTTCGCAGTAGCAGATTTTCCTCCCGCTGGTCACTTCTCTCGCCGCGCGCTTCTCTTATTTCTAGTCGTCTATCGCTGGAACTGGTCTATTCAACAACTGCTGGCTCGGAGGCCCGACACGGCATATATAGCCCTGGCCTTGACGTGGAAGGTTCGTCGCACCCCGAGTCAATCTGGGAGACACGAGGTCAGTAATCCAGAGCATTCTTCAGATGTCTCAAAGACGCCCAATATCCAAGGTCGGGAGCGGCACGCGCCCTGATAGGCATAACAGACACGCTTTGTAAACATTCCTTTGACTTGCTGTCGCCACTATCATATAAATGCTCTGTCCTTCACTTCCGCTCGCTCGCGCGGAACAGAGTAGTGAGCGCGTAACAATATTTAATAATATGTGAATATATTTCGTTATATTCCCACTCTTGTGCGAAGAACAAAATTTATTATTTAAGTAGGGCCTAACCTAATATTACTGGGATCATTTTACACAATTGCATTTATTTTATGAAAATTGCAATTATCCAATTTACTTACATACAAAACGGAAAAATCAGGTACACTTGCAACATCAGTGC
Organism: Clitarchus hookeri; assembly: GCA_002778355.1. Taxonomy (NCBI): domain Eukaryota; kingdom Metazoa; phylum Arthropoda; class Insecta; order Phasmatodea; family Phasmatidae; genus Clitarchus; species Clitarchus hookeri. The sequence goes on along the minus strand of NQII01000218.1, from coordinate 334,974 downwards.
TACCTGGTGGCGAAAAATTTCACATGCTACACTAAAATAATTGAGTTTCCCAACCTGAGTAGAATAAATCTTAACCAAGTCTAGAGAATTACGTCACCGGGATAACGTACCGAATTCGTGCGTATCAGTTTAATATTTTGCATAACAACTATTTCTAACTAGGCATTACAAACACGCCTATTTTCTTACCATTTTAATTCATATTAATTATAATTGAAATATTATGCTTATAAAAATACCAGTAAAAGTTCAATTTGACAAAAAATTAGATATTTTTATTTCGACACAAGTACAAAACGCTTGTGATTCGCGGCATCCGTAGGAAACAACGAAATACGTCATCGATGGGGTGATTTTTCAAAGGTTTGATTCAGAGAGCGCGAAGAAACCGCGAATACACTGTACGCTGAGATAAAAAAAAGAGACCGCATCCAGATTATCTGCTTTATTTTCCGCGAATCCACGCCAGATTAACGTGGCTATGGACTGATTACTTTATTCATGCGTTGGTCAAGTGAAGCTGTGGAATTAATATAAAAGTTATTATTGTACAATTTTAGTCATTCGTACACGTACATGCTCTAAGAAAAAAAAAAGCAAAATAAATTATTTCAGTGTTTACGCATGTTTACGTAAGACTTCTAATTCGACGTTAAGGGAGGACAGTCTCCTCACCATCTTGGATTTATCCACATTTCGCCGTAACTCACATTGAAGTGGTTTAACGAAAGTATTTCGCACGACATAACACAAATAATAGCTTTTCAAGCTTTATCGAGTCGTCATGTTTTCACTGTCTATTAATTTTTAAATAATCACAGCTGAGAAGAAGTATGTGATTTCTTCTGCGGGCGACTATAGCTGTTGAACCAACCACAGTAATCAACTTCATAAAATGTACAAAGGAACGCGTTGTGTCGTGTTGTTCCGTAGAATTCAGTACAAACTCTGTAATGCAGGTTTTTGTGAAAATTCTAAGAATCAAAGATGGGGGGGACTGATCCACCTTAAGACATGAATGGATCCACTTTCCCGCCGTCGTTACCAACTTTACTGCGCGTATGCCTGACTGTGCACCTGTTTAAGGTGAAACCTCCCACAACCATACTGGATTGACGGTTTTTGTAGCTTATGTTTCGAAAAAGGAAAATTCCAAAATAACTTCTATACACAACTAGCTACTGACCTTACAGTGAGTTCAGATAATGCAAGAGTACTTACAACTCATAATTACGTAACAATCTTGATTCTGCAAAAAAAAACTAGATAAAATCAATAGTTTGTCATGAATACGAAGTTCGTAGTTAAGTCGTTACGTTTGTACTGCAGTGTAAGGCCAATAGCTAGTTGGCTATAGTGGTACTTTCGGAATTTTCTTTTTAAAAACAAAGAGGACTATAAAATGGAATCCAAGTTTCCCCTAAACTATTGTATATGCGGGTACAGGTGGTGACATTTTCCGAAGGTTAGTTTGAAAATCAATCCGTACCATAGCACACCATTGTTCGTAGTTACAAGCTCCGCGTGTGGATATCTGGTCGAACGAGCTTGTAACCATAACCATACTTCATGTTTCAACAGAGGACGAGATAAGGTTGATTCAACTGCGCACTCCACGACCTTGGCCGGACAACATGGTACATTGTTCCCAAGAGAACGAGAATTTTCTTACGTGCACGAATATTACGTGTTCGGTGTACAAGGAAAACTTTGGCTTGTATGAGACTTCCGTTAAAACTTCATGTTACATTTTCTTTTTTCACGTTTGCACAACGATATTTTTATTGTAAGTGCTTATTCACATTGAACTACTACGTAATATCTTGTTTCTTGTGTGCTTCCCTGTCGATATGACTTAACAAACCACAACTAACTCTCATAATAACAAACACCAGTCCAAATGTACTGATTTATAGCGAAGCCGTGAGACTTATGATCATTTTAAGTAAGTAGCCGTTTCAGCGTTTCAAGGACACTATGCAACCCACAGTCATTATATTCACTTCAGGGCTAACGTCGTTAACGGCTTTCGCAACGAAAGTGGTACATTATTAGAAATTATATTTTATTTTATTACAAGTGTACAATTGAATCATTCCTTATGCTTGATTTCTGACAGTGCATTTCAAACAAGAGCGACTGCATCATTAATATAGACCAAAAATAAATTCATTATGCGAAACATTTTTTTTTTGCTCGAAATTATATTGCGTTTAAAGTTTGCAAGTCAGACAGTTTAAGAATACATATAATTTATAAATAAAATATAAGTTAAAGTTAAATTTATCTAAAAAAAATGATGCACTTTTATGTTAACACGAGTATAGAACGTTTGTGACACAGAGTATATTTAGGAAAAAACCAAAACGTCATACATGGGGTGATTTTCCGAAGGTTTGATTCAACAATTGCGTGGAGAAGCCGCGCATAGACTATGGCAAGGAAGTTTAAAATACAAAGATGTTCTGGAAAACTAAGGATCGCCAGTCTTCAATGCCCAATTTCATAAAGAATTGGAAGTCAACCCTCGAAATAATGTATCCCACTTTCCAACTGGATGAACAGTAGCAAAAAAACTTAAGACAAATGGGGTTACCTGAACAATGTCCACTTGACGAAGTTGGTTTCCTTAGGTTTCCTCATCAGTGTAGCCAATAGCTGAATTCATAGCTTTTCATTGTGCTGATGTGCATTGACGAATGTTGTTATGTTGGCAATATAACTGCGACGTGTTTCCTTTTTAAAGCTCAAAATAAGAGCTCGACGTAACGCATGGAAGTGTCGCCTCTACTTTACTTGCTCTGTGGTTCGGGTGACAAAGGTGGGACCCTGTGACGTCAGAAGCAGCACTGGTTAAGAAGGAGGCGTGGCTGCAGCAGCGCGGCCATTGGCCAAACGGGGAAANAAACCCGCTGCGACAAACGCTTGTATTCATCTGGCACTATCACACGCGATGATACCGCTCTCGAGTTCTAAAGACCGAGAAGACAAAAAAAGGTTTTCCTCAGATCTGAGGCGCGGACACGAGCTCGCGATTGCGTGTCTAAACACGTCAGCCGTTGCGACAAAAAACCAGCCCGTGGTAGCACGAGCGTTTCGAAAATATTAACAAATATTTAACAGGAGCACGAAAATGTTTCACAAACCTGTGTTTTTTTTTTTAACGTTGTTGGGCCACACAATCGATTATTTGAATAAACACAAACGGACGGGTTTGACAGAGGTGCTTGGCCAAAGTAGAAACGACGGTGAAAAAAAATAGAACTAAAAAAAAATTTCACAGCGTAAAAGTAACACAGGATTATTTAAAACATGTACCAAACTTACCTCATTAATTTAATTAATAATTTTTTTATTTGCTACGTTTGCTGTCGAATAAAGAGAAGAATATGTCAGAAATTAACAAATACTCTTTTCTTCTTTTTTCCTTCCGTTTCTCAAAATAATATTTTCTATTTCTACTGTTTACCTGGAACCTCTTTTGTACAGGGTGCGCATAAAGTCCTTATACCCCTATAACTCCATCAAATACAATAAATCCGCATGTTTGAATGTATCACAAACAGTAGAAAGTACTTCTTAATTCAAAACATCCGTTTGTGTCCCTCGTTGGTTTCTGCATAGCTGTATGATCCGCCGAGTTCTGTTGTTCATGTTAATCAGCATTCTTGGAGTCACTTTCTCGAAGGTTGTACGCACTGCAATTTTGAGCTCATCGTTGGCGCTTCCGCACATTTTCCTTGATTAAACCCCAGAATGCGTTGTCTGGTGTTGGCAGATCAGGACTTCTTGGAGGCCACGCAAGAGGAACTGGACAATAATTGTTCGATCCTGGTTTGATCCGACTTTTCCTAGAGACTGCATTCTGATGTTGTCGAACACCCAATGCGAAGTGTGCCGGCTCCCAATGGTGTTGAAACCAAACGCTGTTCCGAATTCCCACGTCGTCCAGTTGTGGGATGAGCCAGTCGTCGTTTATTTGGAGAAACTGAATTGACTAACAGAACCGCTGGATGTTTTGAAAGCAGTCTCTACGCATCGTTGGATCGGCCGAGGAACGGAAAATTGTCCTGCTTCTCTTCCATGGCCTCCAAGAAGCCCGATCTGACACCAGATAACGCAGTCTGAGGTTTCATCAACGAAAATATGCGGAAGCGCCTCTATTTAACCAACGATCAGCTCAAAAATGCAGCGCGCACAGCCTTCGAGAAAGTGACGCCAAGAGTGATGATTAACACTAACAAAAGAACTTGTCGGCGCATTCAGATATGCAGAGACCATCGCAAACGGATGTCTTGGATTCCTAAGAGGTATCATCCACCTTTTGTGATACGTTCATACGTACGGACATATTGTATTATATAAACTTACAGGAGTTTACAGACTTTGTGCGCAACCTGTATGTGACAGGTGTTATTAAATGGTTCTACGTGAGTACGTCATTCCAGCCCATTTCAAAAATTTTCCAAAAAGTTTAGTTAGGAGCTTTGCCAATTTATTATTATCCTGTGCTTTTTTTTACTACACTTTTTAAGAGCCGATATGTTGAACACGTTATTCCTAGTCCTTATATAAGGTGAAATATTATTACACTCATCGCTACCAACTTCTTATCTGCTATACTCTACAAAGATATTACTCATTGTTACATTTATCCATTTTAAGAGAAAGTCTTTGTATTTAGAATGAGTCACACATTTTGTAACAACACAAACATTAATAAGAAGTGAACGGTTAATACAACAAATATAGTAATACAGCGCATTTGCCTGCATATATTTCAATACTAAATACAAAATAAGTAGTACAGGTTGAGTATAAAATAATACCCTAACTTTGAAGGTCTATAATATCAAAACCAAACTACCTACAACCTTGATTGAGACCAATCAAATGAACCGTGGAACTGTGAAGTTTGTTTACCACACATTGATAAAAGTTCAATGTGACCACCATTAGCGGGTAGCGAGCTCGCATTCGACACGTCAATGTGAAGGGAACGGTCTGGTGGTTCCTTTATGGTGCGCCACTCCATTTGCACCTAGCTGTTCGCGGATACCTAAACGAGACGTTGCCGCAACGCTGGATTGGTCGAGGAGCAGCTGGTGACCAGGCTCTTCATCACTGGCCCCCAAGAAACCCGGATCTTACACTGTGCGATATTTTTCTTAGGGGCGCACATAAAGGATCAAGAGTTTCGCTCACCATTGCCGGCTAACATTGACGACCTCAAAACAATTACGGACGCCATCCAAACCGTAACACCGGACATGCTGACAAGAGTGTGGAACGAGTTTGATTATCGCATAGGTGTCGTTCGGGCCGCTCGTGGTGATCACATTGAACATTTATGAATGTATAGTAAACAAACTTTACGGTTCCGCGGTTCATTTTATTGGTCAATCAAGGTTGTAGGTTGTTTGATTTTGATATTATAGACCTTCAAAGATAGGGTATTATTTTATACTCATCCAGTATATGATCCCCCCGTTCTGGGCCAGATTTTTTGCTTCGCTCATCTTCATTAAAAAAAAAACAATAATTTTAAAATAAAACAGAACGTTGCTTTGCTCAAATTAGTACAACTCCCCTCCCTTTTTTATTTCGTAAACTTAAAAAATCGCTCTATTATCGAAAAAAAAAAAACAATTAAAAAAATTTACTATGTGGTAGAGCCTTGTATGACCTTTTCAAGTTACAGGTATTCCTAAAATAAGAAAATATGTATTGTAAAGCTCACAAATATTTATATAATAAAACCTCCATATCGACGAAAACTCTCGCCTGGTATGTTGACAATTTAAAAAAATCGGGGTGTGGATGTGTTGGGGACACGGCGTGTGTTTTACGTAAATACGTCTGCGTTAGTGGGTAATGTTTTCTCTGGGATACGGGAATAAAATTAAAGTAACAAAATTTATACTTGGCCTTTTATGCCTCGAATAGACAGCTGTAGACGAAATATTTCGTTTCGCACAAAATCAGTGCGCTAGCACCCGAAAACTTTCGCCCACGCTAAGGTTTATTCTAGATTGGGAAGCTCAATGCTTTTAGTTTGGCAACTAAAATTTTTCGCCACTAGGTAAGCGTTAGTGTCGCATGTGTACCGGATTTTTCTATTTTCTACGTTAATAACAAAATAATTGCAATTATCACAAATAAACTATAAAATAACTACTTAACTAAGTTAAATTTTTCTCTTTTATTATTCATGTAGCTTAAAATTTTAATTAAAAGTGACCTATTTGGAACACTAGCGCTCACCTAGCGGCAGAAATGTTCCTTGTGCTAAACTCTCCTATAAGAAAACTCGTTTTGTTCCTAACCTGAGTAGAATTAACCTTACCCACACCCAAAATTGCCGCCCGTCGCCGCGGGCCCCCACTGAAGGTCAGCTCGCATGTTAGTCGTATGCCCTATTGAACTAAACCGTATTTATTTCAATCGTATTATTGCCCACGAAGTTATAGATAGTAGGGGAAAGGAGGGTTGACATCACTGCAAGCTGAAGCCAGTGTGTGTGTGTGTGTGTGTGTGTGTGTGTGTGCGCGCGCGCGCGTGTATGCGTGTGTGTGCGCGTGTGTGTGTGCGTGTGTGTGTGTGTGTGACCGCTGCGTGAAGCTACGTTATTATTAATTTGATGCATTTTCTCAGGAAGTTTTCAGGTAAAAAGTGTTTTCCTCTAATTAGCCTGTAAGTTTTTTTTTTTTTAACAAAGAATGTAAAGTTTATGAAATCTTTAACACTGCTAAACTTTTAAAAGTTTATATCATAGTAAAGTACGTCATGTTCACAACAACATGGTGAGGTTAGCATTTCTCTGCGTATTGTGTGCTGGCATCTGTTGACGATATACTGAAATAATACACAGGTGGCTAAGAGTGCGCACTGTGTTTGAGAGTGCGTACTCTTAGCCGCCTTAACTTTTTCCATGACATCGAAAGATACTATTTTTATGGGAGATTTTTGATATTGCTGTTAATGCAGCGACAATAGTAATAGTAATAGATACAGATTTTTGTTGCTATTATTACAATTTGTTATTCAAATGTACATTTTCCCCCATTTTACAGATCCTATATCTTGAAGAATGGCTCCGTATAAATTCATTCAATTCAAAAAACTGAGAGAGTCCTTACCACAGAGTAGGTTTTAGAAGAAGCAAAACGAAACATAGAGGCTGGTTATTGTAAAAGGAAACTAGACCGAGACTTGGGAATCAAGATTTCCTCATTAAGGAGAAGGCTTGAAGCTGTAAGTTTAGTTTCTTAGTTGAGTAGACTGGGGTTCTAAGTTTTTCGTTTGAGGCCCACAAATTTCTTGTTTCTGTTGGTTACAGAGGATGGTTCCAGTATAATTGGGCGCTTAAAAAAAGGCCTTGACAGATAAATGGAATAAGAACTTGCACAGTATTGCAAAAATCTGGACGACAGATTCTACGGCTGAAAGCATACAATGGAAGTTGCTTTAGAGATGAACGGAGTTTCCGAAACATTCAACAAAGAAAAAAAATGGCTGGAAAAAATTGGTTAAAAGACGTTTCGAATTGCCAAAAACTTTCTGTTCGGGCTTCAGAGTCGTGCAGTGTTGAGAGAACAGTGGGTTGTACTAGAAGCAAGAAAGAAACCGAGAAAATGAATGAAAAAACAAAAAGACATAAGTCAATACATTTGAAACGGTTCAAAATCCAGTTCCGTCTACAAGTCATGCCGAACCATCCACTGACGTAACGAACTGCCTACCTAGCTTGTGAAGAATCGTATGACGATGACTGGAAACAGCGTGGGATCTTTAAAGAATCGTGGCACGAGGGCTGTTCCAGTTACATGTGCGACTACTGCTAAGGGCACTGCCTACCAGCTGGCAGCTGCGAAACTTAAATAGGAAGTCCCACGTTAAGGAAATTTCGCCTCAGTGCGTCAATTTTAAAGATAGGCTTTTTTTAGTAAACTGTATTCTTCACGAATTTTTTTAGGAGAAGACCTCCACGAGCTAATATTTTCAACATAGATAGGCAGTATGCACTTTTTTTTGTAAAACTTATGCTTTAAAAATTCCTTGCAAACAAGCTATACATGTCATGGAAACATCTCCGCTGTAGAAAACTTCTCCTAAAAAATTCGTGAAGAATGCATTTTGTTTAAACGCCTATCATTAAAATTAACACACTGAGGAGAAATTTCCTTAACATGGGATTTCCTATTTAAATCTCGCAGCTGCCAGCCGGTAGGCAGTGCCCTAAATGCGTGCTCTTACCCTCACTTACGCGGACTCAATCCTCCTAGTCGGCTAAGAGTACGCAGTTGAAATTCTTTTCTAAAAAAATGTGTGACAAGTTCGTGTTTAAGTCTTGTTTGTTAGAAAAAATTGTAATGTTTCCTGAACAAGTAAAGCATATTCTGTAAAATATTGATGTATGTATCATTTAAATTCCGGCCATAAAACTATTCTAAGTGCGTACTCTCATCCTGTAGACGTTACATCGCCATTTCCGTCATGGTACCTAATGTGTCAGTCTGATTTTAGAAACGTATTCACGTCAAAAAAAAAAAATAGCTCGTCGAGTTGTCTTGTGTAAAGAGGGTTTCATTTTCACTCTGTGTGATTTGGGGGCACCTGAAATTGCGTGGCAGGTAACCTTGGTACTATGTTTCGAAACTGATAACAAGGGCAGTGGAAAAAAAAGGGGGAAGAGGGGGGAGAGGTTCTACAGTCGATTCCGTCTCCTTGCGTGAACGCTCGGGGTAGGATGATATCCACAAGTGGATATCATCACATCATTTATGTCAGCGTGCTTGCACACCACACCATATGTGTTCAACATGAGTGCCGGATAGTTAGATTCATCGTGTGGTCCCTCTTTAAAAAAAAATATACAGAATTTTTAATTCGGACGATGTAAACGTGAAGCTGTGCGCACCCAAAGCACAGAAATAATTTTTGTAGTCCTGAAGTCTATGCAAACTGAATATGAATAAGTCCTTTAGACACACTTCTCAGATGCCGTGAGACTAGTACGTGCGGAATTCAACGTTTAACAAAATAAAAAAAGAAAACAACAAGGTATGACGAAGTATTTTTTTTACCTCGTACTAAAAGCGACGAAAACATAAAACTAAGATGGAAAAATTTTTGTATTCAGACTGTCAGACGGAGACTTAGCAAATTCTGCCTGACTGGTAATTGTCGTCCATAAATTAAAAAAAATACGCTAAAATTCGTGGAAGAAAAATGTTACAAGAGAGCGGAATTCGCCCCTGAGGCACTTTCTCCCAAAACTTGGCTGTTGCTGAAGGAAACACGTGATAATTATCAGGTCATAATCAACGAAATAAGACGTTCGCAAATGACACACCTTTGAGCGACCCACAAGTGTAGTGAGAGAAGAAACGCAGCATTATTTGTGATGATGAAACTTTCTTGCGTAGTCGTTACACTTCGCCATAGAAGTGACCTGAGGATTCCAATGAAAGTGTCAGAATATCTAGACAGGCCAAATACTGATTACCATGATTTGAGAAGAGGATTCTTCTCCCCCCAAAGCGCAGCCGTGTTTGAAGGGCTGCCTACATGCGGCTATTTTCGGCGTTTGAGGCCTAGAAGAGCAAGAGCGATAAGGGCGACTCTGCCATGCGCATCAAGTGCACCGTCGCCACTGAGCGCAAGGCTTTGAACTGGCGTGCAGTGTTCTCGCCTTACTGAGTGTAACTATAGGACTTTCAGCGGTGACCATTATTTTATTGGCAGTAAGTCTGTAGTCAGGTTCAGTTCATTATCTGACTTGTATATTTTGAGATACAACGCTTTGAAGAAGCCGTTTTTAACTACGCTGGAGTACTATGAAGTGGTGTTGCTAATGTGCGTGACGTCTTGAAAGCACTCAACAGCCCTCGTTTGAAGTGCGTGTTCTTTTCGTAAATTAGCACATTGGACGCACATTCAATAGTTTAGTAGAAAAACCTGTATTTCAAACACTCTGTAACGCAGTTGAAGCACCAGGGAAGCGGGAACCTTAAGTCGGGGTTGGAAGTATAGGACTATTATAATTTCATGAATTTAAAAATACTCTTCAATATGACTGCGTGATTGTTGGATTATGTCCGCATATACCGTGATTCCGAAAGTGAGGACAGTAATAGTGGGAAGAATTTCACTCAAGAGTTCCAAACTACTTTTTATTTAAAGTGACTTATGCGCAAGTGTTTTTCAGACGTGAAACGAAATAATTAATTATAAATTTATACATTTACATCCTGTTGTGATGAGCTATGAAAATATTGCTTTTCTTGTATTTCAGTTACCGCAAGATTCCTATTATCGACTTAGTTTGATTGAGCGTTACCATGCGGTTTTTTATGATAATGCTGTATAGACCATATTGTGTTTTATCGGGCGCCGTTCATTAAAATGGCGTATATCTTAAACATAAACAAATATCTGTAGTCATGAGTTATGCAACCTAATAAATTATATTTTATTCAGAAGAATGGACAAATAAGTTGCTACTTGTGAGGATATTACTTTGTATTGTCCTGAGTGAAAGAAGATGGGAAACAATATGTATATACAATATACATCACACGTATGCGCGCGACTGTAGTTTTCAAGAGTGCAGTTAAGTTTAGCAACAGGCAACGTTTTCAGTTCAGAGTTTACAACCACTCTCCTTCTTTAATGGCTATTGTCATAAATCTTCCCCTACAGCGCAGCCACCCTTTGAACTACGTGAGAATTATGTTCTAATTTACACCGCACGCATGTGTGCGTATTTGAACACAGTGCACTTAACTATTCGAGGTCAAGACTACCCGGTAAACCACGCGACTGCCAACATTTGACGTCATGCCGAAGGAACGCGGCAATAGTTTTGCCCCCTGGCAGTGTGTTACGTTTGGAGCTGACGTAAGAATTTTGTTCGGTTGGAACGTCCAGGTGCCCAACAATATCATTCAAGGGCTTTTATTCTTAAACGGAGCTAAGAATATATACCAACGTCTTTCCGCAAGCCTGAAAACAAGGTTACCAATGTCAGTGCCAGAGGCGGTTTGATGTTCTAGCGGCGGGAAATGGTTTGAAATTTTCCCCAGCTTTCGTCATTTTAAAATTTCGGTGAGTACATTTGGGTTGACTTCGCTTGAGAGTGGCAATATTTGGTACATTATAACTGCGAGTATTAGCATCCTTATAGGTCGGTATTTGAGCCATTACATTATCCAATTTGATTATATAACAGAAATGTTACCACCGTTAGCTAAATGAGCCCCAACACATGTATACCGACAATATAGCCTACTTACCTGTCCGAACTGTGCTGTTGAAGTAGATAAAGCTCTGCATTGCCACTTGGTTTATCCCGATTATTATGTCACCTTTCCCAGACAACACATGACAAAAAAATAACTGACTTTTTTTGGGAGTTCCTGTCTTAGACACAGAGCTAATACGCATTCAAATGTTGGTGGTAATTTTAGTATATAATTAGAGCGGCAATCGATTCTTGCTTAATAAATTAAAGAAAATACCTTTCTGTAAACTATTCACACTAAACAAAGCACTTTCGAAAGCCTCGCTGAGGATACACTTTGATGCCCATATTGTAGCGTATTCCACCATATGTACAATTATATTTTCATATGTAATTAAAGTGTGAATGTTACATTGCCAGGTTCGTAAATCTATAAATAAACTGTCAGTCGTTACTCTCATGGACGTAAAACAATCAGAAAGAAAACCAAATGGATTCAACGTTCACAAATGTTAACATTGCACTTTCCATTTGACGCTAAGGGAAAGCCTAGTAAAATATTTTAAACGCCTCAAAGGTCACGTCTGGCCACGACCCTCACAACACTGCGAGATGCATTCGCGCGAAGCTGAGTTTCTCACAAATAAGACGTGTAACAGTAGGATGTTATTACACGCGGTGTAAGTCATTAGATTAAACTATACAGGTTGTCAGGTAATTCGAGGATACGGACTGCACCACACTAATCTGTGATCAAACCTTAGTAGACGATGTTCTTTGGTGAAAACGCGTAGGGCCCTTAGCTTACGAGAAAACCGACATTACAGTAGTTAAAATTAGTTTATTTCACGTAAAGTATAGCATACAACATCAACGTCAAAACGTCATCACAGGTTTTCGAAGTTTGCTCTGCCCACAGCAATGCACTTCCCCGCACATTGGATTAATGCAGCAATGCACGGAGCTTGGCCGCCGGATGCACCCATGGCCATTGCCGTGTCCCAGTACTCACTGCATGTGAACTCCACGGCCTCTTTGACACTACTGAGCTCAGCTCGTTCCCTTGCCGTATGCCTTACGACCGACATATTAGTTACATCACCTCACCTTTATCTAATCGGAATGCCACATGTTTGCTACAGTGGTTTTTGGACCATCGGCTGCATGAGATCCGTCAATGTGCGCCACCTCTGGTCGAAATGCTGTGACGATGTCTGCCTCATCGCTGGCAGCGAACCGTGGACAACCTCGGAGACTACTTTGAAGGATGTTAAACAGCTCGTGCGCGTACGATACGTACGCGTTCATATGAGTGTATACAGGTTGTAAGAGAATATATCAATTAAACGGTGATTTCAAGCAGCCATGTTTGTCTTCGTTCCTTGCCGGACATTCCTGCATCCATACCCCATGTGGTGTTGCCTTTAAAACGTACTTGTCGTACACTTTAACTGCACATAGTCATTTCCTGTGTTAGGTCATTTACGGGAAATAAACAATAGTTGCCATGACTACTGAATCTGCCCTCGTATATTTGTGTCTTTTTACATACATGTGTACTATTTACTAGCGTTGTAAATAAATTATCAAATAAAATTTAGTTTTTTTTTTTTTAACTACACATTGCCTTCCATTCTATCATGAACCTTATTATGCTCGAATAATGTAACGTTGTCCGCGATGAATGAGTGAGTGAAGAGATTTGGGCGGCTCTTAACATCGAGTGCCGATGAGGGTGATTTAGATAAGTATGGAGCAGCGTCGGAATGCAAGGGCGGGGAAAACGGGACAACCATAAGAAAAGCCGCTGGCCAGCAGCATCGTCCGGCAAGATTCCCACATGCGAAAATTCGGGAGTGACCCGGCCGGTGATTGAACCCGGTTCGTATTGGTGGGAGGCAAGCAGACTAACCACTCAGCCACCGCGGCCCCGTCCGCAATGAAGAAAGTAAATAAAATGAGGATTCATTTTTCATGGAACAAATATATCGAATTTAATATATTAAATAGCAACTCCATCACAAGTTTTGTTCAATAATAAAGTAGGAAATAAAATGTATTTATTTCTTAATTTTTATAAGCAAAGCGAGAGAATTTTCCACTCCCGCCACATTTTTGACAGGTTTCCGTTTCATACTGGTGTCATAAAAGTAGAATTAAAAGGAAGAAAAGGCTAATGAGAAGAGATTTATGTTTGGGCATTTCACACTCGACAGTAAACAGTTTAACAGAATTGAATGACTACAACCTCGCTTCGTAGGAAAGTGGGCAACGTAAGAGAACAAACAAGTAACTGCGCACGGGGAGAGCCGTAAATAATCGATTGCAAGCGCGCATCAACAAGGTCGGACGAAAATAGCTCAGTTCCTACGTAATCTCCACTTGTTTTTCGCCCTTCAAACAAGGGTTCGCATGGCCGTTACAAATTACTTCTCATTACTGTTCCCCTGGTATTCCTGAAACTAGTTAGGTGGTGCGTTTAAAGAGTACATGCAGGTACGGTGACCCGGAATACAGTAAATACGCCTACACATGTCAGTACATTAGACCCAACATTCACACGAAGGATAGTTTATCACTAAAGAATATGCTATAAAAATTAATAGCAAACCTCAACTGCTTATATGTACATTAAAACAAAATTTTCTAAATAAACGTCAAACAAACTAACATTAACAATTCTCCTCGTCATATGGGGCCGCGGTGGCTGAGCGGTTAGCCTGCTCGCCTCCCATCAAGACGAACTGAATTCAATCTCCGGCCTGGTCACTCCGAATTTTCGCAAGTGGGAATCGTGCCCGACGATGCCACTGGTCGGTGGGTTTTGTCGGGGATCTCCCATTTCCGCCTTGTATTCCGGCGGTGCTCCATACTCACCTAATTTCACCCTCATCAGCTCTCAAGACCTCGATTATAAGAGCCGCCCAAATCTCTCAACTCAACTCTCCTCGTCGTGAATTTTTGTTTTACGACACAGCCATTTCTGCGTTAGGAAGGTTTCCTTTATATATTTGTAGCGCTGTACAACGTAACCGGACTAAATTTTGCTATCCGTTTTAAACCGTTTTGGTTTGACTCCATGAATTGAAACCCTCTTATAGGTATGTTTGGTTTTTCCTTTTACCTTACTGTTTAACCCGCCATGTGTTAGACTTTATAAAACTGCTTGCCATATTGGGCAACCTTCATAATATACTCAGTAATCAACATTAAATTATTCTGAAGGAAATAAATAGTTTTTGATTTGTAATGCCAGCGTTAAACCCAATTGTAATAATCATTTTCTTGTAAATTATTAGCGATGTAATTATAGTTTGTTAATATAGTAACTGACTTTTGAGTGAAAAACGGAGGAGTTTTAATCGTAGTACTGTTTACACATCACTACATCACATAATTCGTAATGTTCGTTTACCGTCAGCGCACACGCCACGAATATGATGGTGAGCATTTCAGCTGTCACTTGACGAGATTCTATCGAACTGGTCAATAGTTTCATCTATCGCTAACAGTCGAATTCTGTTCAAAACAGACTACTGAATTCAATCTCACTTCTATCGCTGCCAATGACACAGAAAAATTTGAATCCCGTAGCTAATAGTTTATTAACACTTCGTACTCTAACGTGTACTAAACACGAAACACTGTGTTAAGTATAAGCCATAAATTCACATATTACATTCGCAATACAACATTAAGTCTTACAACTATTTTTCACTAATTCGCTGCCAACAGAACTGGGAGAATTTTACGGATGATTTACGTATGCTACATTTCCTTAAATATGTCGACCACAATTTCTTTAGTTGTAGCTGCTTCGCGAGTTTGAATAAGATGTCGAAAACATTCCCTGGCCATATCAGCTCATATTTTCAAGGTCACGCTGTGATTAACATTATCCCATTACAGTTAACAGCACTGTACAAAAGGCTGTTTTAAAAATGCAATTATTAAGTTCGTGCTCACTGAAATAATTTCTTCTTTGTTTCTGTACATATGCGCGTAGCGGTAATAACTGTAACATTAATAACATATTTGCAAATCTAGCAATTTTATTTTTGTTTTCTAACAGTTTTAATTTTGATTTGATAGACGAATGAGTATTGTTTCAGGGTTGAGGGCAACGCTAATTTTACATGTAGCGGGAGGATACAGAATGAGCAGAAAGTAGATCCTAAGCAAGACTTTAAAAAATACAAAACAAACCACGGACAGCCTATATTAATATTTCGATGTGTTGTTACGATTGCTAAACAAGTATAATTATTTTTGAAAGCCCTGCTTAAGATCTACTTGTATGCATAATGCGTATTATTCCACCATTGCCATGGGCCTAATGAATTTTGCATGCGTCGGTCAAGTGAAACTGTGTAATTGTTATGAAAGTAAATATTTTGCAAATTCACTCATTCTTACACTTGTGTGCAATACAAAACTATAAAACGAAAGAAATCATTTCAATATTCACGAATGCTTGCCTAACACTTAAATTCAACGTTAAGACATGGGACTACTTTCCCTCTGTCGTTATCAACTTCACTGGGAGAATACAAGTTCAATGTTCCCGTTAAAATACATGCAGATAGACGCAGTGACATTTTTCAAAGGTTAAGGTCAAAAGTGCTTCTTAGCTAATCGCGAATTGCCTATAATTGCCGGCAATGACGCTATTAAAAAGTACCACGTCGCAAATGACAACGAATAAAATAATTTGAACGCAGCCTGTAAGTACTACTGTCAGTTAATGGTAACTTACCATGTATTTTACTTTTTTTAAGGTTGAGTTAAAAAGTACTTATAATCAACAGCGCAACAGCGACATTGCAGAAATGCTTAAGGAATCAGTAGAGTGAATAACACGTCTCTCAGAAGGGAAAACAGTTTCCAGAATCCCTCTTCTAAGAGCTATGTCTGGCGTCGCCATTTGTGATTTCATCAGATCATTGCTTCGCAACGAGACATCGCTGTATCACAGGGCCATATTTAAAGATGTGGAACCCCTGGCGCAGCGAAAAGGTGGAGGTCCGTAACTATTTTTAAACCAAGAATCGACTAACTTTGGCTCTTCACCCAAGCGCCGTGTGTAAACAAATTGTTACACGCTGCGCGTCAGTGCAGATTACGTTAGGGGCATACCGGAACACAGGCTTCAGGCTTAGGAGGATAGGAGCCCATGACATCTGGCAAGTGGACCAGAAGTGGCATCTGGCAGAGGACCAGAGGTGACATTTAACCTTGACCCTGACCTCAAAATTTCCCCTTCTCCCTGAAAAAACATTCAAAATTCCTATAATTTCCCTCAAAGTTTCCCAATTTTCGCTCCAAATGTGCAAAATTTCCTGCAAAAAGTTTTTTTTACGCAAAATCTTAATGAGTCACTCTGTCTAAAAATGGCATGACCTTATTTCAGGAACGCTCTAGTTCATTGCCCTGTCATGATACTTCAGGCTCTGTCATTCCACCTTTCATGCTCTGTCATTCCGCCTTTCATGCTCTGTCATTCTGCCTATCATGCTCTGGCATTCCATGTCACTATCTTGTTTCTAGAATTTTCCAGTTCATGCTCTGTCATTCCATGCACCACCTTATTTTAAGAATGTTCGAGTTAATGCTCTGCCATTCCACCACGACATCGTGTTTCTAGACGTGACATGGGTGACAGCGTAGGTTTAAATGATGTATACATAGCATATATATGGAAATTATTTTCCCAAATGTTATAGGTATGGGTACGTCTATTCGAGAGATATGTGTTGGTTATGTCAACTTCTGCAGAAGGCATGTTGACAAGACACTGAAAATAACTTTTCATATTTTTATAATTATAACAAGTACTCTGAATTTTTTATTAACATAAATTATAAACAGTATAGATCTGTATATTCGAGAGATAATGAAATATATAATAAGTCTGAGATGACAACTCATGTCAGGAAGGATGGTTCACTCATAAAATGGATCAGCAATGAGATGTTTCATATGCATAACCACGCGAAGTACGATTTTATTTTAGTTACTACAATTCTTTTCTTTACACTTGTACGCATAAATAATAGTAAGTAAATAAGTTGTTTCTCTGTAGAATAGCGAATGTTACATTAGCAGAGTGCTTTCCACACATTAAAAGTGCATGCCTACATCTTGTGGCGAGTAATACCGTTAGCTTCTAGTATTTCCGTCTCAACAATACATTCCAATGACACAATTACCACAGACCAGGACGTCGGAGCTACCGCAGTGATCAATCCTGACTTCATATTTTTGTTATAAACATACCATGATTTTTTTATTTAGAGTACCCACGTATTTTCCGAGCAGTTGTAAGAAAATTTTCTTTATGCTTGTACATATGAATAATGGTCAGTCATCAAGTTATTTTACTTTTCTGTGTATGAATAAAAGGGTAACTATATATAAGAAATAAAACCACTGAGTAATTTCAAAAGTCAAATTTATTTAATCAATTACTTATTACAAATGTATATTCTTGAACAATAATACATTTAATAGTTTCTTCAGTGATGGTCTTCTTCGGGTGGAAGTCCCACTTTGTCTGCTGTCCTCACCTTCACTGCACGCATGCAATTGGTCCCTTGAACGAGGCCTAAACCAAGATCATGCATGCAGTTCCCCGGACGTTGGAAGCAGGGCTACGCAATATACACTTGCAGAGGCACTATGGAGATTTATGTTTTCCGTTATACATAATTTAAAATTAATTTATTTGAAATATTAGAATTTTCAGTTTTTTAAACCTTGCAAGTGCGTATTACGCAGGTTGTTTTAGAACGTTGCTGACATGAAAACCAAAATACATTTTTAAAAAAATCAAAGCGGACAAAGGAACGCACAGAAATATGTCCGCCAAAGAAAAAGAGTGAAGTAAATAGATAGATGAAAAAAGAGAAGTTGGGGATAGCGCATAAATGAAGAAGAAAAGCAAGTACGATACTACCCCCAGTAATTGCGGTGCATATGTGACTGACATGAATACCATTTCACATTCACAACTCAGGATAAGTGTTGAAATCCCCCAGGAAATATCTATAAACCCCAGGTCGGGGGCTCAGCATAGATGACGAATCCTTGTGCATGAGAAAAATGGTGGAAGTGACATAGTAGTCACATCAGATAAAACTAAAACAATACTGCGGGATATATTGGCGACACCTGATAAGATGATACCTTGCACAGGCTACAGTGTGCCACCAGTCATCAGCAACACACCTGACAAGACGATGTCTTGCACGGGCTATAGTATGCTGCTGGGAAAAATAACTTTAAAGCAATAACATTCAACTGTAAAAAATTAAATTGTAAAAAAAAACATAGATGCGGGTATGGAATGACCATACGTTGTACTCCCACGAGAAGTCATTTTTCGAGCCCTGCCAACAGATCGTGGACTACACATGGTATGGACAATGTTACATATTCTATATGCGACCAAGCTGCCGAGTTCTCCTGAAGAAGTTATTGCATTTGCCAAAAATCAAGACACAAAACCTTTGCATGCTCCAGACTGGATGGTGACCCGCCCCATTCCATCTGCCAGCTAGTCGTCAGCCACAACCAACATTCCATCTGGAGACCTGTCACCAGCTATGGCGAGTGCACCAGTTCCAAAACTATCCAGCCCCAGCAGCAAGTTTAAGACTGTCAACGTGAGCGAACCTGTGACCTCTCGCAGAAAGAAACCCACGCTTCCATCCGTACCATATTTGAACAAAGATTTAGATTACCTGTGTCTTCCGAATATGAGCATCGACGTGCCAAATACCTGTAGAAGTCCTATTCCACTTACAACAGACTTGCCAGTACTAATAACATGTGCAAAGGGACAAATTTTTAAAGATGCATTAAATAGACTTTAACGAAAATTATATATATATATATATATATATATATATATATATTCTACAGGTATTTGTTTTCGTAAAAGCAAAAAAAATTGCTACGTTACCTGACACAAAAAATTATTGCACTTATTATGTGAAAGAGAGAAAATTTTTTTTAACGATTATTGGATAAAATGTTATGTATGTTTGGAGCAAATTTATAACGTTTTGTCTGCGAAGAAATTTAATGTTAATGTATCTTTATATACCATTTCACGATTGTCTTTCTGTATTACTTATAAGTGCATGCACGGAAGATGCGAACTGCAACTTATAATGGAAGTTTAAAATGTAAAAATTATAACATGTTTCTTTTCCAAGAAAATCTCAGTTTTTGGTTACAAAAACATTATATTTTGACTGCGCAGATAAATTGTATTTGCCTATACAGGATGATTTTAAAATCATGGGACAAACATTGAGGGGTGGTAGAGCTCACTAAAACAAACTATTATTGTATAGGAATATATGGGCGGGAGTGACGCGTTGAGGCACATAACACTTCGAGTTTCTTACCGAACATAGTGACGTCAAGCGAACTCTAGAATGCGCTTAGAATAGTTAGTAAACGAAAATTCTAGTAATCACGAATATTTTTGTCGGCAGCAAACGAAACGAATAACTTAGAATAAGCCCCCAGGAGTGTGTTACCTGCGCTTTCTATTAATGTAACTTCGTGGGAATGTCGGACGTTAAAAATAGCATCATTTTGAGTGCGCGTTAATGTATATATACACGTATATCTGTGTGTATACATGTATCCATACATACTCACATTAACATACATACATGCTTGCGTTACTCTTACGCGTTTCTGCCACTGATGCTGGCATGCACCTTCCTTTTATATCTGTGTATAAGTATTCTATTTTGGTGGGTAGTTATACGCCAATTTCTCGTCGACTGCGAGGTAGAGACGGAGCAAACTGGTCAGACAGAGAAGCAAAGACTAAGAAGGAATCGGCCATGGCCTGTAGTAAGAAACCACTGCAGCATTCGCCTGGAGTGATTTCGGGAAACCATGGAGAACAGAAATTAGGACAGCCGGCCCGGAACTCCAACTCCCGAATGCAAGTCCAAACGTATACTGCGCCATCTCGCGTGTTTCTACTATGGTATTTCTAGTGATAAAGATTCTGTCGTTTTTCGCGTTTTATTTCAAGAACGCTGGAATATTAATTACACGATAAAATACAGATATTCCGAACCTAGACTAGAACAACCGTCGACTCAGAAGAGCAACATGTAATGGAGGGGTGGCGATGTATGTGGAGAAAGGGCGTATCCCGATGAACCCAGTGGCTATCTCCAGCATCCGCCATATTTACCCTGCTGGGAATCGAACCCGGACTGCCGCGAGGGAAATTGGGCTTGGGGTTGGTCACCACCCCCTTCCAAATAATTTGCAACTTGCGACAATTGTAACGTATTTCTGGATGCAGGACCACAGGCGATATTGGCATTAAGCTATGGCGGTATTGATCCTCCCTGCGAAGTCCTTGACACTGCTGCAACCTTGACACTCAGTCGCCTGCAGTGGAGCGCAGTGCCGCTGTATGCACGACAATTCTCGCGCGCACCCAGGATTTTCGGCTTGAATACTGTGTACGAGAAAACATCGAGTAGAGTATCTTATGGTTGGTGTACAATTAAAAAAACATAGGCACAGAGCATAGGACATAACAGTAATCCATTCTCACGACAGGAATTTTTGTGCGAAATTGATTCGCAATTGAATACTTATGTATTTTATATTTTTATTTTTTCACCAATGAAATTATGCGACGAGTCTAACGTCAGTTGGAAGTGTTGGTAAGTAATGACTTTTCGTTATATTGTTATATTGTGTTGAAAATTGACAGTGACTTAAAATATTTAGCATTTTTGCTTTACTTTAAAATCTTTGTTGATACAATCGTATAGATGTAAATAACCTTGAAAAATTCTTTATATAAATTGTTACCTGATATTTTCTCTAAATTTGTATATTGCTACATTTATTCGTTTCTGCCGCATTAATGTTCTTCCATTTTAAATAAACAACTTCGTTGGAAACGTTATACTCTTGTCTGATTGGCTGCTGCCTCATGCATCTGCATAAGAAATTAAATATAACAATTTAATTTCTGCACTATGTCAGGAACTCTATTGCACATGGCCTGTTATGCGCAGTCACAGATGTGAATCAGTAGGTTCGCAAACATGCCGGTCAATTCTTGTGCGAACGACCTGTGTTCTGTGATTACTGTTATGCTTTCAATTGTGAACCAAGCTTTACGTTAATGCGCGATAATTTTTAATCTTATCAAGGGAAATAATAAAGTTGTGTTCCTTGCTCTTTCCCGTGTTTTAAGGACGGTGTTGATGGTTTCGAATTAAAATCCTTGCTT
>NQII01000218.1:271980-307231 GCA_002778355.1 Clitarchus hookeri | reverse complement strand
TATAGTAGTTCACAGCAAGATTACTCTTGGTATTTCAGTTATTAAAGGCTAACTACAAATGGGTTCACAACAAAATTATTGAATGACAGTGGAAGCTAAAATATTTCTTATAAATGTTCCAATTTAATGCAGCGAACTTTCTGCAATAATATCACAAAAAGTTAATCTCTTTTTTTTTTTTTTAAGTAGCGAGAAGTGTTACATTGCGACAAGTCATGCTGGTCCTGAGAGTAAAACTTGAAACTTTTTGAAAAATAGACTTCGAAATGAAGAAAGGCAGTGCAACGAACACAATGACGACTACGCAGTTCATAGATACGTTACCCCAGGAAATGTATCGGCACTCGCATGTCGTTTGTCGTGAAAGGGTGACCGGTATGGGCTCGTAGCGAGTGCTGCCACAAATGCAAGGTTCAAATAATTATGTTTAGTAACACAAACACTAAGCATAACTAATCATACAGCATAGGTAAGAGATAATGGCAAATAGAGAAAATTTTTGAGGCAACATATTTCCGATAACACTATATATAGCCAGTTTATTCTTTTATGATTGGATGACCAAGATTTTGACTCGGCTAAGTTGTTTGCAGACCAATCACAAACATTCTGCTTTAGAGTATCAGAATCCTCATTGGCCCGACGAAATGGTATAGTAGATTCATACATGCATGACAGCCAAAAAGGAAAGAGAACTGTCAGGAATGTGTTCAGTTCGTTGAATCCTAGCAAACAGTAAACTTTTACTGCTATAAACAATTACCTCTAAGCATAGAGTTGACGCTACTCCCCATCTGTGGTGTACAGAATGGTTCGTAGCGTCTACAGTTAATGTTCAGTGGCACAGATTATAGGTGCCATGGCGGTTAAGGGTATATCACACAATGACTTCATCACGACTTCTTAGTTTTGAACAGGTTTAATTAATGGGAATTTACTCATACATTCCCGGCACTGTTGCGGGACTTTATACATATTTTATGCCGAGAATTTACTCATACATGAACGCCCTGCGAGTTCAAGGCCTGATAGGTTGGTTACACTGTTCTGGCTACGTTTCCGATGCTGTAGGGGCATTAGGTGAGAGGACAGGTCCCTGAGTGACAACGGGGTTACTTATCTGCACATGATGTGTGGTAGCTGTTCCGGCAGTTGATGAGGTCTGCTGAGCTGGATGGCCCTCTTAAAGGCCCTCTGTGGTTGGCTTGTTACACGCAGCTGGCTTCCTCTCGATGTGGCGCCCCTCGGTGGAGCTCACCGCTCGCTCCCGTTCTCGGCAATAGGGTAGTAACTGACTGCTTACTACCCTACCACGTCCCGGCGAGGGACCCTGTGTGGGCCCCTACCCATCCTTCGCGGCTACAGGCTTCACTGGACTATCCCACTATCTCGACATGGCACTTCTCGGTGAAGTTCACCACTCGACTCCACCTTCTCGGTGCGTTGTAACTGACTGACTGGTTGTAACTGACTGATAACTGACTGGCTGACTCGCGTCCCGGCATGGTGATACTACTCGTCCGACATGACTCTGGTAACTGTCCCTGATTCTGGTCTGCGTTTCGCGCCTAGTGTCCCGATTTGGCTGACCCCTTAATGTCGCAACTGACTACCTTCCTGCGCATTCCGGGGTGGTGGTACCGAACTCCGCGCCATATGCTGCTCGTTATTTCGACTGTCTCTGCGAACTGACGTGGCCGGGTACCAATATCCCGGCCCTTTCTCTCTCGTCGCAACGGACCTCTCTGTGCGGTACCGACGAACTCTTCTGCGATGATAACAACTGACTCCTCTGTCCGGTAATAATGAACTGCCCCCGAACTAACCTCTCTGTGCGGTGATAATCAACTGTCTCCTGTGTCCGGTAATAATGAACTGATTCCCACCCTCCCCGCAAAGAGGCTTGTATCCTTTCTTGTGTCCCTCCCTAATTTCCTACACGTGTCCCCTTGTTGGCGGAGGTGGGAGGTGGCCTGCACCCTGAAGCTTACTCTGTCAGCTTATTCTTCCGCGGTGCGTGTCCACATTGTCCCGTGGTTAGNNGCTCGGCACCACGATCAGCTTGTCAACTGTTTCTCGGTGCGTGTTTTCAACTTCAGGCGTAATACGCCTGACTATCTCGTCATTTCTCGGCATTTACAAATTGCACGGGGCTTGCTAGGGTGTAGGAGGAGGAGGATGTGGGTGGGTGGAGGACTGCGCGGCAGCGAGCCTGTGTAATGGCCTGCACGCGCTATACCTCTCTGCTTGACCTCGGGATGCGTAAATGGGCAGCACATGTCTTCCGAAGCCCCTACACTGGTTTAAGCTGGGGGGGGGGAGGGGGGTAGTGACAGTGCCGTTTCTAATTAATACTCCTAATTATGCCATGCATCAGAGTAATACACAAATTACATATAACACATTCACGGTTACTTCCAACTTTTCTGAAGTCTTGCTAAAGTTCTACTTCCAGGATATTCCTCCGCCTCATGGAAACAAAGCTTAACCAATTCTGGGAAATTACACAAATAGGGACAGCACACCACATTTGTGCGCACTCACTTCTGTAATATTTCGCATAAGAACAATTTCTTACTAGGTATTACCAACACACCTATTTTATCCCCATTTTCATTCACATTAATTGTAAACGACATATTATAATTTATAGATAAAATATAAGTAGAAGTTCAATTTTACCAAAAAAATAAGGTACTTTTATGTTAACACAAGTATAAAACGCTTGTGAAACATTACATATTTAGGAGTCAACCAAGCAAATCATAGATGGGGTGATTTTTCAATGGTTTGTTTTAAAAGTGTAAAGAAACTGCGGAACAGCAGTTAGATATTAAGTCCATCTTCAAAATAATTTCCTTACACCAGAAAGCAACAACTTTTTTCTTTTAAAGGTATTTCCAGGTCTTTATTTGCAGTCTTGTTTAAAACTAGCAAGTCAGCAGTTGCAACTTCGTTTTCCTCGGCTCACACAACAAATTCACTTATTGAGCTAATGAGCTTTACCTCATGAGCTTGTATAGTTTACTCTTCTTGGGTTTCATGAAAAAAAAAAATGTAATGCTTTAGTGTTGGACATCAGTCTTTGGAAGGCAACATTTGGCATTATCTTGGAACTGTTCTTCAGCACCATAAGCTAATTATGTCCGATTTTGGTATCCACGAATCCTGTGATTTGGTGAAACCCAGCCAGTGTACTATTACTTTATTACCTTTCCATTTCAACTTTTTCCTCAAGGTATATATAGGGAAACTTTGTTACTTGAATTTCTTGAGCATATAATCCTCCATAAATCGGTTCCCCATTCAAATCTTCGAGATAGTAGGTCCGTGGTTAATAATGAGGAATGTTTGCTACTCGGAACAGCTCATTCGACCACCCAGGTATGTAGCCTTTATCAAAAGTTCCCTTCATTCGTGATATGCATACATAATTACCCACACGAGTTTTGAGCTTGTGTCTGTCCAAATATTTTTCATTTTTAAATACTGTATGTATTAGAGAATAATCCACAACACATACAGGACGTTTAACCATCGTATGGTGAAGTCTATGATTATAGGCATATATGATTTTAGGCAACATGTTCAAACACTTGTAACTTCCCGGTGCCGAAAATCGCTTCCACATTTCTGTTTTCAAAGTGCGATTAAACCTCTCGACAATTATTGCCTTCATACCAGTGTGGGTAGAATAATTATTTATCTTGTGTTTTTTTTTCATAAATGCACGAAATGCAGGATTGTAGAATTCTTTGCTGAGATATGTTTGTAAATTTTAGGGTGGGCCTTTATCCTGCAAATCAACTTTTGTTGTGTCTGCAACATATTTCCTTGTTTTATTCTTCACTGGTACACTCCATGCACTCTTACTCTCACTGTTAATTACATTCGGCATGTATTTGAAACCTTTGTTAGCATGTGCATATGGTATCATTTCTACTAAATCCACCTGGTACAGACAGATCTCGTAAACCAAACAATGCCACTTTATGTCTGGGGTACTTACGCCTAGCCGACTTGTGGAGCTCAGCAGCTATTTGCACACAAGTCATTTATCGTATGTAACCTCCTTCATTCTATTCTTCCAAAATGTTGGTAATTTAATTCGCATGGGAATTATTTCCAGCCTGCTGAGATGCAATTAGTAGTCGCAATCGTTCAACGATTTCGTTAACATCATTCCAGTAAACATATTCGTAATGTCTACTGTCTTCAATTTATGTATGTAGACCACTACCTGCTGCGATACGTATATAAGGAAACTACGATGAGATAATGTCAAATTTGAAGTGAGTTTCATCCTTACATTGATTGCTGGAAGGGTCGTTGTCCTTCAGATGCACTTTCGTAAATTTCAGCAGAAGTTTGTACTTGTGTAATGCCTCCCGTGAATAGGTACCAGGTTTTGGTTTAAACAGAAATTCATAAAGTATTGGAGTAGCAGGTATAACCTCTTCACCAATTTGTACATCATCATTAGGCAGAAAAAAATTTTCTTGTCCCCCCAAAAACCACTTTTTATTTCGTCTGTACACAGTTTAAGTTCTATCATTAAACCGAGATGTGTATAATATCAAATAATTACGAACATATGCGCTGCGGACATTTACTCTCTCCTTCCTGCGTTTCCAAACTGATAAAGGTAGATCATCTTCGTCTTCATCATTCACCGGCAACTTCCGTTTCGTTTTGGCCATGGGTTCGACATTTTTTTCTTTCTTCACTTCGAGGTCTGGAACTGATAACTGCAAATTATCAAGTCTTGAAGTAATTGGCTTGAAGGGTAATGCGCGCCGCACTCGCCGCCACGAAAACGTACCGCGCCTCGCCCCACCACTCAGTCCCCTTGCGCACGCCGGACCGTGCACATTAACCGATCGACGGAGCAAGGTTGCCCGCACATTATAAATACATTGTTTTACAACGTTCGCCTTATCGCTTCCGATGGTGCGTCATCGAGTTTGAGACAAATTTCGGCGCAATTTGCAGCTTTTTATTCTTTCGCGCGCCATTGCTCCGAAACTACAAGTGCCACGGACGCGAGTGATAGCTCATTCGAAAGGGCTTGAAAGGGCTCTCATTTTAACATATTAACCACTGATCTACTCTAAAAATTTTCGAAGCACCTGCGCTTTGAACTCGTGAAACAGCATCATGCCGCGAAAGAAGGGCAAGGATCCAAGTCGAAATCCACCACAAAACCGACAACCACCATTAACTTCGGCGGAACGAAGTCGCAGGTATAGACAAGTTCCCGGCGGAACCGGCGTTTTCCTCTCCAAACCTCCCCTCCTGGTGGCCGATACCTATTAAAAGGTTATACCAGGAGCACTTCTTTCTACTTTTACTTTATCTCCCGCAAACTAGAAGCTAACTCGGCTCTTTTGTTTCGCAGGGTACCGCCGGGAACTTGCAATTTTGTGACCGTCATGCTGGGCCGAACAGAATTTAAAGATGCTAAACTAACTAATCTACCAAACATTCCTAACGCGTACTGCGCGAGTCCTTCTTTCACGATAAATTAAGCATGACGGTATCCCATTAACGCAAGCGCGGCTCAGTGCATGCGGGTGTGGACCGGACTTAGATTTGGAGGAGATCGGTAAACCAGAATCTTNTCCTTCTTTCACGATAAATTAAGCATGACGGTATCCCATTAACGCAAGCGCGGCTCAGTGCGTGCGGGTGTGGACCGGACTTAGATTTGGAGGAGATCGGTAAACCAGAATCTTCTTCTCCTCCTCGCCCGCCGCTCGCAAAGAGCACGAATCTATACCACACTGCAGACTTTCGTTTCCGTCCCATTCATAGATGTCGATAGGAGTCAAGTCATGACCGGTATCCAGACAGGCGTGAAGAGTTTCCCTGGGTTGAGATCGCTGACGCAATGACGCACTCAACTTGCCAGGGCCTCATCGCGATTCTACGCCACTGCCCACTAGTCACAACCATCTTCTTTTCTCTTTCTTTCCTGTTCGGGTTCCTCTGGTCTTCAGTAGGTGTGATCGTCGTGGCGGAGAAAGGGAGAGTTTCCCTGGACGTGAAGCTGCACCGCGCCAGTTCACGCATGCCAGGGCCTCGTCGCGATCCCAGTCTGGCCAGTCAGACCCTTCCTATCGACATCGCATACACACTCATACTACCCTTCTCTTGACCGAAGTCACGTCGTTCCGGTTGGAGCAAGCTCCGTCCTACTTCCAATTCTCGTTCCGGTATCATAGCTGTGGTCGTCTTCCTGGAACAAACACAATTGCGTGATCCAGGAAAAATAGAGGATTTCGTCTTTTTCCGTTAATTTACCTAATAGAGGGAGAATGGGTTCTAACCAGTTTCCAGACGGCGAGAAGAGTTTCCCTGGGTTGAGATCGCTGACGCAATGACGCACCCAACTTGCCAGGGCCTCGTCGCGATTCTTCGCCGTGTTTTCACTGTTCAGTTCCAATTCTACCTTTACTTTTCATTCGCCGTTGTCATGCTTGGTCCGATTTCCGAGTTCGCGAGTCTTCCCTGGTCAGGTGCTCATCCCGTCAGCCACACCTCCCAGTTCTTCTCACTCACCCCCTGGCTGGTCAGGCCACTCTCCCCCTTTCTCTTTTGTCACGTCCGGTGTTTTGGAATACGGTCCGAATTTGAAGGACTAATACCTGACCACAGTGTACCCATTGAAGGGCTTACTGTAATCGAAGGTACGCCTCCCGTACGTACGGACTGCATCCTTGTAAATGGAATTCGGGTCAAAATGCTCTCCTCTGCGCCAGAAGCACTCCTTCAGAAGACTGACGAGTGCCTCCGGACTGGTGGGCAGACCTACCTGGGCGACGGCAAGCCTGTCCACACATTCCAGACGTGGGAAGAGAACTTTATCTCCTCCTTCCATTTGTCTAACCACGAGGCTTATCGCTGCTGTTAGCGTGCTTGGGTCTTCCAACCTGGAGATCTGGGCACCCCGCACGACCTCGTCGTACAGCTCCCAGGGCTCCTTAGGGTTGGCCCCGACTGGCCAGGTCTGGATCCCAGCATCTATCGTGTTCCTATTCGATGGCCATTCGATGGTGATGGACCTTTCTGTAGATGGTGTAAATTCGCTTTGACGAACTAATTGTTTCAGGATAAGGACTTCCCTCTTCCTTTCCTCATCCTGTCCATCTTCGGTTTCGGGTCGCAGGTATAGACAGAAGAAAAAATTAAGAGAATCGGATTACCAGGAAAGAAGTTATGGGACTTCAAATACTAGCGTGCAGAATGAAAATGGCGCGCGCGCCGCCTCTCCGCAGCCGGGTCCCTCGGGAGTGCCACCAAAACAACCGAAGATGTCAGATATGTATTTGCGAAATCGAGACGAAGCTGACGAGACTACTCATGACCCCCTACTCCCTGGTCACAATGGACCCCAACACCCTTCAATGCTGTTACTAAAGCTACCAGCAGCGTCGTCGCGCTACTCTGGCGCAGACAAACAGTTCGCCAAGCTATTTATAAACAATTCCTTCGGGCATGTGTGCGGTGTGTGCGATCGCCTCTGGCAAAAGGATATATCGAGCTATGTGTTTCATTCATTATCCAATAGACAGATATGTAATCCAAAAGACAGATATGTAATCCATGTTCGGTAGGTGCCACAAAACGGCGATCTACCAAGGGCAAGTTTTTCTTTTGCTTTTGTAAATCTTGCAACTTACTACTAAAAAATCGCGAGATTTTTCAACCATGTTAGGGTGATTGGTCTTGAGATGTCGCTTTAGCTTACTTGGGAGCATACTTTCGGGCGCTAAAACTTTCAAACAGAGCACACACTGCGGTCTCTCTTCATTGTTTACTTCTACTTAAGTAAAGCCAAAATCTAAATAGCTACCATCGTAATTACGATATATCCGTTTCTTTGCTCCCCGCCACTTGTCGACGCTTGATCACTCTCACTTGAATTGTTAACTTGCTTATTTAATAACAATCTTTCCATTTTGCGATCACGACTTTTACGAAAACACAAAGTGACACACTCAAACAAAGCAACCTCCCCTTATCTCGCCTGCATATGTTTTGTACTGAAGCGCGGCGATCGTGGACAGGCCTGTGTGGGGGGAGGAGAGGGACGCCGATGTACGAACGTGAGCGCCGAACTGACATAACGCGACGTGACGGTATCTACTACCTACCGACGAACGCGGCGAGCGGTGCATGCAGCGCGAGTTGAATATTTTATTCTGTAACTACCCCCCGCGAATGTAAGGAATTTTAGGTTCGGGAAAAGAGAAAACAGGAGTGCCTCGCGGCGCCCCTGTTAACCCTCCACGGCGCCCCGGAAAGCCGCGGCGCACACTTAGGGAACCACTGCTCGGAGGCCTGCACGTGGAATTTATACTTGGGGTAGGTGCTGTCTAGAACGTTCTCGGCAATCCAAGTTGTTCTGGGAAAGGTAATGGTGATGTCGACGACATCTCTGCGTGATAAATGGAGAAATATGAGATTCTCAGGGTCAGCTAGGCGCGAGCTGCGATAAGAATTATCATGAAGGCTCGCTTGCTGTAAGGGATACACGGCCACAGGTCCATCGCGCGCCTGTTCATTCAAAACAATCCGTTGCCACGCTGCCGCCGCTATCATACAACGACTCTCTGTCCTGTTCGCTTGCTCGCGCGAGGCAACGTCAACAGCGCCGACCAGTGACATGTAACAATATTTCACATTACCCAATTTTTTACAGTATACTATTTCTGTGCAACGTTGAAGGATAACGGTCTTCAGTTGCGAACGAGAGGTGAGGCCCATGTGTTATTGATGTCTCTTGTTTGGGGCGATTGGTATCGGTTTCCTACGAGTTACTGTTTGTCAACAAAACAGTCTTACGAACTATGGGAAAGGTGGGTTTCTGTAACCAGCCTGATCGTGAAAAAGTGAATTAAATACGTCCATCCTAAAGTTGTTGCGCAATAAGTCGTAATCACTCGAGTTTGAAGAAAGTTCTTCAGAGTAGTGACTTGGAAATTGTTTGCGCCATGAAACCACTTAACGTTAATGTCTGACAAGTGCAGATAATGGCTGACGTTTAGCTATCTCCCGTGTGAGTTGGCATACGCCTGACAGGGCATGTAAAATAAATGTGTCAGGCTTTCCAGATCTGCAGAGCTGTCGTTATACACTGAAGAGCCAAACAAACTGGTATAGGCGTGTGTATGCAAATAACAGAGGTATGAAACCAATCAGAGTAACGTGATGCGGTCAGCAGCGCCTACATAGGACAAAAAGCGTCTGGCAAAGTTGCTAGATCGGTTACTGCTGCTACAATGGCAAGTTATCAAGATTTAAGTAAGTTTAAACGTGGTGTAATAGTCAGCGCACGAGAGATGGGGCATAGCATCTCCGAGGCAGCGATAAATTTTGGATTTTCGCGTACGACCATTTCACGAGTGTACTGTAAATATAAGGAATCCGGTAAAACATCAAATCTTCGACATCGCTGCGGCCGGAAAAATATCGTGAACGAACGGGACAAACGACGACTGACAGAAATCATTAAACGTGACAGACCTGCAACCCTTTCTCAAATTGGCGCAGATTTCAATGCCTCCTGCATACCTTCAGACATTAGTTGAGTCCCTGTCACTTCGTGATCGCGGGGGCCCTACACGATATTAGGCAGGTGTGCCAGTTTTTTTTTTTTGGCTCTTCAGTGTATATATTTTATGTTTCTTTCGCCTACCGTTTCGTCGACAAACAGAACCTGTTACTTGGTCAGTCATGCCCTGTATCAAGAAACCGTAAAGAAAAAATGGGGTAGAGTGCGCACCATGGGTGCGTGGTAGACTCTCAGTGTTCCAACTTTGGACTGCTTTTCTGCCAATACGACTGTCAAAATCGAAGTGGATAAGATTTGAGAATATAATACTGTTCATGTAGACAAGTGCTTTGAGATGTTTGTATACTTTTTCTTAACAATTTTTAATGCAATTAGATTAAATTAAAATTGTTGAAAGTAATTTTATTCTTATAAAAGTGGTTGTCTTTTGAAAATTAAGATAGAAACAAAAACGTTCACCACTGTTGACCATGTGCCTTTGAAAGTTGTGTTGGTGTGGGGTAGGTCAATGTTGGAATACATGCGCAGACGACTTTTGAAAGCTCTTTTTCCGATACTTATGTGTTTTATACTATAGCGACAATGCTGTATCTTTTTAGGACAGATTGCTGCATTAAAACCTTATAGTCACTGCTAAAAGTTCTGAGGAAATGGAGCACATGCGAAGCTTGTTCACGCTATTTTCCATCGCCGTCGCAGTGCTACCTTACGACCGTGACCTTGAGGCGTTTAGTATTGTTTACAGGTCTTCAGAGAAGTTGTACGTGACCACCGACAGTCAATGCATAATGGCGTAGCAGGAGCCACTGTGGTGTAGTGGTTAGACTACTTGTCTCCCACGTAGGCGAACCGGGTTCTATTCCCGGCGGGGTCGCTCCTGGAATTTCGCATATGGGAATCGTGACGGGCGATGCCGCTGGTCGGCGGGATTTCTCGGGGATCTCCCGTTTCCCTCGCCCTTGTATTCCGGCGCCGCTCCATACTCGCCACTTCACCCTCATCGGCTCTCAAGACCTCGATGTTGAGAGCCGCCCAAATCCCTTCACTTTATGAAGTAGCGAGTTGTACGGTACGCAGAGGACGTAGTTCCGGCACACGTGCCGTAACTACGGCTTTACTAACCTACTCTAAAACTAAGTTTTATGTGTGAGCCCGCGGTAGGAACCGGAGTTGATTGCGTCTCAGGGCTAAGCCCCATACGCTTAAAAGGAAAGGAAATCATGCAAGGAGACATGCATTGCGGCAGCGAGGGATTGGGCTGCCATGGCCAGGTTTCGGCCATGACAACCTCCCGAAGTGTACTTATAGCTAAACTACTATACTAAGAAGAGAAAGGGAAAAACCGGTACAGGCACCGTAAAAGCCCTTTCGACAGGAAAGAATTAAAAATTGTCGCATGCGTTAACAGAAAATGCTACAGGGGACAGATAGGTGGAAAACATTATCTTTATTAGTGGGTAGAGAAAATACTAGTAGAGGGAGCAGGTCAGGTTTCTTTTCATTTGGCGCTGGCTCAACCAGAGTAATGTTTGCACATCACTCAGGTGGGGTGAGTGGTGCAATTGGGCCACTCCCCCCTGAATCCCCAGTGGATCCTGAAAGTAACTACGGCGAGGCAGGTGCCAGCTGTGGCTAACGTGACGCAGTGCACCAGGCAGCCAGCGAGCGATGGCGGGGTTACGTAACGGGCTGACGCATGGTATTGATCGCCTGATGCCAGCTGGACCCGAGCCGGCGCCCCGCCCCCTCCGTCACGGGGGCAGACGCACTCGCCTCCTGGCTCTCAGGGACACCGCCAGACAGCTATAGCCTATTCACGGTTCCCTCACATTATGTGAAACGAACCTTTGAAAAGTGATCCCATTTAAGACGTGCTTGGATGTTTCCTATATACGACATGTGTCACACGCGTTTTATAATTGTGC
The DNA here is from genome assembly GCA_002778355.1 of Clitarchus hookeri. Lineage (NCBI taxonomy): Eukaryota > Metazoa > Arthropoda > Insecta > Phasmatodea > Phasmatidae > Clitarchus > Clitarchus hookeri. Next base: position 295,729 of record NQII01000218.1, on the reverse strand, counting down.
TAACATAATTTTTTTTATTAAATTGAACTTTTACTGAAATTTTATTTATAAATTATAAAACTTCGTTTACCATTAATGTCAATAAAAACATCGAGAAAATACGCGTGTTGGAAATGCCTAGTGTAAAATACTGTTACACTAAGTGCGCACGCATGCGATGAGCTCTCATTTTGGTGTAATTTTCTAGACACCGTTAAGCTTTGTTTGCATGTGGCGGAGCAATATTCTGGAAGTAGAACATTAGCAGGGCTTAATAAATGTTGGAAGTAACCGTGAACGGACTATAGCAGCGTTCCTACAAAAACCACTGGCCCTTTGGAGCTCTACTTACCAAGCCTGCAGTCACGTAGTTTAAATTGGGAATCAATATTAAAGAAATGTTTTCCCAGGGCATCAATTTTAAAGATAACCATTTCAAACAAAAAAAAATATTTCACCTCGCAACTTTACCAGATAAAGAAATTTTCAATAAAATGTATTTATTCATCTTTTTATTTTCTTCGTAAAATGTAAGTTTTAATGTTAAAATTGAGAAAAAAAAACTAAACATAACATTTCTCAAGATTTCTTAACGTGACAGCATCCTTTAAGAAATGTCACATAGAAACTTTTTTGCTTGAAATGGTTATCTTTAAAATTGCTGCAAAGAGAAGAAATTTCTTTAACACTGATTCCCCATTTAAAGGGAGTGTAAAAAATGATTTTGGTGGAAAAATAGTTTTATGGCATATTGATATTTGGAGATTTCGGTTCAATTTGGTATATGTATAATCAATGTTGACTGGCTATAAGTAGTTTCATTATATTTTTTGTAATGGTACTGCACGAGCAATTTTTTTTTGTATTCGTGAGCACTGGTTTAGTTAAAATGTAATAACTCAAGAACTATTTTCTCTAGAAGGTTGTGTGGTCTATCTTTAATTTAATCTGAAAAGTGCGTTACAAAGACTGGGTACATTGATTGCTGTAACATCTCGCTGATACTCAAGGTGGTGAGGATTACAATGCTGCAGAGTTTTGAGTGGTGTCTTAATTTTTTTTTGTTGCGATTTCTGATAAATTACATTTTCTTGCATAAGTTTACCATAATCTCGGGAACGGCTTCAGCTATAACTTTAAAATTTGTACCATTTATTTATTACATTTGTGTGGTAATGTGGATCTACAATAGTGGTGGTAAGAGAAATTATTTCACCATAAAAAATCAAAACTTACTTTAAAACTGTAGAAATTAAGTTTTTTTAAAATTATATTTTGCTTTTTGCTTAGTGTATCTTCATAAAAATATATGAGCAGCATCTGTACAAGGTACGGATATACATCCTGTAAAAATGGTATCGAATTATCTTGAATTTTCAGGAGAAAAAAGGGATATGAATTCTAAAAATTTAACAGTGGCGGCATAGGCTTTTCATACTCCCCTCAAATTAAACCCTGTGGCTAGTCTTGGTAGAAAGAGCCCTTAATATTAACACGTCTGATAGTCCTGCTCAGGAAACCACCCACTCAGGGTCTATCGCACACTGTCTGTCTATACCGGCGGTGTGGCTGGTGGGGCGGTCGGGCATTGAAAACCCACCAGTGCCATGACAAATAAGTGGGAGCACGGGCTGATCGGGTTGGCCCCACCAGAGGTTCTCTCTGGTGTTCCGATCAATAGAGGTTGGACTCGTGCTGGCAGTGGTTAACTCCGTGTGCTGGAGGAGGTCTGGAGAGATTCCCCATCTCAAAGAATGACCGGGCGGTGAGCGGCAACCAGCTCCGGTTGTGTCCCGGTAAGACACTAGGGGTATGGATAAAAACCCCGGCAAGACCACGCGCTTGGTAACTGAGTACGAGGGTCCATGTGGTAGGGCGTCTCTTGGTCGTACTTGACAATCAGGATGGGGCTTTGGATCTGGTTACTTCAGGTGCGTAGCTGGGACACCTGCGATGAGAGGGCGTGATCCCTCTTCCCCAACGATTGGGCTGTCGTAGCGCAAGATGGCCTGATGTCTGAGAGCGCTACGTAAAAATAGAAAAGTAAAAGACCGAGAGGTTACGTGTATTTCAACTAAGTAAGTCCTGCTCAGGATCTACGTTGCTACTCGTTTTGTATACTTCCACCATATGTGAAATTAACGCCGTACTCGGATTCTAGTGATGATTTTCAAACTACTCTTAGCAGCTATATTAAAGGCTGTTCACTGGTTAACTGAGCACTTCTGTTGGTCCTGCTTAAGATCTACTTATATGCACATTGTGTATCCTTCCATGTTTCCACCAAATGTCAAATTAACATTGCCACGGGCCTCGTCGCATAATTCACGCGCCTTTCAAGTGAAACTGTAAAATTATTAGAAAAATAAAGGTTTTGAAAATTTGCTAATGCTTAACAATTTTTTTTGGATTAAAAATTCATTTAGAAAAGCAAAATAATTCATTTTAGTAGGTATTGAAAAATTCTCATCCAACAGTTTTAATTCGACGTTAAAACGTGGGACTATTTTCTCTCCTTCGTTACCAACCTTACTGTGTGCATGCAAGTTTTCCCCGTTAAAATGTATGACGGTAGGGGTAGTCAAATTTTTCAAAGGTTGATTTCAAAAGTGATCAATTAACCACGAATAGCCTATATCAGGAAACGAACTGCACCGGAGCTTCTCTTTAAATGCGGTTGAAACATGGCTCACAGTGCACTCGAGATGGCTAGAGAACAATAACGCGAGTCGGGTATTGTTGACAAGAGATACGTCGTTGCGCCTCGCTTTCTCCCAGTATCATCCGCGGAGTGGTTGTACAGGATGCATATAAAAGACTATCCCAACCTTGAAGGTCTATAATATCAAAACCAAACAACCTGCAACCTTGATTAACCAATCAAATGAACCGTGGAACCGTGAAGTTTGTTTACTATACATTCATAAATGTTCAATGTGACCACCATGAGCGGCCCATACGACTTCTACGCGCTAATCAAACTCGTTCCACGCTCTTGTCAGCATGTCCGGTGTTACGGTTTGGTATGGACAGTGTTGTGAAACCGATTGCTGTACAAACCAAACAGGTTACAGCTTGTACAGGCTCTTACCGAAAGGGATAAAGAACTTAGACGTGATTTCTGCGCGTTCGTTCTTGCCCAGAACGAGGTAGACGATGCCTTCATGTCTAAGCTGGTTTTTAGCGATGAAGCGACGGTCCATACAAATGGCGAGGTGAACCGGCACACCGTTCGTCAGGAGCCACCACATGAAACCACCGAACACGAGCTCACTTCCCCCAAAGTGAACGTGTTTTGCGCTGTATCCAAAGACACTGTTTCGGCCCTTTCTTTTTTCACGAGCCCACTGTTACTGGAATCCCTTATTTGGACATGCTTACAGAGTGGTTGTTTCCTCGGTTAGAAGAAGCGGCGGGGGACTTCATTTTCCAGCAGGATGGTGCGCCATCCTATTGGCACCTAATTGTCCGCGGATACCTGAACGAGACACTATAGCAACGCTGGATTGGTCGAGGAGTAGCTAGTGACCAGGCTCTTCATCACTGGCCCTCAAGTAGCCCGGAACTTACCACGTGCGTATTTTTTCTATGGGGGTACATAAATGATCAAGTGTTTCGTCCACCATTTCCGGCTAACATTGACGATCTCAAAACGAGAATTACGGACGCCATCCAAACCGTAACACCGGACATGCTGACAAGAGTGTGGAACGAGTTTGATTATCGCGTAGATGTCGTTCGGGCCGCTCGTGATAGTCACATTGAATCTTTATTGAATGTATGGTAAACAAACTTCACGGTTCCACGGTTTATTTGACTGGTCAATCAAGGTTGTAGATTGTTTGGTTTTGATATTACAGGCCTTGTAAATTGTTGGTCCCAACTTTCAGGTATGGAACCTTCCATGTGTTCGTGATTTCCTTAGAAAACTGATCGATATCGTTTGTCTTTCGTTCCTGCTTGATGTCTGCTTCCATGATTCCTCCTCCTCCTCCTCCTCCTCCTCCATTGTTTTTTATATAAAATACATGAGCAAAACAGAGCTACGCTTGGGGAAGGGCAATCATGACTAACATGCGATTAATCGATATTTTCGATTACTAAGACGGCCCGATTATTTAATTACATCGTCGATTATTCCCACATAATAAATTATTCGATTTTTTTAAAATATTTTAATGCATTAGTGATGCATGGTATTCTAAAAAATAGCGTATACTTTAAAAATAATACGATTGAAATAGACAAAAATATCTCGGCTACATTTTAAAAATATGTAAACATAATATGTGTACTTGTGTACTATTTTTTTTCTAATTTGTCGCAAAAACCAATCAAGAATAAAGTTTTGGTAAGTCAAATAAAGTATTACAAAAAAAGTTGTATTAACTATACATTTCACAGTCTGAAACACAACTTGCAAATATGCTGCTACTAATTTTCACAAAATATTTGCGTACTACATAATTTGTTTTCTTTGGTATCATGTTTTATCTCAACGAACAGAGAATGAGAATTTCTTTATCAGTTTGTGAAATAACACTCTTCTGAACACAATACAATATGGTTACAACAAAGGAAAGCGAAAAACATGCTTCCAAACAATACAGTTGGGTGAACAAAATAAATAAATAATTAAATACAGAGAAAAAGTTTTTTTTTAACGACTTTATTGTAAAAATCTTAATTCTTCTACAGTAAATTATAATAAAACTTACGATTCATCAATTAATTGCAATTAAGTGCCAATCCCTGGATTTGCTAACAGGATCGAAAATATTATTTCGGCCGATCTAATTCATTACATATAATTATAAATCGAAATTGGTCGTAATTTTTAAGTGGCTTCCACGTTTCCAGTTTAACGGTCGAGCTCTGGTTAAGCCGTGTCTTAATATGACGCAACTCTCCACTTACATAATCTAACGGGCAACTCTTCTAGCAATGCAAATTCCTGACCTCGAGATACCTAGCTCCACCGGTCGAAGTTGGTAGGAACGAAATGGCCCCGGCGAATATACTAGAAAGTTTTTTTAAAGCCTGATTCGTTTTGTTATTGTATTGTATTATGTGTCCATTTTAAATTCAGAGTTATGTAAATTTACAAAACTTTTTGAGATATGTTAAACAGTTTAAATATAAAATTTGTTGTGCATCGGATTGCTATTCAACTCTGCCTTCTGTAAAGTGCGAGCTCACACTTGATTACAAAGTGAAGAGAAATTACATGGTTTGAATTTTGACACTATGTGTAAAAACCGGCATTAAAATTAAAGAATATNTATATATATAACTTAATGAAAAAAACTAGAGTGAGTAATTACAGAGTATGTTGTTGCTTTTACAAATGCGCCCATTTTCAGGCGGAAGCGTAAACGGAATATGTAATAACCGGACAAAGGTTCGAATCACACATCTCCATATTTCGTCCATGGTTCGAATCCCACGACGAGGCCACATTTCTCCATTTAATTTTCAATTTATGCTTCAAAGGAGTTATCTGTGAATACGCTTGCCTTGACTGCCAAATGGTGAGTTGAGTCAGAAAAAAAATTGGTTAAAAACTGCACCATATATTTAAGCGACATTCGATACGGATTACATTAAATAAGGTTTCACGTTCGGCGACTAGTTTCCGTTTTCAACTGTCGTCAATATTTTTTTTTTTTTTTTCGGAAGTGAAAATATTTTGCATGGACGTTTTCTCATTCATTTTCAGCAATGAAAACTCCTGTATTGGATATTTTAAAGTTATACATGAACGCGCAGCTCACATTTATTTGTAATATTACACGATAATTGACATATCACTACTATTGCCTAGGGCAGGGGTCGGCAAAATGCGGCTCTTTCAGTTTCGCAAAAAAATGTAATTTTTATTCTATATTGAAGAGAGACATAGCCCGCGCGCAGACTAAAACCGACCGCGATCGTCCAAATACCTATAACCTCATTTCCCATCCCTCCCATCTTCACCACCGCCTCACCTACGCCATTCCCTCGCGCTGCCCGCGACGCCCCCGCCCCGCGCCATTCAGTTGGCTTGTTCCTTTTGTTTTGGACACACGTGCGTTTACAATTTTCATTGCATTCTTGGTCGTTGCAAAAATAGTTAATTTAACTGACGTGAACCCTATTTTGTACAGGTATGTAATACATTAATTAGTAGGTATCTTTTGCTTTCAATCGTACCTGTGCTTACCTATGTGCCGTTTATTCTTTTCTTTTTTATAATAACCAAACTTAAAGTCGCAAAGGAATTGTACCAACTGACTAATACGAGTAAAGAGTGAGTCATCTATCGGTGAAAAAAATGCGAAATTTTTTATGGAACAGAATTAAAGACCATGCCGTATTCTGTTCCGTTAAACTTTGTGCCCATTACGCATATTGATTGTAGAAAATAATACCTGCTGCGATTTGTTACGCCGGTGTGCACCATCTCTGGCCCTGTTTCACAATGTCAAAGTAACAGTAACTCTAACCAGAAGGTAAATTATCCTACCTGTTCTTTCATTCCACGCGAGAATAAAATAAATTTATGGTTAGCGTTACTGCGACATTGTAAAACAGGATCTAAATGGATGACTGTTATGCTGGTTATTTCGCTTACATAAGATATTTTCTCTTAGAAATTTGGATAAATTTTCCTAGGCTGGTGTTTTAATAAGTGTATTCTTAACTTATATGACTGATAAAAGTTTATTATTTCAGGCTTTCAAAATCGGCCGGCAGCATGTCTTCATTTAAAAAGAAAAGAAAATAAGAAGATGAAAATCGAGAATTCCTTCGTGATTGGACGGAGTCGTATGCTTTTATTCGTAGTCAAAGTGGCCTTCCGACCTGCCTCATCTGTCAAGAAAAACTGGCCCATATTAAAAAGTCAAATTTGGAGCGATATTTTACAACTAAACATGATTCTTTTGCAAGAAAATATCCTGTCGGTGACGCACGGAAAAAAGCTGTTGAAGAACTTAAAAAAAAGACTCAGCAGTCAAGTTCAATGTTACATAATTGGACACAACCACCAATTCCTTGAATATGGCCAGCTTTAAAATTTCGCTAGAGATAGCTAAAAGAGGAAAGCCATTTACAGGCGGTGATTATATTAAGGATTGTTTTATTGAAGCGTCAGAAGATATATTTCTTGATTTTAAAAATAAATCTGATATTAAAAAAAATAATTAAGGACATCCCATTGTCAGCTAAAACAGTACAAGACCGGACCGCCAAAATTGCCTTAGATGTGACCCAACAGCAATTAGAGGACATCAAACTGACTCCTGCGTTATCAATTGCTGTAGATGAGTCTTGCGACGTAAAAGACACAGCACAAGTTGCACTTTTTGTGAAGTATGTTTCACCTCGAGGCCCTAAGGAAGAATTGTTAGGATTGCTGCCCCTTATGAGGCAAACTCGTGGGGAAGATATTGCTAAGGCTGTACAAAAGTGTCTGGGAATAAATGAAATCAATTCTAATAAAATTGTTTCCACAGCAACTGATGGAGCTAAAAGCATGACGGGGATAAATAAAGGATTTATTTCAATTATGAAGAGAAAAATAGACCATGAAATCCTTTCGTTTTACTGTATAATACATCAGGAAGCGCTTTGTACACAAACTTTTCCAAAATAAATAGTTGACGTCATGAACTTGGTAATAAAGATTACCAGCATCTTGGCTAAGGCACTCTGTCATCGTCAGTTTAAAGAATTTCTGGTTGAAATGTATAGCCAGTATTCAGACCTACTTATGCAAAATAAAGTGCGATGGCTTTCACGTGGGAATGTTTTGAATCGTTTTGCTTTATGCCTTAACGAAATTAAAATATTCCTTAATGAAAAAGGCATTCATCACCCTGAACTAGAAGAAGACAAATGGCTACAACAGTTTTATTTTATGACGGACCTTGCAATGCAATTAAATAAACTAATCATAAAGCTTCAAGGAAAAGGAAACACTGCATTTACATTACTGGAAGAAGTAGCTCACTTTGAAAAAAAAATTGCTTTTGCTGGCTGAAGATATGGAGGTGGAAACATTACTACACTTCAAAAAACTGAAAAAGTATCGGGAAGAAAACAATGCTCCTATCGACACGAATTACTTCATTACTGAGATCAAAGCAATGAAGGATGGCTTTGCTGAACGATTTGAATAGTTCAAAGTTAATAAGCCTACTTTAGCTTTCATCATGAACCCTCTCAAGGGCAATAGCAATGAACTAAACTTTGCTCCGTTTGACATTGACGCTAATACATTTCAAAGCCAATTGTTAGATTTAAAAAGTAAAGACATATGGAGTTGTAAATTCGCAAATCTCAGTAGTAGCTTAGAAGAGCCAGAAAGGCCGAAATACAATTTGATATCGCAACACAAGTTGACAGCTTTAAAAGAAATGCCTAAGCCTGAGGCAATAATTTTTGACACCTGGAATGGACTTCCAGAATGCTATGACCAATAAAAAAAATTGGCTTTAGGAGTGGTTAACGATCTTTGGATCAACATATCCATGCGAACAAGTTTTCTCATGCATGAATTTAATAAAAAATAAGTTAAGAACCAGACTGACGAATCAAAATCTAGAATCGAGACTTAAACTAAAAACTACTAGTTACGTGCCAGACCTACCAAAACTATCTAAAGAAATGCAAGGTCATCGTTCATTGATTTTTTCATAATCTCTTATTTGATTTGTTCTTCAAAAAGCTACCTATATAAATGAATAATAATGTTATGAATTGGTTTTTTTTTAGTTATAACCTTTTGTTTGTAATTATTTTATTACCTACCTACTTAATTATTCAAAAAAAGTATATTTAGACAGAATGAAAAGTTATTACTCTTCAATAATTATTGTTGTTTTTTTTTTGTTGTATTTGGCTCTTTGAGCTGAAAAGTTTGCCGACCCGGGGCCTAGCACATCAGAATTTTGAGTTTTGTTGAGAGCAATCCTCTTCTATGCAGTCTCTAGTTTTCTTCTTTTTCTCTCTTCTCTTTCAAATTCCTCCTTACGAAGAGCTTCTTTGACAGCAGTTGACGTCAGAATCAAAGACTTCCTCGTTTTTCTATTTCTGTGTCTTCCTTTTATGTCATTTGCTTTAGGGTTTGGTCGTATCTCCTGAATAGTGATGCGCACTCTGTTTTCTGTCAGTGTATTCCCTATGGGTTGACTTGGATTGGGATTGTTCCGCGAACTCTCAGGTAGATCATGTTTATATGGTTTTCTCCCCGCTCAATCAGAAAGGCCTGGGTATTATTTTTTTTTTATTATTTCAGAGGACGCCGTTTTAATGGCGGAAGCTGTGTTGAAGAATACTGGATCGTTATCCTTCGAATTTCCAGCTTACAATGGGTGATCAGTTACTGCAGAGGGAAGGAATTCGTCCTCACGCGAAAATTTCTCTAATAAAAGGTCATACTCCTGTTGCTTGGAAACCCGCTCGAATGTTTCTTGGTGTAGCAATTAAGGGCAAAGCTTCTTTGACAAATGCTGGAATGTTGTAAATACTCATTGTTTTCGTTGGGTTCGACTTCATCCAGGAGTCACAAAATGTATTGTAGAATCTCTGAAATGTTCCATAGACAGATCTGTCCAACGGCTGTAGTCGGTGGGTTGTGTGGGGTGGAAATGAAAATATAAGAATGCCGTTGGACTTACAAAAGTCAATTACTGCCACTTAAAGATGTGCTGTGAGCTTGTCTAGCAACAGTAAGACGGGGTGTTCACATTTGCAACGTATATGCTTAGTAAAATGCTTGACACATTTCAAGAACTCCTCTTTTGTAAAACTCCTCTTTTGTAATCCACCCACTGTCAGTGCTTTCACCTACAGAACCAACAGGACCATTAGCTTCAGCTATCTTGCAAGTAAGTGTCTCTGTAAAATTTTCTTGGAAATATAAACATCGGAGGAACTGAATTCCCATCTGCGCTGATTATGAATACCGTTGTTACTAACTTTCCTCGCTCTGCGGAAGTAATGGCACCAACTTGTTAACATAGTCCATTCACGGTTTCTTCGAATGTTTTGAAACGAACCTTTGAAAAATCACCCTAGGCGTAACAAGTCAACCTGTTTTTTCAATAACTTGTATACCACAAATATATTACACTGTGATTAACTTTAAAGTACTGTATTTTTGAATAAATGAAACTTTAAGTTAGTGTCTTCTATAACTTGCAATATTTATTTCGTATTAAATACGAATTACAAACAGTGCGAGCAGCGATGTGTTGGCAACGGCTAGTAAGAAATAGTTCACAGATAAATATTGTTTTAATCTAGTTTTTTGGTATCTGTAAATTAAACGTTGCATATTGATATATTTGAATTTTTAGGTAGCACTGAAGGAAACATATTGCATTGTTACAGCTAAAAATATTGGCGCAAATTACTGTGCGTAGGCCCTAGTGACATTGTCGCTCTCTCTTTCTCTCAAACTGCTTCAAAGACTTTTACTTTGGCATTTCTCCTCTGTATTTTTAACGACGCATGCGAACCATATTTCCTGTAAATAAAAACATAATTGTACGCCTTTCACTTAAACTGGTTTAGTTTCAATCTCCAAATGCCGGTAGGCTTTATTGGAAATGACTTACAGAATGTACTTAACAGTAAGCTTAACCTATCAACTCTGGGTGTAGGAAATGAAGCCTCCCATTATCTTTCCTCACGGGGAATCGAACCCTTGCTCTCCTGATTGCCCAGATACAGTGTAAAAATATTGTACTTTTACAGAAATAATTTTTGGAAAACTAACTGCCAAAATAATATTTTGTAGGACTAAGACTGCAAAGTTTGTCTTACTGGAAGAAAACTCCAATGCATAGAGTTTTGAACAAGTATTACTTATATTTCAAACCATTTACCTAAACTACTACTTTACACGAAACTTATCAGTAGGGCACAGACGATACACAATATACAAATACACACACAATTTCAAGTGATCACAATATTACGGTCAGTCGATATTTTAAATGATGCATCCCAACCCAATGCCATAAAAAATCGTTCAAATATTCGTGATTTTAAAATAATTTGCGACTGAGAAGGAGGCCTGCCGCTAATTTTTAAGTTCGTTTTAATAAACACGTAACGTGTTTACACAATTGTAAAATGAATACCGGGCTACCACTATTACAACTGTTTGCGTCGGTCTACGTGAAGCGGTACTGATTTGCATGGCAGTCTGTCATGGCTCATAATATTTTAATCTTACAAAGTGTTGTAAAAGTATAAAATATATCATACCTTACATTACAATATGTTTTGCAGTGCACGGAATGCGTGGTACAGCGCCGAAACTTGTAGGTGCAAAAATATGAAATACACGAAAAAAATGGAAATCGGAATGGGGCATGTTGTTACATGGCAACAACGTTCCCGGAAAGTAGCGCAACAACTAGCCCCAAGAGCAAGCATTTTATTTTTAGGTTCAGTTCTGGCGTACCACAATCGGCAAAAATACAATACGTGCTACGAATAAAAGTTAATAACTACAGAGTCTTAGCACACATAAAATGATAAAATGACTGACTTACCAGGTTTTATCTCAACGTATCAGAAGCTGGAAATAAGGAAAAATGTGCCTAAACACAACAGCAAATCACGTTCGCTTGTTATCTGAGACGCACGCACCCGCCAGCGTTGTTACTCACTCACATTGTGTGTTGCAGGAGGGTAGGCTGGTCAACAGGCGTTGACTAGAGCTGTGTATATAGGAGAGTATGGCCATTGATTGTCGGAGCAGATGCTGCCAATGGCGCGCGGTGATTGGCTGAGACGTAGCGCGACGCCATCTTGTCCCCAACTGAGCCACGCGGTATAATGCAGTTGTAATGGGAAAAACACGACTTGCAGTTCGGAATTGATAACTATGCCGAGTAGTTGTACTGAAAGGTGTAATACCCGAGTTGAAAGGGGTGTACTATTTCTCAGGCTATCTTCAGACGAAATAAATAGCGAAATAAAAGCAATTTGACTACAAAAAATTCGAAGAAAATATTGGATAAAAGCAAAAAGTGTTGCTCTTTGTTGGGTAAAGTATCAGAATCACCCATTATCTTTTCTTTAGTGACTAGTGCATACTGTAAACCTATACCAAGGTGCACGAGATTTTTTATTCTTATTTTAAGTTATATATCAATTTTCTATCAAAAATGTTTTGCATATCAGCATAATATCTTAACGGCTCGTGTGTTGCAGTAGACAAATAAAGCATATTTTTTAAGGTAATCGTAAAAAAGCACACATGAAATATCTTGAATATTTTTGATACGGAAGACTGGGATATATAATGCATATACCCTGCTACTTAAATGAAAATGATTGTGTATATCATGCAGAATAAATACAGCATTTGTTTGATGGTTCATCTGAGAGCTCTAATTTCTTCTCTGCATTTAACCCGTCGCCGATTTATTTTTACATCACGTNTTGTTTGATGGTTCATCTGAGAGCTCTAATTTCTTCTCTGCATTTAACCCGTCGCCGATTTATTTTTACATCACGTAATGTTACAAATGAAACTTGGATAGCATAATCACTGTGGGAGTTTACAGTTGTCTTGTTCATCGCAAATTGACGGCTTTGCATTTCATTCAGGCCTAATGCCTTCGTATAGGTTCAGAAAAATACTTAAAATTGTGAACTAGATTTTGTTGCAATTAAAACTGATATTCAACTGGATTACGGCATAGCTTTACTATAGATGAAAATAACGTTGTTAAAAACTTTAGATTGGCAAAAAGTGTAAGAACATTAATTTCAATTTCACAAGAGAATATAATTTTCATAACTTTGTCATAGGTGTAAGTAGTACGTCTGTAAAAAGTACATTTTTCTGTAGCGGCGATACGTAGTCATAAACCGGTGCGGTGCGACATGTAAAACAATTCACCCCGCCTCGTAAAAACTATTGAACTTACAAAAGATTTGTTTGCAGAACATTAATATTTAATATTTTCTTTAGGCTTCGGTAGTGCAGATATAGAATATTTCGCGAAACTCACGATTTCAGGGTAGTTTTTAACATTCCATGTTCCAGCAGGTTTCTCGGTAAAAATTAGTAGTGAGACCTTAATTTTTTCACATGTAAACCCAAACGCGTGGATGAAATATGACAATTCCATAGGAATCCCTACGATGTTTAGGACTAATGGAGACATTTTGATGATATTTTGTAAAATGACATTCGTAAAGGAGCGAGTTGAGTGACGAGTTGCGTTCGCTATCTCACTGCTCAACGTGTCCCTGTAAAAACAAGCCCCAGTCTCCCTGAGTCCACGAGTCGTTCTTCCATAGATTCGGTCTCCTATTCCTCTCTATTACTCTAAGTTTACTCAGGAAAACAATGAGTGAAGAATATACTCGCTTGTCTCATGTAACTTGGCAAGATTTTAGCAGTTCGACGGAAGTAGCGCCAAATGTTTACTTCTCGTTTGTGTATCCTTTCGCCATCAGCTGGTGCGTCAAGTAGAGGCTGTATATTTTATCAACACGCTGTCAGCTAATCCACTTGCCATTATACTGTCTTGCTAAACAAATTTTAAGGTATTTATAGACTGACATCTGTCTAAAAAAAATTGGTAGATTATAAAAGTAAAAATATAAAACCCTGCAAAAAATGTAATATTTCCTAACCNCACTTGCCATTATACTGTCTTGCTAAACAAATTTTAAGGTATTTATAGACTGACATCTGTCTAAAAAAAATTGGTAGGTTATAAAAGTAAAAATATAAAACCCTGCAAAAAATGTAATATTTCCTAACCCTTTTTAATTTGTCCGAGACAGCGAATTTGGGTTAACATTTGCGAGACGGTAGTTGTAGCTATTATCACACTTTGGACGTCATCGCTAATATAACTGGAACTAAAAGTAATTCGGGAAACTTGATTGACAACGCACTTTTATTCGTCAAATACTCACCAACGACTATTGATTGCAAAGCAGTAATTCTGCTATTACTGATACTAAACAGTTCGAGTTGGAAATAGGTGACGTGGAATAACGTAAAAATTGCTTAAAAACTATTTACGCGCGTCCCACTTTCTTCGTTTTATTAATACAATGTAATAACAACACTGAAACAAGGAAATGGGTTTTCGGGAGAACAATATGGGGTATAATTTACGTAGACGAACGATTACCGGCCGAATAGAAATTACTAGTATTCAAAATCGCTGTACATGTTACTTTAAAAATTATGCAGAGCTCGCGGAAAAATAAAACTATTAGTATCTGCTCGTAAATTTGTTATATATTACACACGAAATCTATTCTTTTCTGGTTGGTTATGCTTCGGGAAAGAGCGGACAAATGGCGCGCATGGCATGACAGGGTGAGGTGTGAGCCGTTTGCATTGCTGATCAGGTAGCAGCATGTTGGCCTACCTTTTGATCCCGTCTTTTTAAAAGTTGACCTTTCTTCTATTACTGGCTCTGAACGACACGAATTAAAAATATGTTCCGTCAAATTATTGGAAAAAATAATTCAACAATATTATGCAATATTTCTGTATGCTTTTGGAATTAATATCAAGCACGTATGGAAAACATGGATGGAGAGTGGGGATACGACGTGAAAAAGGTTTTGAAGTTGAGTTTCATTTGGATACGGATCGTTTTATTGTGCATTTCATTTTGAACACCTATATATTACTACTTTTATCACGAAGTTTAGTTTGTAACACTAACAACCACTGTTTTGTGACCACGTAAAATAAAATGTTTTAATAAATCTAGGGACTCTTTCTTATCGCGTATTTTCTGCTTGTCTGATGTGCATCGGCAGTGCAATCAGAATAGCCAACGTTGACACATTCTGTGTCCCTATATTTTATTCGTCAGAACACACGCTCTGGCGAAGCTCGCAGGTGGATGACCACAATAAGGATTAAGGGTTTTGCGGACGTGATGGGAGAATGGCGCCAGGACGGCCCGGCAGAACGACCACGTGCGGAGGAAGGCGGATGCAGCTGCATCTCGCAGCTGCCAAGGGATGCTGAGCCCACACNCGACCACGTGCGGAGGAAGGCGGATGCAGCTGCATCTCGCAGCTGCCAAGGGATGCTGAGCCCACACCAGTGGCTGAGTCTGTCCCGGGCTAGTTTCAGCAATAAACATTGAGAGCTTTTAGCGGGCGTGCTGGGATAATAGCGGCACGATATCCAGAGGCAGGAGAACCACACGTGCGCCGAACCAAGATGGCACCCAAATGTTCCCGCATGTGCAGAACGAAACAATAAACTTCGAGACCAGAATCAAGGGGCGACGCCAGGCCGACTGCAGACCACAGGAACAGCGGCCACGTGTTTTACGACTCAGGGGGGACGCGGCAAGCACCCCGGCCACGNTAACCTGAAAATGAGGTGAATTTATTAGTAAATTGGACCTAGAGACAATAGTGTCGACGTATTCCTACGCCCTAGCGCTGAGGGCTAGCCTCAATTGCTGGTGCCTTGCGCAGAGAGCAGATTCAATACCTACTTATAAACCATAGCATTNAACTTATTTATTGGTAACCTGAAAATGAGGTGAATTTATTAGTAAATTGGACCTAGAGACAATAGTGTCGACGTATCCCTACGCCCTAACGCTGAGGGCTAGCCTCAATTGCTGGTGCCTTGCGCAGAGAGCAGATTCAATACCTACTTATAAACCATAGCATTGGGCAGGTATCAACATAATATTAACTTTTGTTCGTTCGTGCATCAGCGTATACAGAAGTTGGTAAATGGCACTTTGTTTGTGTCGTATACATCAAGTTGCCTCTCACTGACTGTCAAAATCTCGCTAACTGTGACAGACAATAAAAGAGGATCAGGTAAGAGAGATCAGTACAATGCGCCCGCTTGCTACTTCATCTCTCGGGATCAGTTTTTAATGGACAAACTCATCTCGGGGCTTAAGCATCCCCCATATTAGCCAGATCTGGCACCGTGAGTGAAAAGTATGTTGAAAGGGGCGCTTTTCCAGTCTGTTGAAGAGGTGCGAAGAAAAACAGCTGACCTGTTGAAGAGGGTGACAGCTGGCGAGCTACAGCACTGCTTTAACAGTGTACTAATAAGGGGAAGGGAGTGTGTTGAAGTAGGTAAGGGGTACGCTGTAATATTTTGGCACTATGTCACACTTTTTTCTCATAAGTCCCGTTACTTAATAGCCACACCTCGCATGCATGTTTGACTCTTCAAATTTAAATAACATGCGTACAAGAGGTTCAAAGCTCGTTGCTTTAAATCTCTACACGACAACAATCGCTGTAAAAAAAAACAGTATGTGGTATTTTAATTATCTTGCTAGTAAAGATTCAGATAAGGTACTTACCCCTATCGTTAGGAACCCAGCTGATTGCTGCGATATCTTCATGAGAAAAACAGTCTACTTGTATAGTAAACTTGGAATATTTCGCGTGATTTTATAAAAATGTCTTGCTCGTTATGTCAACTTTGCATTAACTCTCGTGTTCACACTGAAGATAAAAAAAAGGCTCAACTTATTATAAGATGTAATTCAGTGCTGCTTAATATGCTGTACCTGGTATCTGAAAAAGGCTAGCGTATATGCGTGTATCTGCAAGTAAATTTACATATGAACAGTTATAATATTGAATAGGCTTGCGTCTATAAGTCGTAAAATCTCATTTCTCACCTAAACTGACGCCAGTTTGCACCCGTAGATTTTCATAGTTCCGGAGGGTTTTAAATTGTTAATTTGTTTATCGTTCAAATGCCCACAAACTAAAATAAAACATCAAGGTCTGTTGCAATCGTGACGTGATGCATAATATACAGTCCAGGCCCCAGATGGAAGTTGGTACGGGAAAAAAATTAATACAGAAAACAAAATAATATAATCGTCCATTTAATGTGATTGGCTGACACTCACTACCTTTACGTCATGTTGAAGATGGGTCAACATTATCGCATGAAAAAATTTAATCTGACGTCACAGTTCAATGTGAACACACTACTGCGACAACGCAAAGCAACTAATCAAAATTCGAGCACATTTCCATTCTAAATGCATGAAAAAACGCATTTTGAAAAAAAAAAAAAAAAAAACTTGGCAAGTACGGCTGAGTTGAGTTGATAGATTTGGGCGGCTCTTCACACCGAGGTCTCGAGAGCCGATGAGTGTAAAATGAGGTGAGAATGGAGCAGCTCCTGAATGCAAGGGCGGGGGAAACGGGAGATCACCGAGAAGACCCGCCGACCAGCGACATCGTCCGGCACGATTTCCACTTGCGAAAATCCGGGAGTGGCTCGGCCAGGATTGAACCCGATTCGCCTTGAGGCGTGCAGTTTAACCGCCCAGCTGCCGCGGCCCCTCGACAAGTAGGACAATCACAATACCTACAATAGTTGCACGTAATGTTCTAATGCTACAGATTGTTCACGAATAATTGAGCACTTTGAAAAGCCCGGCTTAGGATTTACTTTAACTTCTCATTTTGTGTTCCTCCGCCGTACGTATAATTAACGTCGCAATGGGCCCAATCACTTTATTCATGCGCCAGTCAGATGAAACCGTATAATTTAATATCCATTCAAGAAGAAATACTAAAGATGTTTGCAGGCTTTGGCGGCCATAGTCTTTAGAGCTATCTTGGCNATAATTAACGTCGCAATGGGCCCAATCACTTTATTCATGCGCCAGTCAGATGAAACCGTATAGTTTAATATCCATTCAAGAAGAAATACTAAAGATGTTTGCAGGCTTTCGCGGCCATAGTCTTTAGAGCTATCTTGGCTTTCGAGGTTGAGCCACAACGACGCGGCTCAACCTCGAAAGCCAAGATAGCTCTAAAGAAATACTAACTTCAGCGATCGTAATTATAAATATTACACTCGCAATACGTTAAAATTAAAATCAAAGCAGATATGATTGAAGACAATTTTAAGTTATTCGTTGCCAAACTTAACTGGAACTTGTGTGCTAGTATGCACTGTGGCATATAAGGAGTTACGGGTAATTATTTTTCTCAAACGTTTGTTTCGTAAGTCCTCACTTTACCGTGAACAGCTTATAAAAATATTTTCTTGTTGAAAGTTTTTTTTTTTTTTTTTCAAATTGTGTTTTCTGAAACATACAGAATGGAAATACGCTTAAATTTTAATTGGAAGTAAATTCTTATCAATTAAATTTTTAACCATATTTAAATATGTAATGTCAAGCAACTACTGCTTTTCAGTAAGTTATGCACGTTGTACAATCAGGTTCACCACTCCGTCGAGAGCCAGTTCCCACTATAGGCTGTTCACGGTAAAGTGAGCACTTTTGAGGCCCTAGTTACTTTTTTCTTATCAACCATTTTTCATCCTTCCGCCACTTTTTAAATAAATATTGCCATACAGGTAATAAACACAGTGTATATATTCCACCGGACTCGAAAGATAACGTCTAAGGGTACAATACAATATATTTATTGGCTATTATTCCGAATGAGAGGGCTTCAAAAAGTGCTCACTTTACCGGGAATAGCCTATGCGTGCATTAACGTACAGTAAATGGAGAGTTTAACGGTCGCTATGGCAACCCAATCCGTGGCGACTTTGTGACGAAGATAACACGAAGTATGCGACGTGTACTTGAACGGAACAATGAGTTGTTTACCATAGCCGCTGTTTCGTACACCACTTGCTTGTCATCACTTCACACGCTCTAGATGACATGTTGTGATGGAGTCTAAGTGCCTTATCTAATCAGACAGTTTCAATGACGGACTTACCTGCAATGCCTTCTCGGACTTTGCCATAAAGCAATTGCTGCAGCAATCACGCGCGTGTTAAGTATCTGGCCTGATACACTTCAACCGGCAGTAAGATATAGAAATTCGATAAAGTTTATGCGTCCTAANGCGTGTTAAGTATCTGGCCTGATACACTTCAACCGGCAGTAAGATATAGAAATTCGATAAAGTTTATGCGTCCTAAAACAGGATTGGTGTTTTTCTCAGGTACTGCTACACTGTTAGAAAAATTTACGCGAAATTAGGGAGAAGTTCTGGTTACAAATTATTCAGAAATATTTGTAAATTTACAGACCCTTTGTTTTTATAACACACTTTCCGTAAATTCTACCAAAAAATTTCCATGGATTTACGAAACATCTCTGTAAATTTGCTGCTAGATTTTTTTGTGTATTTACTGATTATAAACAAAGTTTAAGGAAAAAAATTATTTTCGTTATGCGGTTATATAACACTATAAAACATATATTTTTAAAATTTAGATATTTTGTTTTCAAGCAGGATTTGACTCGAGTCATAGAGCTGGTTGTATGCGACGCTTGTTGTATGCGACGCTTACCTTTCTGTTACCGAAGCCGCGGTGGTGTAGTGGTTAGACTACTTGCCTCCCACCTAGGCGAACCGGGTTCAATTCCCGGCGGGGTCACTCCCGGATCTTCGCATGTGGGAATCGTACTGGACGATGCCGCTGGTCGGCCGGTTTTCGCGGGGATCTCCCATTTCCCCCGTACTTTCATTTCAACGTTGCTCCATACTCACCTCACTTCGCCCTCATCGGCTTTCAAGACCTCGATGTAAAGAGCCGCCCAAATCTCTTCACTCACTCACTCTCACTCACTCTCTGTTACCGCATCTCGATAAAATAAAGTGTTGCTGTTAACATATCACCGTACACATAAATATGAACCTTTTTCCAGTTTCTAGTAATGTTTGAGTACGTGAAGTATTGCTAGCTGTTGCAAGTATCTGGTGCTACTTTCTGATGTTTGAGATAATACAAAGTGGCGTGAAGTCCTAACTATCGCAGGAACGATATTTTTCTAGCTAAGCCCCTGTCACACTGTCATAGTTTCACATTCTAGTAAATTTGACAATAAAATTTGAAGACGAAACGATTATCAAATTTCTCCTTTCAACAAATTGCATCAAATAATATTGAAAGAATTTGAAAATGTCACACANGACGAAACGATTATCAAATTTCTCCTTTCAACAAATTGCATCAAATAATATTGAAAGAATTTGAAAATGTCACACACAGACATAATTTTATTGCTGGGAGGATATAGTCTGAATTTTTATTTAAAATTGATTTTCAAAGTGAGATACTGCTGTAATGTTTCCGTGCAGTCCACTACAGAAAGAAATGTCACGAATATTGTTTTTTTTTTTTTTTTTTCATTTCTTTACTAAATTTTAATTTTATTTATCTCACATATTTCCTGCACAATGAAATGTAATGCCTCCTAATTCTTAATATTTATATGATTTTAGATCGTACAAGTTCATTTTGAGCATCACGAGATAGCAGCACTAACTCGGCCGAATCCGTCATTTCGTAGTTACTTTAAGNTGTACAAGTTCATTTTGAGCATCACGAGATAGCAGCACTAACTCGGCCGAATCCGTCATTTCGTAGTTACTTTAAGGGTGTCGGACCCAAAAAATGTATAATTTTATATGTGTACCAAACATTGTTCAACTCGTACGCATTGTAGGTGATAATATTTTTTTCTAATGAAAAAAAATCTATGCTTTATATTTTTTGAATAATTTTATGTCAAAAACAAAAGTCTTCTGTTTTGTTACAGCCGTAATAACAAATACTAAGTTGTACAGATAATAAGATTTACAAAGTAAACTAATTCCATGGGTTACTGCGTAAAACATATATATTCACCAAATAATAAGCCATATATAAAAAAAATATTAAATGCAAAAAAGGTTTACATTTTTTTTATGAAGAGTTATTTGGTGATTACACATATTTCAAGCAGCAGCCCACGGCATTAATGTACTTTCCAATTATTTTCATCCGTACATCTTAGTATTTGTTATTACGGGTGCAACAAAACAGATTAATAGACGACAAATTATTCAAAAATTTAGTTTTATTTTTTTTTTAATTCGAGGAAAATGTCATAACATACAATGCCTACGAGTTGAATAATATTTTGTACAATTATAAAATCATTACATTTTTGGGGTCCGACACCCTTAAAGCGACGTGCTGGAGAGCGTCGCTAACGAATTATAAAATATTTTCTGACACTGTTTTGGAGTATTTTAAACCGTCTTTTCTTTCTGTGGAGCGTGTTTGCTAAAGTAACCTCAATACGTCGGCCAATTTTATTTCACTTTAGTTCATAAAGACACCTTGTTGGTCTGTCTTTATATAAAGACATTCACGAGACATTCGAAANATTTTATTTCACTTTAGTTCATAAAGACACCTTGTTGGTCTGTCTTTATATAAAGACATTCACGAGACATTCGAAAGACCTTCATGAAGACGTATTGAGTTACAGAATACCATTTCGCCCCCTAAAGATAGTTATGCGGTAAATGTCTTTATACACCGACAGCAAAAAGTTATAGAATGGGGCCCATGGTAACTTAATCGCCAGTTGGCAGACCAGCCAATAGCGAGTCCTTCGCAGCACACAGTAGCCAATCAGACACAAGGCACGTTCCCAGAGTCACGCGAAGCCAATCAGAGAATGGGTACGGCACGCTCACATAA
This sequence comes from Clitarchus hookeri, assembly GCA_002778355.1. Classification (NCBI taxonomy): domain Eukaryota; kingdom Metazoa; phylum Arthropoda; class Insecta; order Phasmatodea; family Phasmatidae; genus Clitarchus; species Clitarchus hookeri. The sequence continues at coordinate 274,248 of NQII01000218.1, read as the reverse complement.
AAACATATCGTCGCGTCGTTTCGTCTCTGTCTACTTTTCTAAAGGTCGTTCACGGTAAAGTGAGTCCTTTTTAAGGCCATCACAACAGCAATAATAGCAAATATATGTATTTTATAGTAACCTCAGAAGTTAACTTTTGAAAGTGTTGATATGTATTCACTGTATTTATTAGGTATATGGCAATTTTTACACCAACAAGTGGCGGAAAGACAAAAATTGACTGAAAAGTAAAATTGACAAAGGCCTTCAATAGTGCTCACTTGACCGTGAACAGCCTAAACCCTGTGTCACTATGGAGTATTCGCGGTTGACTGATCACGTTTGAAATCAACCTCTGGAAAATACTCCGCCTGTAACTGCACGTGTTCTGTTACGGACACACTTACGGGCATGCTCACGGTAAAGTTAGGGACCGCGGTGGTGCAGTGGTCAGACTACTCGCCTCCCACCAAGGCGAACCGGGTTCGATTCACGACGGTGCTACTCCCGGATTTTTGCATGTGGGAATCGTGCCGGACGACGCCGCTGGTCAGCGGGTTTTCTCGGGGATCTTCCGTTTCTCCCGCTCTTGCAATCCGGCGCTGCTCACCTCGCTTCACTCTTATAGGCTCTCAAGACCACGATGTTAAGATCTGCCCAAATCTCTCCACTCTCCGCCCCGGTAAAGTTTGCAATGATGTATCAAAACTATTTCTATATGTCTTAACGCGTTCTTGACAGTTTAACGTTCGAAAGCTGTGGCCACCAAAATATAATTCCTTTCGGCATCTGTTCGCTTAATTCGCACGAGAGAAATAATTAGCATCCGTTTCACAGTTTAACTTGATGGACGCATGAAGACTGTCATCGGGTTGACGTCAACGTTGATTTTGCACGAGGAGGAAATGGAAATGGGTACATCCAACGCCGGGATTCCGAAAGTGCTCAACAGATGCCAGCTTCGTTAGAATACTCCAGTTAGTGTTTATTCTACTTAGACTAGGAAACTCAATGCCTGTAGCGTGGAAAATAAACATTTTCGCCACCAGGTTGCACTGGCGTGGCACGCACGTGTAAAGAATTTTCTCCGTTTTGTATGGAAACAAATATAACTGAAAAATCTTAAATTTTTATTTTGTTAGAACCTACGCGAAAGAATAATTTTTTTAAATTCGTATTAGTGTGAAAATTTAACGAAATACATCCACACAATTTCTTAACATTCAGTCGTAAACAGGATTAGGAAAAACATTGGTATACACTTTAAATGCGACAACTGAATCGAACAATTTCTTTACATGAGCGCTATATTTTTTTCCTTCGTAAATTCCTTTTTTTTTTTCCACTATAATAGACTTAGGTATTTGCACTTGCTCAATGTCAAACACGTGTAATTTACTGTTTACTCTTGTATAGTAAAGTTCAAATGAGAAAATAATCTTCGTGCAGCTCTGAGGGCGGAAAGGTACGGGTGGCTGTGAGTAGAAGGGAAATGCCGATGCTAGCCCAGGTCCTAGTACACCATAGATTTTAACCATACATTTTCTACCCACTTTTAAAAACTAATGGGTTAAACATAGCCATATTTTTATAACCCACTTTTAAAAACTAATGGATTAAAAATAACCATACGTTTTAAAACCACTTAAAAAAAACTAATGGATTAAACATAACCATACATTTTCAACCCACTTTTAAAAACTAATGGATTAAACATAACCATACGTTTTCAACCCACTTTAAAAAACTAATGGATTAAAAATACCCCTTTGTTTTCAAACCACTTTTAAAAACTAATGGATTAAAAATAGCCATACGTTTTCAACCCATTTAAAAAAACTAATGGATTAAACATAATCATACGTGTTCAACCTGCTTCTAAAATTAATTGTTTGAAAATAACCATAACTTATGAAAATGCTGATACGAGCACAGCACAAAAATAATTACCAGCGAGACATTTTTATCATTTAAAGAAATGAAAATGTATAATAAACAACAAAGCATGGATCAGTTGCTAAATGCATTAAACAGCACCCGCCATTTTATGAAACTTTCCGACCTCACAATAGGGCAGTCCTACCCGATAAACCACGCTGAAATAAATGAAACCAAGTACGGTCCCAAAGTGGTAGTTACTTCAGGAAATTTTAAGGTGACCCTACCAGACAGATATGTATACATTTTCAGTACAAAACTGATAAGTGATGTCAATCGAGGAGGCACAAGTCTTGTGTATAAAGGATTGAAAAAATATGGTGACACACAAAGGCATTCTATTCTGTTTGT
>NQII01000218.1:261091-271329 GCA_002778355.1 Clitarchus hookeri | reverse complement strand
ACGAAACATCTAATTTTTAATACTCACATTTTGGGTTTATATAATGAAATGTTTTTCGCTTGCATCACATATTCTTTTGTGTGAAATTCTCAAGATTAAAAACTTTACGCTTGTGGAATATCCATTAATAATATATACATTACTTTTATGATGGGTACGTGTATGCACGAATACATATACACACACACAGTGGAATGTAAACATTGCATATAAACATTGCCATGTGACTGCCACATGGCAATGTTTGTTTAATCCTTTGGCAGAAGGATACGAAATGGGCTTGAAAGTAGATCTTAAGCAGGGCTTCAAGAAAGTCTCTTCCAGTCATGAACCGACTATAGTCTAATTGTACTCTGCGACTGCCACTACTGAACTGANCTAATTGTACTCTGCGACTGCCACTACTGAACTGAACAACCTCACCCCTTCGTGCAGCGACACTGGACTCTCCCGACTCGCCCGCATTTTCGACTTCTGCGCATTATTTTCTCATTTGAATTTCACTCTACTCACTTTTGGAGGGCGCGAATAATAGTTACAAATAACTTTAGCACTTATAGTTTTGGCTAAGACAAGTATACGCGAACTTTTACACACAAATAAACAGAATCTCTCAATTTACCACGAACTTAAAAGCGACCTATTTTGTAAAAACAGTGGACCTTGCGGATGTAAGTTACGCTATGCCGAACTCTTCCATCTTACCGCAGTCACGGGGCAGCGCCCGTGCAGCGATTTTAGCGGAATAAGAAGGGTAGACTGGGTACGGTTGTGCCATTTTGCATTTTATCGGCCATAGTTTTGTATGTATACCAGTTAGCTAAANGAAGGGTAGACTGGGTACGGTTGTGCCATTTTGCATTTTATCGGCCATAGTTTTGTATGTATACCAGTTAGCTAAAAGAAAAGTGATTTTTCGTATAATTTCTACATAACCCTACATATAATTAATTAAACTTTTATCCCTAAATATAATGGTTTGCACACAGAAGCAAGCTAAAAAAAAAAAGGGAAAATGTCACAACCGACCACACCCCAGGGGCCGTTGTGTCAGTGCTTGGGGTCGAAAGTGACAGGTTTAATAATACTCTGAAATTGTCTGAAATCACGTTTATTGTAACACTCTNACAGTGCTTGGGGTCGAAAGTGACAGGTTTAATAATACTCTGAAATTGTCTGAAATCACGTTTATTGTAACACTCTAGCATTAATATTACATAACATTCCTTTGAAAAGAAAAGGAACAGAAAAAAGTATGTTTGGGAACACTTCAATCACTTATAACTAATAAGGCACTATAGCATTTATATACATAATAGGTAATTATTAAAACCAGTCTTCACATCGCAATGAGTCTCAAAATTTTTGTTTTACCTAGAAACTAGCATAACTATGCATAATCAAAATATAAAAGAAATGTTCATTAACATTATAAATATCAAAATTATCTTTGCAACAAAACAAATAAAATACCCATTTTAATGACTTACAACTAGCTTTACAGGCACTCTTTAAGATTAAAAATAAAACATTAATAAACGTTACCTCAAATTCTTTGAAATAAAAACACGACAATGTGTTCTTCAACAAAAAAATAAACATCTTTGTATCAACATCTGAACAAGGACATTCGATTAATTTGAAACATTTCTGCTGCTTGTCGCAGAGATACACCTCGTTTTGTTTCAATATATGCATTTTCGTGTTGAGTAATGTCTTGCCTCCCCCTTTCGGTCTTCCGCGAGCGTTGTCTGGGCATCTAAAACAATAAAACACAACGTTTACTTATGTCACAACCGTACCCACAAAAAAGTCACAACCGTACCCAACGCACTTTTTTTTATAAAAACAAACACCATTCCAAAATGAAATAATCTATGAACAAAGTAATCACTGCTTTTTATTTACTAATGTATATGTTATATAGATAAATAACACTTAATACTCAATCTGTATATATGTAACAACAATTATCAAAAGAAATCGAACAAAAATACTTACTTTTGACTGTCACAAACAAATGCGGGTCTCTCCTAGCGTACGCAGCGCGCAGCGGCTGACGCAATACTGTGACACGGGTTCAGACATGCAAGCCCCTCCCTTCGCCGTTACCACAACTCGCTAATCCGTATACTTTGGCTAATGTTTCGACTGTCACTTTCGTACCCTGGCACAACCGTACCCAGTCTACCCTACTGTCTGCTTCTCCGCTACTATCAGGCAACAGACACTAGATTAAGAGCCAAGGTGGTTTCAGAGATAATAAATATTATGCACATAGCCATTGCAAACAAGACATCAGCACAACTGAACGAATATTGCATAAAAGATATTGAGCATTTTTTATGTTGTTTCCAACTTCTGCAATTATTATTTTTCTTAATTTTAGAAATGAAGTTACCTTATAAATACATTCAGAAATATTCACTTCCAATAACACAAAACCAAGCATAAAAAATAAACAATTCCTATTTGCAAGACAGCATTGCCGCTAGCAGCAGTAACTTGCTGCGCTGCTTGCAGTAAATACTAACTGGCAACTCTGCAGCAGCGCTTTGCCCACCGAACGAACCCGTTGTTTACATTATATTAAAAGCTGTTCGTGGTGTAAAGTGACCACTTTTGAAATCAACCTCTGAAAGAAATCATTGCCCATAACTATACAGAATGTATCTAAATCACACCGACAAACTTCGGTAGCACGTTAACCACGAAAAAAGAAGGTGAAAACATGTATTACNAGAATGTATCTAAATCACACCGACAAACTTCGGTAGCACGTTAACCACGAAAAAAGAAGGTGAAAACATGTATTACTTAAGGTAATATATATGTTATGTAAAGCGAATCATAAAGGCAGTACATATATTTTCGGGTAACCAAATAAGAACAACAAAATAATTTGGTTACAACAACAAAATATTTCATTGTCCCTATACCAACAATTAATTTGGGTGCGCCAAACAATCTCTGTGTGTCCGGCTGCAATGCTTTCGACCAGGAAAGAGACAGACCGCAGCTAAACTGATGTACAGTTGATATCTTATATTTGAATTTTTTCTATAGCGCTTTCACTATGTGAAAATTGCAGTATTTGAGCGTAATAATTAACCTGTGTGGTCGTTATAGTGTGGTAATTCTGAATGATTGGATTTCGGTTACAGGTAAGAAAATATGAATCGCAGTGAATCTATAAGAAATTGAAAAATATGTAGGCTTCTCAGGCGTGTTCTTTAAGTCGGCAAAACCTGAATAGGATAATATGTCGATGAACGCGTGATATCAAAGTGCTTGACGTGCGTGATAAGGACATTTGTGCCAAGTGTCAGTGATGTCTGTATGATACGCCCAGACCATGCCTTTACCAAGCTGCTGGCGCATGCGCTACTCTCGTGAGCTATACACGCCACTGAATGACAGAGTGAAAGGCTCGTGTGCAATTATGACGTATGCAGTAATACTAGTATATACAGACGTTACTCAGTGCGCAAGGTACACTAATCGAGAGCAATCGGCGTTTCGTATAACTGCAAATACGTTTGTATGTGCCCCCGTTTTTCATGTGACATTCCCAAACATAAATTAAAAAATATAAAAGAGGATACCATAAACAAAAACAATAACAGAACAACATCACAAAGGACAGGGAAAAAACGGCAATCTGGCAATCTTAGATGTAATTAAAATATCGAAAACAAACAATAGACCGTCTCACAAGCAAAATGAGTGTGTGTGTGTGTCTATATATATAGAATAATTTAGGGAAGTCAGGCATGACGTATTTTAAATGAGATAAAACTGGCACCTGGCACAGAGGTCGGCGCCGGCCGGCCGCCATGTTGTGACGTCACCAAATCACCATGTTGGGTCTGTGCGTGACTTCACACCTTGCCCTTGACCTTGACCCCATGCCCGTGATCTTGAAACCAAAAAATCCCAAAAAATTGCAGAGAAATTATTAAATCCCAATTTTTTTTATAAAAATTAAAACAGAATTTGAAAAAAAATTAAAATTATTAAAAAACATTATTTAAATATGCTTATGAATGAGGTCCGGTGTTCGATGACAGGTGGATCGACTAAGCTCCCAACACGACCGACCCTCACCAGGTCGACTGGCGTCCATCTCGTCAGCCATGTTAGATGTCGATGAACTTGACCTTGACCCATGACCTTAACCCCATTCCAGTAACCTTGAACCTAGAACACAAAAATTACAAAAATCCCCAAAAAATGCCTAAATGTTTTAAACAAATTCCCAAAAAACCCCCTTGACACTTGACTTAAGACTCAAGTAAGACCCTTGATTCAAGACTCAAGGCCCAAGATCCAAGACTCAAGACTTGATATTCAAAACCGAAGACTCAAGATTTAAGATTCAAGATCCAATACCAGTGACCCGAAACCCAAGACTCAAGACCCAAGACTCAAGACCCAAGACCCTTAACCTTAAACCCCAAAAAATTCCAACAATTCTAAGGAAATCAGAAAAAATTCTAAAAAAATTAAAAATTTATTAAATCTATATTTATTTATAAAAAAGGAGGTAACCATATCTCACTGTTCATGTCGTTCTGCTTGATCTCAAACTTAACCACATACCTGTTTTAACAATGTGCACAGCTCGACTTTTATGTAGGTATAAGTATACCACTCAAACGAGTAACAACCACCTGCCCAAGTCATGTTATAATCATGGTATGGATCAGCATCTAAAAACATTTTTATAGACATACTTGACATTAATTGAAATACCAATAGTGCTAGTCCCTAGAGAGTTGAAATGTACGAGGGTGATAAACAGTTTTATCTCCCATGGTTTTCTTGAGCATAAATCCCTCAATCGTCCAATCATTCCATCAATCTTTCGCAATCTTTTCATCAATATTTCGCGATTTTTCGATCAATCTTTCAATATGTCCATCAATATTTTCACAGACATTCCATAAATCTTCCAATCTGCCCATTAATCTTTCACAATCTTTCTCAATATTTTTATCAATCTTCCCATCTTTCCCTCAATGTTCCAATCTTCCCATCAATATTTAGTCCAATCATTCTATCAATCTTTCGCAATATTTCGCAATCCTCCTCCACTTCAGCAATCTTTCCATCAATCTTCCCACCTTTCCGTCAATGCTCCAATCTTCCCATCAATCTTTCGTCCAATCATTCCATCAATCTTTCGCAATCTTTCTAAATGTTTCACAATATTTCGCAATCCTCCTTCTCCTCGGCAATCTTTCCATCAATCTTTTGTAATATCTCCATCAATCTTTCGCAATATTTTCATCAATTTTTCTCAATATTTCTATCAATCTTCTCACATTTCTATCAATCTTCTCACATTTCTATCAATCTTCTCACATTTCCCTCAATGTTCCAATCTTCCCATCAGTCTTTCGTCCAATAATTCCATTAATCTTTCGCCATCTTTCGTAATTTTTCACAATCTTTCCATCAATATTTTGCAACCTTTCCATCAATCTTACAATCTTTCGTCCAATCTTTAAAACTTTTCATCACTTTATCGATCACTCTCGCAAACAATTCATCAATCTCACAATGTTTCCCTCAATATTCCAATCTTCCCATCAATCTTTCGTCCAATCTTTCTATCAGTAATCAATCCATAATCAGTCCACGCGTGTGTCGTCTGTCCCCCATCCGTACATATTTAAAAAAAAATCATTCGTCAACTGTTTCCACACATATGTACATGTCGACAGAATTAATGTTTTGTATNAACAATTCATCAATCTCACAATGTTTCCCTCAATATTCCAATCTTCCCATCAATCTTTCGTCCAATCTTTCTATCAATAATCAATCCATAATCAGTCCACGCGTGTGTCGTCTGTCCCCCATCCATACATATTTAAAAAAAAATCATTCGTCAACTGTTTCCACACATATGTACATGTCGACAGAATTAATGTTTTGTATATAGTTCACCACCCATGCATTTTATATTCTTAAAGTCTTTATTAATATTCTGTATATGAATCATTACTTTAATAGTCTAGTGCTCATAGCGCCACTTTAAAGTTATGAGGGATAAAATGATACAACAAAAAAAAAAACAATTCTTTTATTTTCATTCGGGTCTTCGGGAAATATGTGACGAGCGTTCTTGCCGCATTCTGCCTTCTTCACATCACTTGTCGAAGGAAACTCATTGGTTAAATGTGTTTGAACGTTGAGAAAATCAGCATCATCTTCAGCACTATCACTGTCTTCATATTCATTTTCATCAATGCTATTTTCATGATCGTCTTCGCCTCTTGTTTCATCCTCAATATCAAGTTTACTTTTCTTTGTAGGAGACGCATGGTCAACATCAGAATTTAGAACCGACGACAGTTTATTTTAAAGTTCATCGTTTTTACGCGAAAGTCTTGCAAGTGTACATTTCGCGCGAACCGACTCTACTGCACTCATTCCGTCTTCAGCATTAACTGTCTCATCATAATCGCCTGTCGAATCAGTACCCATAGATGCAGCAAGAGGTATTGACGGCAACACTTGCTGACTCCCAGTAGACGAATCCTTGTAGATATCGGAAAGTTCTTTCAATGTATCGCCTTGCATAAACTGAATGGGGCCAATGTCGTAATGCTTCATCGCGCGAAAAGGACTCTTCGTACAGACCGTTCTCTCATGCCGACGAGCATTTTGACCATAGGTGAAAACTCGATAGCAGAATCGGCACTGACGACAATCAGTTAGCGATGATGCACGTCGCGGCTCCATGAGCGCTTCCAAATTGACGTTCACCTCACGGTATCAGAACCAGAACAACTGTCATTTTTCTATATAAATGCGATTATTTTCACAGTAAAGAGCCTAGCTTATGCCCACAAAAGACATTTAACATGGCTGACGAGATAGACACTGGCTGACCTGGCGAGGGTCGGTCGTGTCGGGATCTTTGTTGATCCACCTGTCATCGAACACCGGACCTCATACATATGCATATTTAATTTTTTTTTTTTATAATTTTTTTTCGAACTGTGTTTTTTTTTTTATAAATTTTTTTTGGGATTTTATATTTTTCTGCAATTTTTTGAGATTTTTTAGTTTCAATTTCATTAAGGTTACGGGCATGGGGTCAAGGTCATGGGTCAAGGTCAAAGTCACGCAGACCCAACATGGCGGCCCACCGGCGCCGGTGCCAGGGGCCAGTCCTATTTAAAATACGTTATGCCCGACTTCCCTGAATTATTCTACGTGTTATACATATTCTAGTTTTCATAGTTTTTTTTTTTTTACTTTTTTTAGTTTTTTTAGTTTTTCTTTTAGAGTTCGTTAATTTGACAGCTTACTGCTTTCTGTTTCGTTGCCTCTTAGATCTTTGTCGCTTTGCTTTGTAGTTGTTATTCATGCCCTTTTTTCCTTATGTTTGGTAATTGACATAGTTCATTTAAATTTTCATAGTTTGTGAGCCCTACCTACCTGTTTCTAGACAAAAAATAACAAGACGACGGAAAAGATTATGGACGAAGGAATATTTGAAAAATAACTGAAACAGCTTTATACCATAGTTGTAATGGAGTGGCGAAAGACTGTAAGAATAGTCTGGATATCCCCAGAAACTTCTGTGAGTTGGAAGACTAAGTGCGACAATTTGTGTTAAAAATAGGACTTTAAGCGTTAATACATTCCTGTTTAGATTAAAATAATGGCGATAGCACTCTAATGTGCCACTACAGAAAACTCGCATGCAAGGTGAGGTTATGTACTTAATTTTTTCGAAGACCATTTCTGCTATTGTGTTTCAAAGAACTAAGAGTATTCTAGACGCGCCCAAGAAATATGTGCAGTTGAGCAAAAATAGTAAACGCTAGTGCAAACACATATTAGAGTCGATAATGATTTTTTACATCCTTTCGTAAATTGGTAGCTAATTTAGCAGTTAAACGGCATAGTTCGAATTTCAAAAATCCCAGTGTGTACAGTAATTTAAAAATACAAGTTTGTGTTTATACGAAAAAGAATTTGTTGCAATTCATTTATGTTGTGATATTCTCGAAGGGAAAGAACAGGCTGTTTTATATTGCAAAAATCCTATAACTAGTAATAAGCTAGGGCAAATTATTATTTTTAATTTACCAAGTTTCTACAAACGTAGGATACCATATGACACAATTAAAAGAGGAAGAGAATTTTACAAACTTTTGTTAGGTCAATTTCACAAGTCAGTAATAATGCAGTTTTCACTGTCTGTGTCCAAAGATCTTGGACATGACGTTTCCAATTCACGTGTTAACATAACGTGTTCAAGCGAAGTTCTTTAGCTATCGCTTGATCTCCCATTTATGAAGTGAAATAGAGCCAAACGATAATAGTTTTAGTTTGTACCACAAGTCTCCTTATTTCAATTTTTTTTGCGAATACTTTAATTAAAATAGTGTATTAGGCATCTGGCGTTGAATGATAAACTGGGCAGTGGATAATTTTCTTATCCCGTGTGTTACAAAATCACCTAAAGCAGTGTATTTATTCATTTGTTTAATGTTTTCTTTTAAATTACTTAAACAGGTATGCTTTTCTTCCCAATCCTTAACCTTTCTTCTTTTCTGTCGTCTGGACTTCCCACGATTCGCTTTGAATAAATTTTGAATTGTAATGGATTTTTCAAGATGAAGTACTTCGTTTATGCTAGAGTTCCAGTGGACTTCATATTTTAATTTTGCTTCCTGACTGTTCAGAGAGATGCATTTATCCTTGAACGACATTACACAAGCTGGATGATATAAGTTAGTCCATTCACAGTTACTTCCAACTTTTCTGAAGCCCTGCTCAAGTTCTTTCAGGACAATCCTCCGCCTCATTCAAACAAAGCTTAATTAACTAAGTCTAGAAAATTATACAAAAGGGCAGCGCACAGCATTCGTGCGCAGTCACTTTCATAATATTTTACATAAGAACTATTTATTACTAGGCATTACCAACACACCTATTTTGTCCCTGTTTTATTCATATAAAATATAAAATAAGAATGATAATTTATTGGCAAATATATAAGGAAAAGATTAATTTAACAAAATATTAGATACTTTTACGTTAGCAAAAGTATAAAAGGATTATGATGCATGCTATACTCAGGAAAGAATCAAGCACGTCATACATGGGGTGATTTTCCAACGGTTTTATTTTAAAAAAAACGCGAAGAAACTGCGAATAGGCTATAGCAACACTCACACGAGTCCGCACGACGAACCTGCGGGGAGCCAGAGTTGATTTGCGATGACGCACGATGTTCCCACCGCCGGTCATGCTAACACGTTGGCTGACGCGCGCGCCGCCTGCTTACACGCAAAAGTCAATGCCACACGCGCATGGGTATCGTGCGTCATTTGAGCGCTATTGCATGCGATAAGAGCTTCGCAAATTGAACGGAAATTTGCATCGTCTGGACGCTCCTTTAATTGATTGATTTATTGATACAGTTTTATTTATACAAAATGAACATGTACAATTAGTAACACAAAATTACAAGTAGTAGAATGTAATAAAGAGAGCTAGGATAACTTGAGTCGTGGCTGACATCACGCCGAACTTCCTGCTCTGTCATTCCTCGTCACCAGCGGCCATCTTGGATTTCCCTTTTATCCTTTTGTAATTTCTCTTTTTCCTCATGTTCGATCATTCCACCTCGGCTCTGAATGCTCTTGCATTCCGATAAGTTTTCTTACGCTCTGTCACTCAGATGTTATTTTTCTCACGCTCTGTTATTCTTTCCTGTCTCTATCTCTCGTCTGTTCTATCTATTGGGGTTTTTTCTCATATTCCTCCCGGTCTCCTTAATTTTTTCCTTTGTTTCCCTTTCCTCTCTCTCCCTCATGCTTTTAGCGTCCTCCATCTTGAATGTTCCCTCATCACCATCGTCTGCTGTAGGCAGCCATCTTTAATTCCTACCACCAGTAGTCTGCTGTAGGTGGTCAACTTTGATTCCCGCGCCTGCCACCAGAGTGCGATAAGCCATCTTTAATTCCCGCGCCTTCCACCTGTCGGCTGCTGTAGGCGGCCATGTTTAATTTTCGTGCCCGCCACCAGAGTGTTTGAAGTTCTAATGTTCAGAGCTAAGCGCACTGGTATCTATGCGGCCATTTTGTGCATGTGGGTTGGTTCACTCGTCGTCTGCAGAAGGGCGCTAGTATCGGGGAGGTGAGTTAAAACGGCGGCCGCCAGGAGCACTGGGAAATTTTTTTTTAGTTGCTAGGTGTTTCGGAACT
>NQII01000218.1:228588-261067 GCA_002778355.1 Clitarchus hookeri | reverse complement strand
GGGGGGTTGGGCGAGCGGGATCGTTCCGTCATCCCTTGGGTCGCCAATCGGGTGTCTTGACTACAAGACCACTGTGACATCTAGGAGAAGAGGATTTTTAACGTCGAATATGTATATAGTTATTACCGTCCCGACATGTGGGAGAAAATAATGTGCATGGTTGAGAGAAGAAATATAGTAAATACTCGCATTGGCCTACGCACTCTCCAGACAGTAAACTCGTCATCGCATAAAATACTGCAGGCACCGCGCGCGTGCACGTACACACACTTCTTATACGTGTAATATATATATATATATAAATTAATAGCGCCAAGAAAAATACTGTCGTTCTAACATTCAGAAAAAATGAATTATAAATATATATATACATATAAATTTGGGCAGGTTGCGTCTCTAAATAAAAGTTATGTGCATTCACACAGAGCCAATAGCGCGCACATGTCTGTCTCTCCAACGTGTCCGGGCATTAGAGAGCACGCGTGCACTGCTGTACCTACAACTTGTATGCCCACGTGGTACTGGACGTAACCTACACTTGCGCGTGTGCTGGAAATATTTCTTTCCTATTGTTCTGTAACAACTAGAAGTAGGATAAAAACACTAATTACACTTACACGTCCTCGTCAGCAGCAGCGTGGTCGCTCTCTCACCACTTTTGCAAGGATGATTAATGAAGTTCGTAGCATCGCCCTCACACTTTACCGTCCGCATGGCATAACCATGCGGACGGCTCCCGTGTTTGGGACCAGGACAGTGCACTACACCAGAAAAAAAACACCACCAGGAATTTCCCTTATACACAAACAAGTCGTGCACATGTATGCATATAAGAAAAACACCAGTGGCATCGCAAGCATAGTGCATTGGCGGCTTACGAAGCTGTAAACAAGATAAACGACCCACAAAAAAAAAAATTCAAAGCTGACAAAGGAACGCACAGACAGATGACAGCAACAGAAGAAGAGCACAGTAGAGGTTGATGAAGAGAAAAGGGGGGAACAGCACTGTAAATAAGAGTAAATGCAAGTACGATTCGGCCACTAGTTACTACAGTGCTGGTGTGATACGAATACCATTTCACCATTTTCACAATCACAAAAACATGCTTTGGAGAGAAATGGAGGAACTGAAAAACGTATACAGACGCGTAATGTTTCTTAAATGCTATTCGTAAGCAGACATCACTCAGGCACGTTGGGCGGGTTTTTAATCAAATGTTTTTTGCTGGAGTTCTGCACACCGTTCAGCGGCCTACCCAGGCGGCCACCTTAACAGGACATAAAAGTCACCACGTAGTACCGTACAGAAACGAAAAATAAAAAAATAAAATATAAACCCCGAATTGCGAATTGCTTTATTTTACCTGTATTAGAAAAGAACGCCACACGTTGTGAACGCAACACGTTGTGAACGCAACAATAATTCCAAACGAACGCGAAATAAAAAATGTTAAGAAATGAGGGCACGTTCTTTTGCTCGACGTCTGGTCGGATAGGTTGAGCCTGTCTGGTCGGCGGGTGTCCTTGACAGGCATCTGGCATATGTGCTGGGTGGGCGCGGCAATATCGCCCCGGGGGCTTTCCCTCCCCGACGGGAAGGAAGCGGCTATCGCCTTCCCTGGCTGTGCGCGCCACTTGCCGAGGCCATCTGCACACCGCACTGAGACCCTAGCAGTGGTTCAATGTCTGTGGTCCGCGGCCCACTGGTGGTGCGTGGCTAGGTTCCATATAGTACACAAAATCTGCTAAACATACCAACAAATATCAACGATTTCAGACACCTATTTATAAACATTGTTATTGCGGTTTGTTTTTTTCTGTTTTATGCTGTGCTCAGTAATCTGCACAAGTAGTTAGAAAATAGCAGTTATGCGCCACCAGGCGCCTGGCGCGGGACAAGGGACAAGCAAGCAAACAACCATCTTGGATGACGTCACGAGGCAACCTCCTGCTCTGTCATTCCTTGCCAGCAGCGGTCTTTTTTTCTCTTTTCCCTCAAAATTCCCCTTTTTTCCCCTCAGAAACGCCCAAAATTTCCCGAATTTCCCTCAAAACCAGAAAAATTTCTTGCAGAAATTTTATTTGCCAAAATTAATTTGAGTCACTCAGACCGAAAATAGCATGACTCCACAATGTGGCTAAGTGACTTCTTTTTGGGGAATGAGGAGTGAGGAGTGGAGGGGTTACCCTGACGTTCACGCTCTAGCATTCCATGCCAGCACCATCCATCTTCTCTGAAGAATGTTCGAGCTCATTGCTCAATCATGCAACTTCTCCCATCATGCTCTGTCATTCCACTTTGGTGTTCTCATATTCCTTTCGGGTATCCTTTCTCCTGGTGGGGACAAGTCCCATGCTCTGTCATTCCGAAGAATATTCGAGTTCATTGCCCCGTCATGCAACCTCTCTCATCATTCTCTGTCATTCCACATTGATTTTCTCATGCCTCTTCCAGTCTCCTTTCACCTGGCATCTTGACTGGGACGAGTCTCATACTCCACCATTCCACCTTGGTTTTCTCATATTCCTTCTGGTCTCCTTTAACCTGCTATCCAGGCGGGGACAAGTCTCATGTTCTTTCATTCCACCTGCGCGACAGGGAACGAGGCCTGCCCACGCACGCTAGCGTAGAGTCGCACTGTGCACATGCCAAGTACGCCCTAAGCGCACATATAAGCATAGTTGTATGTAATTTCCGAACCGTTTAAGATACAACCACCAAATTCATAACATAGACATCACCCCCAACAACCAAATTCGTAACATTATCATCGCTCCTAACAACGAAAATGACTGCAGGGTAAAGTATGCCCAAAGTCTAACTATAAGCATAGTTGTCTGTAATTTCCTCTTAATTAAACCATTTTTACTTTTCTTATCAATTACTTTCTAAAAAGGCGATCGAAACCTTAATTAAATGCCTATTAAAATATAGAAAGATTTATAACCCAAAATCTAAGATATTTATAACTATAAGATCTACAATACAATTCATTAGAAATTGTTTACAATATATAAATGCATCTCTGCGAACAAAAACATAGCCCATTCACTCTCATTCTGGTGACCTTTTCTAAATTTAGCGAAGGGCAATGTATAACCTACCCACCTAGTTGTTACGCCAGAGGGTACGAACTTGGCTTAAAAGTCTTGGAGGTGATTGAAGAGACATGGGTTGAGTAGAAGGCGTCAGCTGTTTTCTAAACAGAATACAGAATTTCTTAAGTTCGTATTGTTTCCCAACCTGTACTTTCTCATCTGAGGTACTTTCCTTCACATTTTGTTTTTATATATGTTTGCATCAGTGTGTAGCAGTGTTGACCTCATCACACTTGGCTTCTCGGCTTTGCAAAAGTTTTTTTTTTTTTCGACTAATGTTATGTACAGCGCTCGTTGCTCGCGCAATATACACTGGTTGTTAAATGCTTATAACTATTTGCTTTTATAATTGTTTTTATTTATGTTTGCATCAGCACATAGCAGTGACGTCTCTCTTGCGCGACTAATGTTAAAATGAATGTTGTTTTGTGTCAAGAAAAGGAACACAGTCTTTACAAGTCGCGTAATGTGTATCGCACTTGACGTATGGTAGTCATTTTTAGGTTCGTCTTTGTGATCATTCGTTATTTCTCATGTTGGCATACATTCTAGGTTTTTACTAAACTTCTTGGCATGATAGCAACACTGATCTTACTGTTATGGACTGCGACTCCATCGCGTATTTTGTTTATATATATATATATATATAGTGACTCATTATGGCATCATACTCATGATGTAATTGTGCATATGCCAGTCCTTTATTGTATGTTATGTGACTAATTTTTTATGTACAGGATGGTTTCATGTATTTTACACTCGGTTTCCCTTACTCTCGTGTTAGGCTAATGGTGTTTATTTATATTAATCCATACATGTTTTAATGTAACCTGCGACTATGTACGTTCTGTTATTGGCGCAATTGTATATTCCTTTATTTTTTCATTATGTGGCTCTTTGTTAAGGGTTAACCATGTTAATGTTGACTCAGGCCGCTGTCCCTTGTGTCGGACTGGTGATTTTCGTTTATATTACTAAATATGTATTTTACCGTTACCCACGACTACGTACATAATGCATGCAGCGCATTTGTATATATCTTGCTTTATTTGCATATAGTTGTTTGTTGTATGTTACCCTTGCTAACTTTTATTTATGTATATATTTTCGCATCTATATACAGTATATACAGCCTGGATTTCGGTGGGTGAAGGGAGGCTAGCTGTCACTGAGAGGGATCCGAGTTGGTAGACACCTGCGGTAGCAGACGGCAAGTGTGGCGGTGGGAGATTGTCGAGTGCGTGCAGGCCGATGCGTATGCGTGTGCTTTTTCAGGCCTTACACTCCTACATGCATCGGTAACTCTGCAACGCACTTGTATGTATACTTTTATTTTCTTTACATGCGTGGACGGTTGTTACATGCTGACCAACTATACTTATAACAGTGATTAAGGACAACTTGTCCTTATCTCCTTGATTGGAGTCAAAATTGATGTCTGTGACATGAATATGGTGGTCGTAGGTTCGGTGGGTGGGAAATGTCAGGCAACTATATTTTTATGAGAGCTTAGGGCATACTTGACACCACCGTCCTGTTCGTTGTCGGCGACGATGTCTATGTTATGGATTTGACGACTATAGCTTCGGTGGGTGGGAAGTGGTGGGCGACTATTCTCAGGGCGTACTTGACCCTGCGGCCCAGTTCATCGTCGGGGCGATGACTATGTTATGAATTTGGTGGCTGTATCTTAAACGGTTCGG
Source organism: Clitarchus hookeri (assembly GCA_002778355.1). NCBI lineage: Eukaryota > Metazoa > Arthropoda > Insecta > Phasmatodea > Phasmatidae > Clitarchus > Clitarchus hookeri. Next base: position 256,263 of record NQII01000218.1, on the reverse strand, counting down.
AAATTATAGCCGACAATGATTATAAGTGGCCTTATGGTATACTTGACTCTGCGGCTCTTTTCGTTGTCGAGGGTGATATCTATGTTATGAATTTGGTGGCTGTATCTTAAACAGTTCGGAAATTAAAGCCAACTATGCTTATAAGTGGGCTTAGGACGTACTTGACATGCGCGCGGTGTGACTCTAGGCTAGCGTGCGTGGGCAGGCTTCGCTCAGAGTCGCACAGTTGGAATGACAGAACATGAGACTCGTCCCCGCCAGGATGCCAGGTAATATGAGACCGGAAGGAATATGAGAAAACCAAGGTGGATTGACAGAGCATGAGACTCGTCCCCACCAGAACGCCAGGTGAAAGAAGGCCAGAAGTGATATTAGAAAATCAAGGTGAAATGACAGAGCATGAGACTCGTCCCCACCAGAACGCCAGGTGAAAGAAGGCCAGAAGTGATATTAGAAAATCAAGGTGAAATGACAGAGCATGAGACTCGTCCCCACCAGAACGCCAGGTGAAAGAAGGCCAGAAGTGATATTAGAAAATCAAGGTGAAATGACAGAGCATGAGACTCGTCCCCACCAGAACGCCAGGTGAAAGAAGGCCAGAAGTGATATTAGAAAATCAAGGTGAAATGACAGAGCATGAGACTCGTCCCCACCAGAACGCCAGGTGAAAGAAGGCCAGAAGTGATATTAGAAAATCAAGGTGAAATGACAGAGCATGAGACTCGTCCCCACCAGAACGCCAGGTGAAAGAAGGCCAGAAGTGATATTAGAAAATCAAGGTGAAATGACAGAGCATGAGACTCGTCCCCACCAGAACGCCAGGTGAAAGAAGGCCAGAAGTGATATTAGAAAATCAAGGTGAAATGACAGAGCATGAGACTCGTCCCCACCAGAACGCCAGGTGAAAGAAGGCCAGAAGTGATATTAGAAAATCAAGGTGAAATGACAGAGCATGAGACTCGTCCCCACCAGAACGCCAGGTGAAAGAAGGCCAGAAGTGATATTAGAAAATCAAGGTGAAATGACAGAGCATGAAACTCGTCCCCGCCAGAACGCCAGGTGAAAGAAGGCCAGAAGTGATATTAGAAAATCAAGGTGAAATGACAGAGCATGGAACTCGTCCCCGCCAGGACGCCAGGTGAAAAGAGACCAGAAGGAATATGAGAAAACTTGTTGGTATGCCAGCCCGACCGCTTGTCCGCAGCCAGCAGTCAGGTGTAGGTGATTGACGTGTGAGTTTATAGCATATTCACAATTGGCGTCATTAGCATAGGTGAATACAGATTGAATATGTTAAAACCCGCGAGTATGCCAGCTCATCCCCTCGAATGCTAGAATGACGTAATTTTTGTAAATGGATGTAATTTATATATATATATATATCTATATATATATATAAAAGAAGTGTGCGTACGTGCGCGGGTGCGGTGCCTGCTGTTTTTTAATGCGATGAGTTAATTGTCTCGACAGTGCATAAGCCGATGTGAGATCATCTTCTTATAACCGTGCAATGGCGATCCTTTTTCGCAATTACATGTTTGTTGTATGTCGAGTACGTAGGCCGATGCACGTATTTACCACTTCATCTCCAAACACATTACATGTAAAGACGGTCGTGTGGTCAAAACTCTGGACTGGCAATCTAAGGGTGGTTGGATCGAAACAGCATGCCTCCTGCATTTTTAAGTTACAAAACACCTAAAAAAAAAAATTCTCAACGCTCCTGGCGGCCGTCAGCTGAACTCACCTCCCTGATGCTAGTGCGCCCCTGCTGGCGACGAGTGAACGAACTTGCATGCACAAAATGGCCGCACCGATACCATCGCTCCCAGCCGCCAACTGTAGAACTTCACACACTCTGGTGGTGGGCAAGATAATCGAATATGGTTGCAGGTGCGGGAATTAATGGTAAAGGACGTAAAAAGGAATATCTTAGCACACTCTGGTGGCGGATGCGGGAATCAATGACGGCCGCCTACAGCAGACGATAATGGTGGGTGCGAAAAGCCAGAGAGGGGTGGGGGCGAGATGGAGTAATTAATGGAGACGTCTACTACTTACTAGAACGAATAAGAAAAAAAATCCCCGAGGTATTGAACGGACATGAAGAAGGAATGACGGATCGCGAGAAACACAATAACATTTGTATGAAAGAGTGGGAGAAGAATAATCGGAATGCAAGAGCGTGAAGTGCCGAGGTGGAATAATAGAGCGGGAGGGAAAAAAGGGAAAAAATAAATTCCTGAGGGAAAGAAGGGAAATCCAAGATTGTCGCCGCTGACGAGGAATGACAGCGTGACGTCATCCATGATGGCCGCCAGCTCGTCCCCAGTCAGGAGCCAGCTGGATCTGAAACCCCATTTTCCTACTACTATTACCTGAGTAGGAAGGCCCTTTTTATTCCCATTTAAAATTTACTGGTGGTGTACTGGGCAAAACGCCTTGTCGTGTTCCACCCTTATTTCATCTGAAAACATGTTTTTCCCAACAATTTATTCCCTGTGGTATGAGGTTAAAGAATTTATATGTTGCGTCCCGTGGATGTATTGCTATGGTCTGCCAAAAATAAATGGTTAAAATTTGTTTAAGGTTGTAATGTCAAACCATAGATGTTAAACTGGTAGAGCATTTCAGGTGAACTTAGAATTAAAGCTGAAGATTGATGAAAGAAAAATATGATTTGCCTGAAAGCATCAATCGTCAATTGTGCATGATATTCCGGTATTCATACTGTGGTATGACTGAATCCAGGCATCAGAAGCGGTTCTGATTCTTGAGAACCATCTTCTCAATCCTTACATTCTTCCCTGAAGACTTAAAGAGGAGTTATCACAGCCGCTAAAACTGTACAATGTAGATTCCTACAAATTGCTTGATAACATGAACAAAACGTTCTGCAGAAAAATTTTCTAACGGCCAATCAATAGAAAATATTTAATTTAACGATTACAATGAAACTTAATTATGCCCATGTTTCTTATAAACCACAATGGTCACGAAAACGGACGTTAGCTAACCAAATACACTATTCCTAGTCTACTATTAGCCACATGGGTTCCCTGACACGGAAGAGTTGAGAATTGGCCAGCTTTCTTATGTTTCTCTGTACGTATCTGTACGTTCGCATACTTACCACAGGAGATTGTCGAGATTACGATGACATCACGTTTCACGTAACATGTTGAAATAAGCCGTCTACACCTTGACTGGGGTTTTTAACTGTGACCTACATATTAACAGCCGTCTCACATGTACATTCACGTAAAGAAAGGTCAATCAATGTCCAGCTTTTGCGTGATACGCGATACGTGACTCTGCACCACGTGATCTCGCTGGCCAATCACAGTAGGGACGATGTTGTGTTTTCTCTGATTTTCATGAGTTTGTTCTTATTTTTTCGATGTCGTTTGGTCACGTTTTTAATTTATTTACCACATACAGCGATGGACAAAAGCATTCGCCCTCGTGCATTTACAATAATAACGTGTATGATATCCCATGTTCCGCTCATAGATACACAATTATATTACAACAGATGAAAGAATGAACGTCATCCTACGTATCTACGCGCAACAGTTCCAGAATCAACGAGAAAGTACGCTAAATGCTCAAATTATGATGTGTCGCTGGGGATGCCTGGACAAAAATATTTATCCGCATGACATTTACAAGTGTGCATGGGCTCTTTCCGCTAACACGTGTCAGTTCTGCGGCTTCAGTTGAGTTCCGTAGTCAGATAGTGAAGGTTCGACCTACTGCAGTGGAACAGTGTCGTGAGATGGGGCGAAAAATGAAGGAAACGTCCGTTGAAGAAAGGGGAACTACAACAAGACTTAGATCAGAAGGAAAAACATTTTCTGATATCGCACAAATTGTGGGAATAAGTTGTTTGGCGGTTAAAAGTGTTGTACAAAGATTTCAAGATCAAACAGTGCTCACCAGCAAGGAAAGAAGTGGCCATCCGCAGAAGCTATCTCACACGGTGTAGAGGTATGTTGTGAATTCTATTAAAAAGAATTCAAAAACGAGTTCGTCCGACATAACAGCTCAAGTGAACAAATATTTACATGAACAGGTTTCTTCGCGGCCTGTACGAAGGGTTCTCAATCGTGCTGGGTACCATGCTACTAAGACGAACAGAGCTAAACACTGGGGTTGAACAAAAGAACTTGCAGACCACAGTTAAACATGGGGGTGGTGGGGTCATGATTTGGGAGTGCATGTCGACCTCAGGAGTGGGGGAACTCGTGTTCATCGAAGGGAATATGGACACATTCGTGTATTTTCAAATACTCAAAGACAAGTTCAGGAAGAGCGCAGAAAAACTAGGCATTACAAACGATTTTCACTATCAACACGACAATGACCACAAGCATAAGGCGAAAATTGTACGTCTGTGGCTGATTTACAACACTCCACATACTTTGAAAACACCTCGTCAGTCACCAGATGTGAATCCGATAGAACATCTGTGGAGTGAGTTGAATAAAAGGCTGAGAAAACACATCACTAGCAAACCACAACTGAAAGAGTTACTTCAGAAAGAATGGAACAATATTGGCTGGAATATTACACGGAACCTTGTGCATTCCATGCCAAAAAGGCTTACAGCAATAATAAACAGGACGAGTAAGCAAACTAAGTATTGAGATCAATATTAATGGTTATGTTTTATAATTGTTTGGGAATGGACGAATATTTATGTCCACGCAAGAAATGTCCCTCAAGGAGGCTTCATGTATTATTTTCGTTGTATGTATAAAATACATTACTTTTCTACAATCAGGTTTCATTGATCTATTCCTGACACCTTTGCTGACAATCATTTGTTAATTATTTCCATTGTAGATAGAATATTGATATTTCGCTTACTATTCTCTCAGGACGAATACTTTTGTCCATCACTGTATATAATTTTCTCCCGGAAATGACAAAAGAGTAAGAAGTCAGGCTAGGATTATTTTTGTTTTTTAAATTCATGAATATTTAGGGAGCTTTACACGGTATTTTCTTTACGCTGCCACAGTTCATTATTTATGTTTCTCAGAGGTATAAAAATGCTTGCATGATATGTAGAATGTTTACCATTATGCTTGCAATGTTGAGGGCTTCATGAAACACATTTTAATTTTCTCGAGCAGATCAAAATTAATTACATACGATTTATTCCCATATACACGAGAAGCACATCTACATCTCTCAGGGACATTTTGTTCTGGAGGTTATAGCGATCTCATGGTTGTTTTTAAAGTTTGTATAAATCACGAACCCCGCACTTTTGCAACCTGTTCTTGCCACATCCATGTTAAAACACAAATTTACCCTTGTATAACTTGAATTTTCCAGAGTTCTCAATCTGAAAAGCAATAACACTTTTACTCAACACATTTATTCAGTACTCAAAGGTTACCTGCTTACATTAAGCAACATAACATAGCACCCAAAAATACCAAGTTTTACGTAAACAAGAAAGTGTAGCGTGATGCGTATTACGTGTAACGTGAATCATCGTAATCCCGGCCTTAGTCCGCGTACGTGATACGTATCTGAGTTCGTGTTATTGTATAAATGGCCTCAAAACATTTTGTACAAGTACCATTGCGACCGTGTGAAAGGGAATATAATTATATAGGCTATTCGCGGTAAAATGAGCACTTTTGAAAGTCCTCTCATTTGGAATAATAGTCAATAAATATATTTTATTGTAGCCTTAGACGTTAATTTCTAAGTGAGGTGGAATAAACAAACTGTGTTTTATTACTTAAATGGCAATATTTATTTTAAAAAGGTGGTTAAAGGGTAAAAAATGTCTGAAAGGAAAAAGTAACTAGGGCCTCAAAAGTGCTCACTTTACCGTGAACCGTCTATAACAGCAGTTATTTCTTATTTACGCACGCAGAATGCATTCACATGTTTCAATGATAAACACATACATGGTTTACGGCGACAGAACACAAAACAGTAATAATCTGGAGCAACGGATTTTTTTTCCCCGCCGATAGTTTGTCCAATTTTTAATTCGAAGAGCTTCTACCATTTGGCAGGGTATTTTTTTTTCTGCTACGTGGCTGCAAACATTACAAATATATTTTCCTGGTACAAGTTCTAGAACTTGAACGTAAACGTGGTGTGCTAACACCCATTCGGGAAAGTAGGGCATCGAAATACTTTTCCTTGCCGTTATCTTATTTCTTACCGCTGTTGTTGGCTGAAAAAAAATGACGCGTGTTCCTCTGGATGGAAAGGTCTTGGGGCTTTCCGCTTTGTCACGCGAGCATCCGGGCCCCAGGCCGGATGCACTTCCGTTCGGAGAACATGCCCTGCTTCCTCAAACTACATAGTTCTTGGGATTTCTCTCGAACGATCTAAGAAGCGCAAGTATGCAAAAACGCGTTAAAGTGTAATGCGAAACTTAACAAGGGCGCTTGGTTTGCGCAAAATGTACGTGCGAAATTGACGCAAACGTGCTAATGCAGCAGTTTTCCCAATTAAACATATTTAAATGAACAATATTTTAAAACTATGTAGTGCTGATTTGTATGACTTGGTATATGAAACCCATACAACATGGTTTTAACTTTGTTAGAGACAAGCTCTCGTTCAATAATGTAACACTGGAGGTTTATCTGAAAATCCAGTTAACCTGTTAACCTCGATTCTCTTACAATTACGTGCTTTTCAGGACCCAACAAGACCTTAACAAAAATGTATAGTTATATAATTCAAATAAATATTTCCGAGATACCCTGGCAGGATAACTGTCCAATCGCTAGCGCCTATCTCTTCCAGCTATTCACCGTAATCATAACACAAGACAAGTACAAGTTGCCAATACTATAACTAATTAACCTACTTTCCTCTACGCATGTGTGTGAGTAAATTTGATGAAGAAGCCGTACTCTAAGACTGAGATAAACATAATACGTGTGTTGAAATAAAATATTTATATTGCCATCATTTTGAAAATAAGTGGCTGACCCAGTTAAAACACGTCAGTTTACATGGCCTAGCGCAGTAATATTTGTTTGTAAAATTTGGTGCGCCTAGGTTGATAGTTTCCTGAGATATGACATAAAAGTAGCGTTATTTCACAAAATGGCGGACAAAAGAGATTCCGTGTACACACATTTGATGGTTACAATATAGACTACTGCCGGCATTGAAAGTCTGGTTGAAATCTGTTGAAATCGATTACGTGGTTTCGCAGATTTAGCATAGTAATTTTTTATTATACGACTGCCATTTTTTAAATGAGTGTCTGACACATTTAAATATATATATATCAATTTACACGACGTACGGTAGTATTTTTCGCTTGCCAAATTTGGTAGGAATTTTTTCATTGTTTCCCAATATATAATACAAAAATTTAATTTTTTCATATGGCCATTTTTTACAAAATTGTGAACGATGTTATGTATTAGTCTAGCTGATGCTTTTACTTTCAGCAAACCAAGTGTGGTCGAAATTGGTCTAACTGTATCGTATATGCGCCAATTTAACCTAAAATATTAATATGGCCACTGTATATAAGGAGCAGCGATGGTACAGTGGCCTGACCACTCGCTTCCTGTCACAGAAAACCTGGTTGAATTCCCGGTAGGGTCAAACAAGTCGGACGTTGTCTTTGTCTTGTGAGTTTTCTCGCGGTTCTCCCGTTTCCCCGTTTGCATTCCGCCGCTGCTCAATTTTTATTCACCTAGCCGTACGGTCACCCCGGTGGGGGGAGTGTAGGTTGGTCATTCGAGGTGGCGTGGCAGTACTAGGCTATGGTAGCCGAGACGAACTTACTTACCGGTTTCCGGAAAGGATGGGTGATGCGTCTCTTATAGCCTCTCAACATCCATGGCAACCCAGGGCTTCTCGTGCCACCCCTGATTAAACAGACTGGGCTCTGCCGCCCGTGCCCTATGGGAAACAGTTTTCTAGCGGCTGTTCAGGGGTATCTGCCGTGATGGCTTGGGCCGATAGATAGTACCAAGGCCCGACCACTTGGTGGGGTGTTGGACCTCTTGGCACTCAGGCCACTGGGGCCCAAAACAGGAATTTCCCTGTGAAGAAATTCTAGGATGGTAAAGGACGCGTGTCTGATGTTGCGAGTCGGCCTGGTGTGCGGCTTCGTGTGAGCTCGGCTCCTGGTGAAGACAGCAAAGGGAGTAAAACCGGACGGTCATGGCGGTACCCACCTGTTCTGAGGGACTCCGCACACTCCCGCATGGAGGTTAGGCGACGCAGTCGGACACAGGAAAACCCATACGTGCCATGGAAATTAAGAGGGAGCACGGGATGATCCGCTTGGCCCATCCAGGGGTACTCCCTGGAATTTGGATCAGACGAGGTTGGACTCGTGCTGGCAGTGGTTGACTCCGCATGCTGGAGAAGGCTCGGAGAGATTCCCCCTCTTGCTAAAAGAGCCGGACGTTGAACAGGATTGTTCCGGGGGCGTGCCCGAGATCACGTCAGGGGCGTGGGTAGTGCTCCGGCTATACCACACGCTTGGTAATCTGAGTGCTAGAATCTCAGGCCTTGTGGTAGGACATGCTCTGTGCGATCTGCAATATCAGATCGGGGCTCTGCCTGGTGCGGCCTGTGTACAGGTCGGGGCAAACGGGTTTGGTCAATTCAGAAAGCGCTGGTCATGTCTGCGATGAGAGGGCGTGATCCCTCTTCCCCGCCTACTGGGAGGCCGGGGTGCGGTATGGCCTCGCGGCTAGGAGCGCCCCGTTAACAAATAAGACCACGGCTCTGCCGTGTTTAACAGTAAGCCCCACCCCTCTCTTCCGCGTCGGTAGCTAAGCCAAACCACAGAGTACACAAATACACAGAGACGAAATGGCGTGGCGTTACCTTTGATGTTGGCGTGCCGTTGCTCTGATTGGCTGAGCGAGGCTCTGGACTTGTATCTGATTGGCAGTGCATGCTGCGGAAGGGTACCTATTGGCTGTGCTGCCGGCTGGCGAGTAGGTTGCCAGGCGTTGATTGACGAACGACGCTCCAACATTTTACTGGCCAGAGACGCCATTTTGCTAGCGAGTAGAGCTGGAGTTCGCGGCATAAGTTGTTGTTTCATGCCGCCCAAATATCTCTCTCTTTCTCTCTCTCTCTCTCTCTCTTCCTCTTTCTCTTCTACACACAAACAGCCACACACTTGTTTACAGACGGCAGGCAATTTCTCAAGCACGCAGTTCCGGGTGCGCACTGCTATCGCGTGTTCTAGAGCTCGGACCTTGGCACCAATAGTCTAGCGAGTTGCTACAAGGTCCCAGCCTTCCAGCCGTGCACGAACGTACAGCTGACTTCTGACGTAACTGCCCTATCGACGCTTTCCCGCCTTGTCGTGCGGTTAGCCAGCCCGTTAGCTTGGCTCCCGCCTCCACGAGCCATTTTGTCGTTTCCCACCTTGAAGACCGCTTGATTACGGCGCGACGAAGAGATGACGGAACACCGTGCTATAGCCCAGACTGTCATATTTAGCACACGGAAAGATAGGCTTACGCGATCATGCGAATGTCTGTCTAGGACGTATCTCCCACCCCCCCTTCATCCGGAATAACTTTCAAACCCATGAACCGAATTTCACCAAACTCGGTACTCATATAGTACACACTGCAAGGACATTTGACTTGTACAGTGTCTAGTAGTTCCTATCATGATGTGTGCTTGTTTTCAAAATGGTGGGCATTTGAATATTAAGGGTGCTATTTCATATTTTGTAAAACATTTAACCTATTTATACCAAATTGAATGTTTTTACTGTTAATCATGTAAATATTTAATTTATGAAGTTATATTGTTCTTAAGCCGCCATTTTGGAAGATAGCACTAGTCCTACACGAAAAAATTAAAATTTTACATCATATCTTGGAAATTTCCCCAATAGATTCCCGCCAAATTGTGCGTGATGGTGTACAATGTTACCATATACGACTTAAATGGATAATGCGGCCATATAAATATTTTTATTAATTTTCGTATACGGTATATACTATACCGTTCAACCAATTTCGGCCAAACTTGGTGTGCTTAAAGTATCAACTTCTGGCATTAAATACACTAATACAGACCTCTTTTGTCCGCCATTTTGTAATATAGTGCTACAAGAAAAATTAATATTTGTATAGCTTTTAAGAAACAATAATCCGATTCATGCCGAATTTGGCAAATAAGAAATACTATGGTACTCCATGTAAACTGATATGTTTTAAGTGGGTCACGCACTGATGTTTAAAATTGCGTCCTTATAAATATTTGTGCCCACACAGTGCCTCTTTTCCCACCATTTTTGTTAGATATATCCACTTTTATGCCATATCCAGGGAAACAATCAACCGATTCCTACCTACTTTTAGTAAACAACTATTACTACGCTAGGACATGAAAACTGAGGTGTTTTAAGTGGGAATATAGGCTGAAAACTTTTGAAAGTCCTGCTTAAGATCTACTTCATGCATATTGTATATTCTTCCACCATATGCAAAATTAACATTGCCTTAGTTCTTATCACTTTATTCATGCGTCGGTCAAGTTAAACTGTAAAAATTATTTTAAAAAATTCATTAATTTTCAAATTTGCTTATTTTTACACTTATTTGCATTAAATAAAATACGAAGCAGAATAACTCATTTCTGCATTCACATATGTTCACCTAACACTGCTATTTCAATGTTTAGATATTTAACTGCTTACCCACCATCGTTAGCAACTTTACTATGCGCGTGCCGGTCAGTGCACCCATTCAAAACACGCAGGTAGGGGCAGTAACATTTTTCCCAGGTTGACTTCAAAAGTGTACAATTAACAGTGAACAGCGTATAAATAAGTGAAATCGCAAATGCCTCGGAAGGCTGGGGCCACGAAGTGGTTCAAGTCTTTGTTCTTGTGTATTGCATCTCGTGCAGTGAGAGGAGTTTCAACTACTGCCACCTCGAGTCCAGCCTCAGTTGATCGCTAACTGATCGCTCTGTGGCACTTGTGCCCGACTGTCCACTGCCAATGCTTACGAATTCCTTCAAGGCAAAATTCACGCTTGGAGCTCGAACGGCGACCGCCCTCCTTCGTCAATGCTAGGGGTGACACGATGTGTCAGAGGTCATCGTGGCCAGGGATACGCTGTTGGGCGGCACATGGCCTTCCCCGGGTACCATGGGGAGACGGCAATGCCTAGGAATCCCGTCACAAAGCGACCTTCCATTCCATCACAGAGGGGTCAAGGCTCTTCGCCCCTCCTTCCTCCCCCAAACTTTTATACCCTTCCTTCGCCCTCCGATCATGACTCGTCATGAGCCAGTGTTGCCAGACATACTGAAATCGCCGTATTTGTTTGGAAATTGCTTGTTTTGTATGGAGTCCGTACAGAGCTTTGAATACCGTACGCTGTGAATTTTATGTAAGTACAAAGTACACTTAAAATGTTTATATGAAAAAAAAAACGTTATTTTTAACTGATAAAATAATATTAAATATACTTTACAAAACCGCATGTCCTGTCGCCTATTTAAAGTGTTTCCAGTTTTAATTTGACTTCCCAGTTGGTAGTGTTGGCCGCACTATTACTTTTTTGGTGTTGAAGTGTGCTGATATGTTTATTTTCTTTAAACCTGTTTATAACTTGTAAACAAATTCGCAAATACGTAAAATAAATATTAGAGAATAATTTATATCTGGTCTTTATATCGTCCTTTCGTCCCATTCATGCTGATGACTTGTCTTAAGGCTGTTCAATGGCAAATTTTTCTCTAGATTTTCCGGATATTTTGAGGTTTTTTTTATCCCTTTATCGACGGTAACTTTACAAAATACTAAATAATTTTAAAATAACTATTTTTAGCCTAAATATGAAAATTATATCATAGAATATTTATTTGTGCGGGTTAAAAAAAAATTATAACACGAAGTTTTATTTCAGCTAAACTATTTCTTGGGGTGTTCTTTTAAAATCTGACATCTTGGTTTGCTTGTGGTATGGGCTTGGGGTCTGGATATTTTACTGTACCTTTTACCTCGAAAGTTAAAATCGAAATACAGACAAACAACGTAACAAATTTCCTCCCAAAAAATTTTTCTTCATATTATGCTGATGAAATCAACAATTCAATTATTTTTGGCCGAAGCCCAAAGTGTTGCTTGCTTTTTGGATATGCAAGAAAGGAATATATAAGTTAAAAATTGCTATATTTCCTTCCATTCTTTCCTTAAAAGTAATTTCCAACTCTGCCGTACGTTTCTTTCAGGCGGTTATTTTATGTTATAACGAAAGAAACTATAAAATATGCGAAGAATTTAGAAAAAATTAATTTTCTACTCTTGAGCACTTTTAAGGTGGACAGGCCACATACTCCAGCTTGGATTTATTTATGTCTCTTGTGATTAATCCGAAATACGTTACATTAAAAACTAAAGCGGGGTCTGCGTGATTATGGTACTTCTCACTGTTGGCTGCCAGCTGCCGCTTTGTTTCTTAAATTATGTGATTAAGACATTTTTGCATTTGACTAATATTTTTATAGAAAAATGTTGGCACACGCAAAAAAATTTTTTTGCCTGAATTTTTGTCACTTGGCATATATTAATTACCTAGTGATACTTGTATCTTACATTTTTAATTGCTGTGTAAGTTACTAGGAACGAAATACCTCTTTCCAAAACAGACTTTACAGGTACTTAAGTAGCCAAACAATGTATCCAACTGAAAAGGGGACGAGGCACCTGCCTTTAAACGCTCCTCCTAATTAAGCCATTTTTACTTCTCTTATAAATTTCATTTTGGTGCTATTGAAAGCTTAATTTTATGCCTATTAAAATATAGAAAAGTCCATAACCCAGAATCTAAGATGTTTATAAGTATCACATATACAATATAACAATTCATTAGGAATTGTTTACAATACATCAATGCATCTCTGTGAACAAAAACATAGCCCATTCACTCTCATTCTAGCGACCTTTTCTAAATTTAGCGAAGGGCAATGTATAACCTACCCACTTAGTTGTTAGGCCAGTGGGTACGAACTTAGCTTAAAAGTCTTGTAGGTGATTGAAGAGACATGGGTTGAGTAGAAGGCGTCAGCTGTTTTCTAAACAGAATGCAGAATTTCTTAAGTTCGTATTGTTTCCCAGCCCGTACTTTCTTATCTGAGGCAAAAATTATTTAAAATGTGAGAACCTTCGATTATAGTTGCATGATGTGGCAAGAGTGGCGCAAGAAAAACCATATAGATTTCGAAACAATGGTAAAGATGTTTTATGTGCTTTAACGGGATAGGTTTTTAAATTTTGACTCTTGAAATTTAATTTTGAATAAATATAGGCAGATACAAAATAGCGATGACTTACTTACCCACCTTAAAGGTGGAAGAAAAGTGCACATGATATAGTACTTTCGTGCACATTTCATAAAAAGATACGTACTGCTTTGTACACGGCCTACGTTTGATAACGCGGCTCTGACTTACGACTCAAGACTTGAGAACACGTGCACACATGTCACGTGGGCAAATAGTGTTGGGCGTAATGCCACGCCCACGAGCCGTGACATGAGCGATAAGTCACTCACTGACGTTTCTGATTACGAGCAGTGCCAAGTTTACTGAATGTGATACTCATGCACACGAGGTAAAGGGTAACATAAACACGCCATCGCCTTTAAGAGTCCTTGTACCTGGAGATGTTTTTACCATTCGAAACACAGCAGCGAAGGAACGTTAAGAGCGACATCAACTAGTGTGCCTATCGCCCCGGCGCATCTACACGCAGTTCACCATTGTCCGTCGCAGCAGTGTATCCCAACTCTCGGTGCCTTTGTAGCAAAGCCACCAAGCCTGGAATCCCGCTGAACTCTTCTGTACATCTGCCCCTGAACTCCTTGACCAACTCAGTCACTCACCNGAGTCACAAGGCACAACTAGTCATTACTCAGTCGCCAGGCACAACTGGTCATTAATCAGTCACCAGGCACAACTGGTCATTACTCAGTCCCCGGGCACAACTGGTCAATACTGAGTCACAAGGTGCAACTAGTCATTACTCAGTCACCAGGCACAACTAGTCATTACTCAGTCGCCAGGCACAACTGGTCATTAATCAGTCACCAGGCACAACTGGTCATTACTCAGTCCCCGGGCACAACTGGTCAATACTGAGTCACTAGGCGCAACTTGTCATTACTCAGTCACCAAGCACAACTAGTCATTACTCAGTCACTAGGCACACTGGTAATTATACACCGCTGATTATAACTGACTTACTTAGATGCAAAGTGACGCTTTTATGCTTACTCCGCTCCTTTCCGGATCATTTATTTCTTTTCCAAACAAAGTAAGGCAGTGGCGAGATGTTTCTAGAAAGGAAGCAGACCCTCCACGTTTCTAGTCCCGGGGCTGCGTCATCATGCCACTACACTGTTACTCGTTCCTTCAGTTGTCGCGCGTCGTTCCTCCTCCCTGCTGCGCTCCATGGATGTAGGCAGAAAAAGGAGGGGGAAGCGATCATTTCCCCTAGAATCTAAATTTTGGATAGTTGTCATATTGCCGGTTGGTAAATAACTTCGTAGCTTGCTGGCCTTGCTTACAGAAAATCTGTTAAGATGTAATTTCAATTTGAGTGACTTAAGTTTTATGCCAACTAAAGAAGGAATTACACAAGGTATTTTTGAATAACATGTCGAAATTCAAACAACAGCATCTAATGTATGTACTGATATAAACAATAAATCCTAGTGACAAAATTGTTTGGAAAGGTCATCGAGTATTTTAAAATGTATGTTGAAGTTAGGCAAAACAACGCACGGAGTCCGCAGTTATACGTACCTACATGCACAACAAGTTGCATACCACGAAGACGAATGAAAATTGCGCGCCATGCGGGAAATAAAAAGGCAATCCCTTCTGGCAGCCTTTACTACTCAGTTGCTAATATCCCATTGTTCGCGTAGTTTTACACACGTGTCCTAGCAAGCAGCCACTAGCGGCGCCCACGTACCTCGAGGTTATTGTGTCCTATGTGCAGGCGTTCTCAGCAGGGCACGCCAGTTGCGTTCGCCTTCGTGATATGCAACTTGTTGTGCCCGCAGGTACGTATAGCTGCGGACTCCCTGCGTTGTTTTGCCTAACTTCAACTTAAATTTCAAAATATTAAATAACTTTTTCAAAAATTTTGTTTCCAATTTTTTGTTTATATCAGTCCATAGATGACGTGGTTTGAATTTCGACACGTTATTCAAAAACACCTTAGCTGTTGTCAACAAATATGTATCTTACATGCAACTATTTTTTTTATTTATGTTTTTAAATCTAAGTTATTTTTATGTATGTTAATCTAGTACGCTCTAAATTCGAATCAGTGGAAAACCACTGATTCGCAGTGAAATTCAACTATTCGAACAAGCGAAAATGGCTCCACTTAAATCAGGGGAAAACCACTGGATTTTCCAGTGAAAGAATTTCACTGATTGAATAAGTGACGTGAAAAAAATTCACTAATTGTCAACTGCAGCGGTGAATTAAATACTATTATTATTGAATTTAGCCAAACAAATATGATAAATAAACATATTTATGATAGTTTACTATTTATATTGCGTAATTTACCCTATTTTCAAAAACTAAAAAAAACTCCCGCAGGTGGTCGTGATTGAATACATAGACCCTTCCACTTTTCTTCTATCATTACCTTACCATCTGAGTTATAAAGTCACGTTGATACTAAAAAGGAAAATATGTCTTATAATTCCTCATCGAAAGTATGTAGTTTTAAATTGTATGCACTTTCTTTTCGTCTTTAGATTAATTGGTAACGTTAGGATTGTTAAAACTAATAGCATATTATGAATGCACTCTCTTCGCTACATTGTATGCAGTTTAAACCTCTTAAAAAAAGAGCGCTGTGATGATTACATGAAAACGAAATGAAAGACGTAAAAACGGAATGAGAGACCGAATGTTCATGTTACCTCGTAAAATGGTGTTTTGAAAGACGAAGCACGTTTTAGAAAGTATTTTGTATTGGTTATATAGTTTATGCGTTGTTATTTCACTTTATACATGTTAATTAACGGCCATTTTTACACGCTGTTTAACTTAACAGTCAAAAAACAAATCACTCAAAGACAGTGAAAAAAAAAGACCGACGAATCAGGGGAAAATGTCACTGAATCAACAAGTAAAGGAAAACTGGAATTTTTTCACTGTTTCATAAGTTAAATTCACTGAAGTGACTGTTGAATCAGCCATGTACTGTTGACAGATTGAAACAGTGAAATTCTCACTGATTCAGATTTAGAGTGTAGGTTTTCTGATACTTCATCGAAGTCTTTTCAGTGGCGTGTGTCCGCAATTGCTCAAGCAATGTAAATGTATAGATACTGAAGTCACTATTTCTTGTTTCATACACATTAGGGTACGAATATGCATATTAGTAAAGACTGTTCACGGTAAACTGAGCACTTTTGGAAGCCCTACTTAAGGTTTACTTATATGTACATTGTGTATTCTTCCGTGATATGCAAAGTCGAACATTATAGTCTATTCGCGGTTTCTTCACACTTTTTTAATTTAAACTTTTGAAAAATCACACTATGTATGAAGTGTTTGGTTGTTTCTTAAATATGCTACGTATCACAAGCATTTTATGCTTGTATCAACATTATAGTAACTTCTTTTAGTTAAATTAAAATTTTATTTATATTTTATCTGTAAATTATAATATTTTGTTAATAATTAATACAGATTGAAACAGTGAGATAACAAGTGTGTTGGTAATGCCGTAGTAAGAAATAGTTCTTATGCAAAATATTATTTTACTGAGTGCGGTGCGTTGTCTCGCTGCTGTAAATTTCTAGACTCGGATAAGCTTTGTTCACACAAAGCGGGGAAATATCATGGAAGAACTGCAGCAGGGCTTCAGATAAGTATGAATTAACCGAGAATGGACTATACCATTGGCTTGATCACTTTATTCATGCGTCGGTTAAGTGAAACTGTAAATTTATTATACAAGTAAATTTATGTATAATTGCTCATTTTTACATTTATACGAACAAATAAAACCGAAAGAAACACGATTCTTCTCAGTGTTCACAAATGTTTACCTAACACTTCTAATTCAACCTTACAGCGCGGAACTACTTTCCCCTTTGTCGTTACGAACTTTAAGCTGGGCTCACAACCATCCGTTGCACAAGTCAGTTGTCCATCAGCCAGTCAGTCATCCGTCTGTTTTCTCTTCCTTCACTTGAAAACGGCTCACAATCCGTCATCCGCAAATCCTTCTATACGGCAAAACTTCAGTGAGACAACTTAACATCGCGATCTTTCTTTCGTTTGAGGTATATTTTGGTTGGAAATACATTTTCAAGAAAAAAATTTAAATTTTTTTTTTACGTAATAATAATATGTAAAAATGTTTACCTCTAAAATTTTTGATTTTACCATCCCAGATAAACCAACACAAATTCACCGCCTTGAATTTTATTTCAAAGTGTGTATTCGCGTCTACAAAATGTCGTTAGAAGGCGGTGGCCCATCAGTCCGTCCGTCGAAAGTTAAAGTTAGAGAAATATTTGACGGATTGACGGATAGAAAAAATGTTTCCCTGCGATTGGTTGAAGATCACGTGACCTCTGGACGAGTGGGCGACTTACGGATGTGACGGATGTTTGTGAGTCCACCTTAACACATTCACTTTCCTAAAAACGTTCCGCGGTTACTCTTAATAATGCACGAATAAAGTGAGAAGTTCCATGGGAATGTTAATCTTAGCTATAGCGGAAGAATAATAAATGAGAAGAAAGTAGTTCCTAAACAGGGATTTCAAAAGTGCTGAATCAACAGCGAACAACATATAAGTTGGAATAACAGTAAAATTACACCTTTTAAAAAAAGCAGCACCGAAGTAAACAAATA
This sequence comes from Clitarchus hookeri, assembly GCA_002778355.1. Taxonomy (NCBI): domain Eukaryota; kingdom Metazoa; phylum Arthropoda; class Insecta; order Phasmatodea; family Phasmatidae; genus Clitarchus; species Clitarchus hookeri. The sequence continues at coordinate 238,365 of NQII01000218.1, read as the reverse complement.
CACCTGAAATATATGTGCCTAGAAAGGTGGGAAATCTTTTATTAAAACTAGCCATTTATATTTATCATTAATGTTCGAAGTCGTTGTTTAGGATGCCTGTTTTGATGCGACACGTATGATATCCAGGAGTGTCGACAACTTGCGCACGTCTGATGGCAAACAGTCCCTCACCCCGAGCAACACAAACAACAAAACACTTTGCGATTGACCGTGAATTGTTGAGAGGAACAGTCAGCTGGTGAGTGTAAGAACAGCGATTGTCGCAGAGTCGCCAACCTTGGCACTACGTGTCGAGTGTCAGCATTACGCATTCAGGTTACGAGCTCCGCCTAAGGCGGTGGGGGTAGCTAATTTGTACGAGTGAGAGAGAGAATAGGTGATGCTCTAAGGGCGACACAACCCTGTACGTATCATGCTGCATCGCCTCCATGCGAAAGGCATTGAACTGGCTTGCAGTCTTTCCACCCTGCAGCGTACGTACATAGCCTAGTTGGAGCTTGAAGTGCATTGTAGCATGTTTGGAAACGAGTGTATTTTTTGGCGAAACTTTTAAACGTGTCCCGGATATGTTTACCCATTATAAGAAAATATACCTCAGACAAGGATGGAATGGCACTTTCAGGATATTGCGTATGCTGCAAATATTATTTTGAAGCCCTTCTACATCGTTAAAAAAATGGCCTTTTCCGACAGTTGTAGATCTTAAAAAATACTGCCGGGACACAGCTAAACTACGATAGGAGCCTGTATTGAACTTTGCTACAGACTTTCCACCAATAAAATAATAGGGTCGCAGCTGAAAGTCGCATAGGTACACGCAGCACAACGAGAACACTGCGCGCCAGTTCAGAGTCTTGCGCTTAATGGCGATGGCACGCTTGGTACGCGTGACAGTGTCGTCCTTATCGCTCGTGCGCTTCTGAGCCTCGTACGGGAAGAAAAGCTCCAGGTAGAATATTGCGTTAATTGGTGACTCTACCCCGCACTTGGATCAAAAGTTCAGAGTGTGGTATACACAGGCGCGGTGTAGAGGCATACCGTATCTTATATAAGTTGGCCAGCTTTTGGCAGGTCTGCGAAAGTAGCGCCACTGTTTACATCAGACTTCATCTTACTATGTATCCTTCCGCCATCAGCTGGTGCGTCAAGTAGAGAATGTATATTTTTATCAAAACGCTGTCAGCTAATCTACTTACCATTGTACTGTAATGCTAAACATATTTTAAGATATTTTAGACTGGTATCTGTCTAAAAAAATTAGTAGGTTATAAAAGTAAGAATATAAAACCTTGCAAAAAATAAAATATTTGCTAACTCTTTTTTATTTTGTCCGAGACAATGAATTTGGGTTTAATTTGCGAGACGGTAGTTGTGGCTATTATCACACTTTGGACGTTTTAGCTAATATATTCGAGTTGGAAATATGTGACGTGGAATAACGTTAGAATTGCTTAAAAACTATTCACGCGTGTCCCACTTTCTTCGGAAACAAGGAAATGGTTTTCGGAAGAACAATATGGCGTATAACTTACGTAGACGAACGGTTACCGGCCAAATAGAAATTACTTGTTCTCAAAATTGCTGAACACAAAATATATGTTACTTTAAAAATTATACAGAGCTCGCGGGAAAATAAAACCATTTGTATATGCGCGTAAATACGTTATTTTAAACAAAACTATAATCTGTTTCTGGGTGTAGTTCGGGATATGGATAACAGACAGCGTGGAAGGGCGTGTTGTAACAGATGGCGTGGTACGGGTTCTTATGGACCGCGCCTGTACCTCACAAGATGGCAGCACATGGTTGGAGAGTCGGGATACGCGAAAAAAGATTTCGAAGTTGCGTTACATTTGGATACGGATAGTTTTATAGTGCATTTCATTTTGAACACATATACATTACTACTTTATCAAGAAGTTTAGTTTGTAACACTAACTACCACTGTTTTGTGACCACGTAAAATAAAATGTATTAATTAATCTAGGAACTCTTTCTTATCGCGCATTTTCAGCTTGTATGATGTACGTCGGCAGTGCACTCAGAATAGCCAACGTAATTTTAACTTTCATACGTTCGTGCATCAGCTGATACAGGATTTTGTAAATTGCACTTTGTTTGTTTCGTATACAGCAAGTTGCCACTCACTGACTGTCAGAATCTGGCCAACTTATATGAGATACAGTTTACTTCCGCTTCCTCCGCCGTCTTCATTCCGCCGCTGATCCATCCCCATCTCATCGAGTTCTCTGGTTGGCTGGGAACGACAGGTTGATCCTCTGGTAGGACAGCCGGCTCTCCTTGGTGCCAGTGTGCACTTATCCATGGCGACCATGCCTCTGCCGGGAACAGCCAGGGTTTTTCCCCAAACGGATGGCCCTATCATTATATTGAACAATGGCTTAAATATAAATCTACTATGAAGCACTTATAAGGAGGGTGTAAAACTAATAAAATATAAAAATTATTATTGTAATTGTGTAATAAATAAATAAGTTTGTCAAACATAAGGCATTCAAAATTATAATATCAATACGTTTTAATTGCACAACAATTTAATTAATTTATTAAATTAATTACATATGGTTTCGATTTAGCAATTCGGGCCAACGATAGTATGATGACCTCCACGGTTTTCCAAGCGGATAACCCTGTCATTATACTGCACACTAGTTTAACTAAAGATCTGTTATGGGAGGGGTAATATGGGGAGGTGGTTAACTAATAATTTTCAGATATTTTAAAAGCTGTGTTTGAGGGCTACGAAACAGTGTTTCTAATATGCGTGATTTCTTGAACGTAGGTCACCGTTCTAGGTAAAAAAAAAAAAATATATATATATATATTCCAAACACCGTGAAGTAGTTGACGTGGTAGGTAGGCCGGCGCGGTGCCTAACACTGTGCTGAGGATCGTGCGACAAGACGCAGTGTCCACGGCAGATAGCTGCTGCGAAACCTTGTGATACATCGTGGTCGAGAGCTTGTAACTTTCCTACTGCGCAGTCGCATTTTCCCGAGTGTTTGCAGCTTGTTTGTGGCACGGGGGCCGGTAATAATGACAAGGCCACGCCTGAGGAGGGTCAACAAGAGTTTGTTTGCGGTGTCCATCCGGAATCTTGACGCTTCGTAGATAAACAAGCTGACAGTAGCGTCGTTCCCAGCGTGTTAAGACACCCGCTTAATGCGGCCGGTCAACAGGAATTCTGCGAGTGTAGTTTGCTTGCAGTTTGTCGTCGCTCGTTTACCGAGCGCGCCGCGGACGTACTGCGTTTAACCTGGCGAGTGATTTTCCACTCACATTACAAGTTCCTTCCTTGACGTTACTGCTAAGGCTCCCGCTCACTGAAAGCTGTTCTGTAAGGGCGACAGTGTCACGCGCGTCAAGTGCGCCATCGCCACCAAGCCCAAGAGTCTGAACTGGCGCGCAGTGTTCTCGTCGAGTGGTGTGGAGAGATTTGGGCGGCTTTTGACATCGAGGTCTTGAGTGCTGATGAGGGTGAAGTGAGGTGAGAATGGAGCAGCGGTGGAATGCAAGGGCAGGGGGAAAGGGATATCCCCGAGAAGACCCACTGGGAAACAGTAACGTCTGCTACGTTTTACATGCGTGAAGATTCGGGGTGACCTCGAAGGGAATCGAACCCGGATCGCCTTGGTGTGAGGACAGCGATCTTACATCTTGGCCGCCTGGGCTTCACGCGATATCGTTCAGCTGGGCACTATTCTTCAAGCAGGTCACGTTCGTGGAAATTTCTTGGGTAGTAACCCAGATGTTTTTTTTTAATATACAAAATGATATCGAGGTGTGTGATTCTTCAATGTATGCCAGACCTACTAAAAATAAGTAATAAAGCAGTAAATATATAACTATTTCATCAGTTTCCAAAAATGCAAAGTAAGAAAACATAGTGATTCTCACAGCACTCAGGCCGTTTGTAGCATGGTTGTCGATCAAGTCCTAGGATATTACATCTGTTTGCAGCGTTACAAGTCTTCAGATTGCAAAACATTTCACCACATAAACGTCTGTTTGTGAACACAAAACCACCCTTGCAGTTGTGTGAACAAACTGGCGGTGCTCCGTTTAAAAACGACGAAAGTTTTTATTTCGAATTTGTTTATAGAGGCTAATAAGAGTCCTTAATTTGATGAGAGAAATTGGGGAGGTTCCGACTGGAAACAGCAACAGCAACAGCAAATTTGGAGATGAGAAATCATTTGAGAAAATCCACTTCCCGACTAGAATTCGAGTCAGTAATGTCAACCACATGACAACAAAACTATCTGCCCTTTACAAATAATGCCTGCTAGTTCATCACACGTCACCGATTATAATTTCATCAAGTCTTAATGGTAATTATTGTCACTCGTCTCCATTCAGCAAGGGCCGAGGTGGCTGAGCGGTTAGCCTGCTCGCCTCCAACCTAGGGGAACAGGGCCCAATCCCCGGCCGGGCCACTCCCGGATTTTCGCATGTGGGAATCGTGCAGGACGATGCTGATGGTCGTCGGGCTTTCTCAGAGATCTCCAGTTTCCCACGACCTTGCATTCTGGCGCCGTTCTGTTCTCACCTCATTTCACCCGTACCGGCTCTCAAGACCACGCTGTTAAGAGCCGCCCAAATCTCTCTCTTCAGCGGGTTGAAACTCAGCATACAGAAATTAGTTAATATTTACATTTTCACGATTAGTTACTTCTATAATTCTTTACGGGTTATTTGAATGGATATTTACCCATAAATTATCAAGATATAAATTTTTGAGTTAAAAAAAATTAAACTGGGAAACAAATTACAACATTAGCCTCAAGAAACATAAAACTACGTTTAAAAGTATTTTTTATTAGCGCTAAATGGTTTCCATGTCGCAACCGCTGCTTGTCTAAGAACTCGCGCTCTTTACAACAAAATCCGTTTATAGAAGACGGACAACATTTAAGTGACATTTTACTGGCTCGTTTTTCATGTCACGAGAAAGGTCCCCAAGCTAAATCCGGAATAATGAATTGCAACCGTCATCCAATCGCAGTAATGTCTCATAGAGGAATGACATTTGAAAAGACTCGATCAAATGCCTCGGAAGTCTCATACATATGATAAGGTCGTCTGGCTTAAACCACGCAAAAGCAACAGAACTCTCGATGCCAGAGCACATTGTGATTGCTAGCTTATCGTCTTTGTATTAAAATGGCATGCGACGTGTACAAGCTACACGTCTTCCATCTCCAGTTACTGGAACTACGGAACTCGTAAATAACTTAATCAGTGCATTCGCTGATAGAAATAAAACACCAACCCCGCCTCGGACTTTCTATAAAAAGAAACAACATTTTATTTTACTATTTGTGGCTTAGTCTAGAGCTAAAATGGAAGTGATTGTAATCGAGTTTCAAATTTTTCGACAGCAACGCACATTCCAGCCACACTGGCCTCGTACATCTTGACAGTTCGGATGTTGAATCCCATTTTCGTCCTCGCCTTCTGGCGCTAAATATCCAGCCGTAGGATGCCGCAGATATTTCTAGCACAGCTGGACGCTTTTGGAAGACATGGTTATAGTCCATTCCCAGTATTTTCACACTTTTGATTCCAACCTTTTAAAAATCGCTCCATAAAATGGCGTGTCTGGTTCTTTCCGAAAAATGTCACGTAACACGAGCGTTATATACTTCTGTTAACAATTACGTATGTTACATTTGGTACAATTAAAATTTTATTTTTTTGCATTTTATTTACGATTAATATGAATAAAAATAGGGAGAAAATAGGCTAGTCGATAATGCCTAGTAAGAAACAGTTCTTATGCAAAATATTATTACAATGTGTGCGTACGAATACGGTGCGTTGTGCCTGTGGTGTAAATTTCTAGACTTAGTTAAGCATTGGTTTCATGAGGCGGAGGAATAGCCTGAAAGTAGAACTTCAGTCGGGCCTCAGAAAAGTTGGAGGTAACCGTGAATGGACTACAGTTATTTTTTCTTAAAATTGTGTGTCCTTGCCCGTCATGTAAAAACTAAATGATACGCTTGTCCCAAGTTTTTGTCTTAAGATGATAGAAAAGTAAGAAGACTTCATATATTTTCGCGCGTTCGTGAAATGTTTACGTTGTAAATGCAAACAAAAAGACGTGCAAAGTGAACTTTCTCAAAACGAACGTGATGAAATGCTAGTTAGTGCTGTCTGCGTTCCGTCTGAACTATTTTATATGGATAGCGAAATTTAAAAAACGTTAAGTTGAAAGAAAATTTTTGTATGTTTTTTGCCGAGCTTATTTAAAACAAAACAGTTAGGTCCGTACCATAAAGGTAAATAAATATTCAACTCACTCATTTCGCAAACATTAAATGATCAAACATTCAGCAATATCAAAATCACCACGCAACAACAAATAATGTGCAGATTTTGAAAGCTCACATTCGGAAAACGTATTTGTAGACCATATCTGGAATATATCCAGAGAGCAATAATACTGAATAAAGTTAAAAACAGAATTTTTAGGGCTCTCCTGCACAATTTCTTTAAGGGAAAGGAAAAAGTACAAAATGACTTTTGCACTTTAATCCATTGACTTTTATCGCGTATAATAATATCCTACTGTTACATATCTAATTTAAGAGAAATTCAGCTATATAATCTATTTGCTGTTTGTTCACATTTTTTAAATTAAACCTTTGAAAAATCATCCCTTGTACGACGTACTTGGTTCTTTACTAAATATGCCGTGTGTCATAATCGTTTTATAGTCCGGTTAACGTTAAAGTATCTTATTTTAGTTACATTGAATATTTTCTTATGTTTAACGTAAAAATAATACCATTTATTTTATATTTAATATGAATATAAACAGGGAGAAAATAGGTGTGTTGGTTATCCCTCGTAATAAATAGTTCTAACGTAAAATATGATTAAAGGACCTGCACACGAATGTGGTGCGCTGCCCTTTGGTGTAGACTTGGCTAAGCTTTGTTTGTATGAGGCGGAGGAATATCCTGAAATAGATTTTTAGCAGGGCCTCAGAAAAGTTGGTAGTAACCGTGAATGGACTGGAACAACGCACCGCATTCGTGCGCACTCAATGTAATAATATTTTGCGTAAGAACTATTTCCTACTAGGAATTACCAACAAACCTATTTTCTCCCTGTTTTTATTGTTATTAAATATAATATAAATGTTATAATTTATAAGTAAAATTATAAGCAAATGTTTAATTTAACCAAATATAAGATACTTTTACGTTAACAGAATTATAAAACGATTATGTATGACACACGGCATATTTAGGAAAGAACCAAGCATGTCGTATATGGGGTGATTTTTCAAAGGTTTGATTCAAAAAGTGTGAAGAAGCCGCGAATAGACTATACCCGGGAATACATTGCTTAGCCTTGGGAAGGTCTGTCGCAATTCTTTCGTATGGCCAGGCTTGAACTTGAGACGTTGAAAATGTTTACTATGGTGTGGAAGAGAAGGGAGGGGGTGGGGTTGCAGAGCTGATTCGGTCTGAGGTCATGAAGACGATATGAGGGAAACTAGGAGCGATGAGCTCCGCTGACGTAAGTGGCAAGACAGGCGCAAGTTAAAGTAACATGAGAAGACGCTGAAGGAAACGAGGCTGTTAGGAGGGCACTAACTAGTATGTTCTTGGTCAAACTGTTACGTCGAACGCAGCACTCTCCTACGCGATGGCCTTCACGCCGATGTCTGCGGAAAAGTACGATATATATTTTTTTTTAGTTTTTTATATTTACTTATTTTTGTTGAGTTGAAATGTGCAGACAGTTTGCTAATTTCTCAAGTGGTTTCTATCAACAGACAAAAGGACAATAATGTTCAATTACGTATTTCTATAACATAGTTTAGATAATATTTAAAAACAAATTAGTATTGCCACAAATCTCTAGGGTGTAGCGAGGTTCCTGGTAGGATCACAGTTTTATTTTCAATCAAAGTTAGGAAGTTAATTTAATTTCCTAATTTATTTAGAAACCAGGCTAAAATATTAACTTCTGGACTTCATATTGATTATCTTCCACTTACTTAATTGTTTTAACGAATGAAAATATAATAAAAATTACCAATGGAAATTCAAAACTACCTTTATAAGAATAATTAATAAACTAATTTAGTTTCATTAGCTGAAATTGCACAGTATATGTGTTATAATTAATGTTAAAATTTCTCAAAGACAGTGGTCTTAGTCAAGTTCTTTAAGGGATGAAGATTTTAATTCAAAAATTAAAGAGTTAATAATAACTTTCCAATTATTTTTCAATAAATACAAATAAAATACTCTCGACTCAATATCTCACAATAAATTACTAACACTTGTCATTCACAATTAATAAATTGAAACAATTAATTTTACAATCATCCCAAAGAAATTAATGTAATTAAATAACTAAAATCAGTTCCAATAAACAGTGAATGAAAATTACTTTATAAATTATATGTCCATATTTGACAGTTACAACATTTACTATAAAGTCCGTGTCACATTTCATGCAGTCCCACCTTAGTTGAGTCAATATTCCTCCAGTCCGAAATGCTCTAGAGATCTCAGAGCGCCCCCATGCACAGTTGTCCGTCGTAGGATACCACGCCCTCGTCCGTCCACACCACACGAAACACTCGTTTGAAATCATCTTGCACCCTCCGCTGTCATTCGTCCTCTCCGCTGATGTCCCTCTCTGCACCAGACTTTACCAGATTTCCACACTTCAGCCAGTTGGCTTCCACAAAGACTGCTGACCCTCCAGCTGCAGTGGTATTTATAGTGTCGTTGGCCAATAGCCCAGAAATTTCTCCAAATGCCGCGTTAAGCGGAGGGTCCTACTTACCAGAATATTCTTGCCCATCCTCTCAAAGTCGTCGGCTCCTACNGGGGGGGGGGGGCTTTGACGTCAGCCAGGTCAGGTGTCAATAATTCCCCGTGAACGCGTCTGCCTGGGGGGAGGGTCACCCCCCATACAAAGCCGGGTCGGCGGATAGCAAGGTAACACAGGCCCGCGTCCAGTGGGGCAGTCGGCGCATATCATTAATATTAAAAGTTCGTTGAAATTAATAGCTTAAATGTACAGTGGAAATATTTTTTCCAGTAAACTTCCTGAATTGCAGAGGAAGTTTTTAAACTATGCCTGCTATGGAAAATGTACCATAGGTCAGACTGCAAATCAAGAAACGGTAGTATGTACAGCTGGGAATTAAACTACGGATTTGAATCTTTCCTGAACAAATTAAGGAAATCTACAGTGGATATACGGGAATAATTTTAACATTAGTACTTTCTCACGACCATAAATGTAAACCATCGCGCCTGAAAGGAAAAAAATTGGTTTTGCAACAATTAAAATAGCTAATATTTGATTAGATTTCTATGTAAAATGGAGAAAGTAATTTTCTAATTAAAGTTTTAACTAGCCCAATTTACTTTTAATGTAGAGGCAAATACCTTGAAAACCATTATTAGATATACATAGCTCAATCGTCGTAATGGGGTGTTTTGAATACTTGGTAATGTAGGATCAGTGGCAATAAATTATTAATCACTCCCTATCGCTAACTGCAGGTTTAGTGGAAGTTCCAACAGTCAAGCATAGTAATCTTTACGATTCAATAAAATAATATTGTTTCCTAACAAATTATATACATATATATATATATATATATATATATACACATGTATCACGTGTGTGTGTGCCTGCGTGGGTTTGTGCGCGTGCTTGTGTGAGAAATAAAATCTCGGCCAGCGAGGTCTTCTATGCTCACAAAAAGGATTTGGG
>NQII01000218.1:60861-228477 GCA_002778355.1 Clitarchus hookeri | reverse complement strand
GGGGGGGGGGCGTAGTTATAGTAAAACAGTTTGTTGTGAAGGTGGACCCGCACTGGAGAAATACAGTATCCCTCCTACGCCTTGAGGACTGGTAACGCAAAGTCGCGTGCTGAGCTGCAGTTCTCAGCGGTGCAGTCTTCAGCTGCGTTATTGACGATGTGCAGGGGAGTGTGGGAAGACAACAGGTTTACTGCGCGGCTGAAACACAGTAGGTGAGCCGAGCATCTGGTCTGACAGGGTGGATTGAGGGGTGTGTCATATGGCCGGCAGGGAGGGAGGTGTACTGGCAGCCAACCTAGCCCGCCCCTGTACAAAGCACAGACCCGACACCCCTGCCGCGCCGCAGGGCTGGCCACACTCGCGCCACACCTCCCTCACCCGACCCGCCTTCTGTTCCTGACAATGTCTCGTTGTTCCCTGCCAGGGACTTCCATCTACGACGGACTGACTGAACAGCCAACTGCCGTGCTTACCTACGCTACATTCCTTCTGCTACTGACAGCACTGAGGTCGCTGGTCACCAGACAGCACCGCCCCTAGAAATACCGAGGCCAGGTGCAAGGACTTTCTTTCTTTCCAAACTGGTTAAGTGTTTCGGACCCCAAAAAAACAATAATTTTATATTTGTACCAACTTGTTGTTGGTTGTTCAACTTATTGTATGTGATGATTTTTCTTCGAATTAAAAAAATTTCACTTTATACTTTTCGAATAATTTCGTGTCAAATACAGAATTCTTCTGTTTTGTTGCAGCTGTAATAACAAATACTTACTAAGTTATACAGATGAAAAAAATTACAAAGTAAACTAATTCTATGAGCTACCGCGTGACACAAGTAATCACCAAATATGAAGGGGAAAAAAATATAACGTTTTTTTTTGCATATTTTTAACATTTAAAAAAAAAATGTATGAACTATTATTTGGTGGTTACATATATGTCAAGCATTATTCCATGGCATTAGTTTATGTTATANAAAAAAAATGTATGAACTATTATTTGGTGGTTACATATATGTCAAGCATTATTCCATGGCATTAGTTTATGTTATACATTTTTTCATCGGTACAAATTATTTAGAATTTTTGTTATTATGGCTGCAACAAAACAGAAGAATTTGGAATCTGATATCAAATTAATAAAAAAGTACAAAGTGTAAAAATTTTTTGTTCTAGAAAAATTTCATCACATACAATGCGTACGAGTTGAACAATGTTTGGTACAAATATCAAATTATTAATTCTTTGTGGGTCGATACCCTTAATCCTCCCTTTCCTCAACGCAATCACCTTTCCAACAACGTGCACCCACGCCCCGCTCCTAACATTTTATTGATAAAACATTTAATAAATAAACACGTTTGAATACATACATTTTATTATGAAATATATAACTCATAACCATACGAATGCTAAATATTCAAATATTTTTTATTAAATAAATTTTTTTTTTTCGGGCGCGAGGCCCTGTGGGTCTGCTACACCTGTCGCACACCCCTGTCAGCAGGAAACAATTTACGAACGCCAACAGCTAGTCACTGATCTCAGTAGCGGAGCGCTCATCAGCAGTTCCAGCAATAGAAATTAATGACAAACGCAGTGCCTGTGACCGCGGTGGTGTAGCGGCAAAGTCGCTCGCCTCCCACCGAGGCAAAACGGGTTCGATTGCCGGCGGGATCGTACCGGACCAAGCCGCTGCTCGGCGGGTTTTCCCGGTTACATTCCGGCACCGCTCCGCCCTCAACGGCTCTCAAGACCTCGTTGTTAAAAGTCCTCTCAAATATATTGTCTCACTCTTCATTCCGCTATGCCCGACGGGTTTGTCATGCCATTAGTAATGGATGTTTTTTTGATATAATGAGATTAATTTGTAAAAAAACATAGCATGGACCTTTAATTCAAATGGAAATAATATAATACTAACCCGTTCTAACACTCTCTTGTAAACTACATGCTGTACATTTGACCGCTATGCAGCACCATTTTTTTTTTTTTACGCTGGTAACGAAATGTCTGACATTTACTACTCTTTCCCCGCCCCTTGAATAGAACAACTGTGTGATCGAGTGTGAACAGAAGAAATATAAATCATTAATACATCTACACTTGAGTGTGAGTTTTCATATAGTGAGCAGAATTCATTTCACCAGATCCAGAGAGGAATCGAGGGCCAGTTCAAGCTACCAAACGTAATGCGAAAAGGGTGCTGTAGCTATTTTTCCGCATTTGAGGCCGAGAAGCGCGGGAGCGATAAGGACGACGGTGTTACGCGCATCAAGTGCGCCATCGCCGCTAAGTGCAAGGCTCTCAACTGGCGCGCAGTGTTCTAATCGCGCTGCGTGTACCTATGGGACTTTCAACTGTGACCCTATTGTTTTATTGGTGGGAAGTCTGTAGGAAGGATCAATGCAGGGCACTTGAGTATTTTGTATGTATCTGACGCGTATATTTCGAGATACAGCCGTTTGAAAAAGCCGTTTGTAGCCATTTTGGAGTACTCGGAAATGGTGTTTCTAATGTGCGTGACGTCTTGAAAGCACTCAAATGCCTTCGTCTAAAATGCGTGTTCTTTTCGTAGATCAGCACATTGGACGCACGTTTGATAGTTTCGCAGAAAAACGCGAATTTCTAACAATCTGTAACGCAGTTCGAGGCGCCAGGTAGTCGGGAGTGTGCACGAGAGTGTCAATAAAGTGCTTCAACCGTAGTAAAACAATGTTTTCAAATTAACGCCACCCAGGCCCTTGTGATAACAAACGACCCTTGTCCTGTCGAGCCCATTGTGCGATACCGTATCTCAGATATGTACAATGCCTGTTGACTCCTGTTGATCACCGTTGTAGCACCATTACCTTATCTTGCTTATTTATCTAGGGAATAATGCTTATGAAATGACGACGAAATTCACGAATCACATCACTCGAAGCACTTCAAACTGCGTACACTAATAACGCGGATTTTTTTTTAATCATAGTAAATATACGTATGTAATAGAAGCACCTAGGTAAAGTTCAGATCTCATTTTCTTTCATCGCACTTTTTAAGCGCGGACAAGTGCACTTTTTCCTAATGAGAATGTACAAAAGAATCTTCCAGAATCCAAAAAGAGATATTTCTTGTGAGAACAAAATAATTTCATTTTATTCTCAGGACTTATTTTTTATTCACCTAAACAAACTAAATCGCAGGAATTACAAACTGTAACCTTGGTAATTATTTTAGAACGCAGTTTTGACCCGATTTTATTATTGGGTCAACACACAAAACATTCATAAACAGTAGAGCTTTACTACTTTTCTAATTATATATTTTTGTAACTTCTGTTCACTAATTAGAACACGCACACATATATACATACATATATAATACATACATGCATATATACACACACAAACACCTACAGGTTGACACGTTCTGCGTCCCTATATTTTATTCGTCAGAACACACGCTCTGGCGAAGCTCGCGGGCATACGACCGCAATAAGGATTNCGCGTTCTGCGTCCCTATATTTTATTCGTCAGAACACACGCTCTGGCGAAGCTCGCGGGCGTACGACCGCAATAAGGATTAAGGGTTTGTGGACGTGCCGGCAGAGTGACGCCAGGAACCTCGCAGCTGCAAAGGCACCCTGCACCCTGCACCCTGCACCCTGCACCCTGCANTGCACCCTGCACCCTGCACCCTGCACCCTGCACGTGCAACTGTTCCTGCACGTGCAGACGACATCCGGAGACAACGGAAGGCACCAGGGCGCGAACACAGCTTCATTTTGCAGCTGCCCAAGGGACACCGAGATCCCACCACCAGCTGCGCCTGTCCCGGGCTTATACCACAATAAACCATGAGAGCTTTTAGCGGACGTGCGTGCAGAACGGGACAATAAACTTCCAGGCCAGAACCAAGGGACGACGCCAGGCCGGCTGCGGACCACACGAGCAGCGGCCACGTGTTTTATGACCCGGAGGGACGACAAGCACCCCGGACACGTGCAGCAGAGACGGGGCAAGTTGAATATGGTGATGGACGCTACAAAACCACACGAAGGGGGGAGCAACGGGGCAGTCAGTGGAGAGACGTCGAATCAGTCAGTCGCGGATCGAGCAGTCAGTCAGTCAGCCGGAGTCAGTCGAGGATCGAGAATGCATCACGACGTCGACCTCAGTCGGAGGCCGTCAAGCGGGACGTGCGGCGGGAAGCATCCGAGAAAAGTCAGTCAGACTTCGTCAAACGCAGAGTCCTGCGTTGGACCCGGGAAGAAGGAACTTCGAAGCCAGGCGCCGAGACGCCCACCAAGTTCGAGAGCAGTTCCAAGCCGCCAGCCGAGGGAATTCAGCGCTGCAGTGTCAGATAAGTAGTTCTACACCAAGTGCGAAGAATCTTCCCCCCCCCCCACACGACGTCAGTCACAGCGTCAAACCATACGTAGCCTACATAGGAAAAGGGAGGGAGTTTGTCTCTTGAGTTCATGTACCAGTTAACCTGTTCAAGCAACAATAAAACTCGATTATGTGAACTCACACAAAGCCAGTGTAATTTAGTAGTAAATTGGACCAGTAGACAACAGTGTCGACGTATTCCTACGCCCTATCACTGAGGGCTAGCATCAAGTGCTGGCGCCTCACGCCGCAGAGCAGAATCAATACCTACTTCCAAACTTCAGCATTTGGCAGGTATCAAGGTTGTACCCGACAAAATGTTAAAAACTTTGGGAGCTGATACCATATTATGCAAAATCATGTGTAAAATATATGGGGCATTTTCAACCGAAACTNGTTAAAAACTTTGGGAGCTGATACCATATTATGCAAAATCATGTGTAAAATATATGGGGCATTTTCAACCGAAACTGAATAAATTAATGGAGATAGGAGCCCTTGAAAATTAAGTTATTGAACTTCATTTTTGTAAAATATCTGAAACCACGTGAAATTAAAGGTAAGCACAAACTCTCATTAATACCTTCCACCCCAATGAAAATAACAGGGGTGGCCAGCCTCTTATTGAAGACAACTTTTTTTGCAGTCAGTATTTGTGAAAGTTTAATGCTGTTTTATTGAGCAGTATGGCCTAATTAACAAAGCTGGTCCTCTTGTGACAATTGCCCAGAACACACAGTTATAGTTTAAAACGCGCACCAAACGTCGGCGGCAGTGGTACAGTTTCAAGTGCGAAGACTATGCCAATGCTTCCTGCTGTAGATCACTCACTGGCAGTCCCCACAAACAAACAGGCAGCTTCAGTACTCTAAGATTATTAATGTTTGATATAGTCCATTCACGGTTACTTCCAACTTCTCTGGAGCCCTGATAAAGTTCTACTTCCAGGATATTCCTTCGCCTCATGCAAACAAATTTTAACTAAACCTCGAAAATTACACCAAAGGGACAATGCAGCGCATTCGTGCACAATCAGTCTAATAAATAATATTCTTCATAAGAACTATTTCTTACTAGGCATTACCACATATCTATTTTATCCCATATTAATTATTAAAGAATATATATTTTTTATAGATAAAACGTTAGTAAAAGTTCAATCTAATAGAAAATAAGATACTTTTGTATTAAGAGGTGTGTAAAACGCTTGTGATACATGCCATATTTAGGAAACAACCGAACACGTTATACACGGGGTGATTTTTCAAATGTTTGGTTCAAAAAGTGTGAAGAAACCACGAATAGACTATACATGTTGTTGAAGTAAGTGTTGCAATGTCCTCCGCCATCGTCTGTGCAGAGGGCACAGCAGCTTGCCGTAGACGCATGTAGATAGTATTGCCTACGTACAAGTAGGGAGCTGACGAGAAGGCAAGGCTGCGTGGCGGGGTGGTGGTCGGGGCCGCAAACCCTCCCTTGCCCCCTTCCGGCGTTTAAAGACCGCTGTCAGAGTAACGGGTCACCCTCGCTACTAGTCATCCCAAAAGATACAGCTCTCTGGAAGTCAGTCACGAGTTAGTGTCGGTTGCGTGCGTATCAGGACGGTATATTATGGCGCAGTCTAGGAAGAAAGGGAAAACTATACACAGCGAAGCGAGGGAGGTGATCAGACATGTGATAAATAAATGTGACGAAGAAGCTACTGATGGTCAAATAAAGCATTTATTATCTCAATCCAATCTGCGTGCATCAGAATACACTAGAATTTCTATGAGAAGTGTTTCCAGAATTCGCAAAGAAGGTGCTGATGCTTGTAACAGTTCGCTGTCAACACCAGGCAAACACCGAAAGCGTCCGCATGAAAGATTTGATAGGATAGTAATAAGACACGTCATTCATGATTTTCACTTAGTTGTCTTTGTTCATGGTTGTACAGGATTCGCAGAGCAACGAAACTGAGAAAAAATTGATTTTCCATGGGACGTTCACACGCTCAGGCGGATACTGAAAGAAATGGGGTTTTAATGGAAACGGTGTAACAGTTCTCGGAAACTATTAGTGGAAAGACCGCACATTTTCCACTGGCGTTGTAAATACTTAAAATCAATTCTCCACTACAGAATGGAGGGGCGCCCCATAATTTACATTGATGAAACCTGGGTTGAAAGCAACATCACATTTAACAAATTTTGGCAAAATGATACTGAACGTGGTGTGTTAACCAACAGCAGTTCTTAGAACCGTTTAATTGTTGTTCATGCAGGTGCTAAAACTGGATTAATTGAAAATGCACTGCTAATTTTTCCAGCAGGCAGAGCTACGGGGGACTACCATGGGCAGATGAATTCTGCGAACTTCGAAAAGTGGATGCATAATCAGTTATTGCCAAACCTACCGGAAAAGTCTGTTGTTATTATGGACAATGCGCCTTACCACTCAGTGCAAGAAAATAAACTCCCATCGAAATATGCAGTGAAAAAGGAAATGGAGTCATGGTTGACCAATAACAACATTCCCTTTACTCATGAAATGCGAAAAACAAAGCTTTTCGACTTAATTGCGCAGAACAGGAAGCCTGAAAAAGTATTTCGTATTGACCAACTTTTAAAACTGCACGGACACGATGTTCTTAGACTTCCTCCTTATGTGTGCGAACTTAATCCCATTGAACTAGCGTGGTCTTAAACAAAGAGACTAGTGCGGGAAAAGAACATTACTGCTANTGCGAACTTAATCCCATTGAACTAGCGTGGTCTTAAACAAAGAGACTAGTGCGGGAAAAGAACATTACTGCTAGCTAATGCTAGCTAATGTAAATCACGACGGAAGCAATATCTTCTGTCGCTGAAGAAGACTGGCAAGAATACTGTTCGCAGGTCCAAAATATAGAAGCAGACTACTGACAAAAGGACTGTCGCGTGGAAGACNAGACTGGCAAGAATACTGTTCGCAGGTCCAAAATATAGAAGCAGACTACTGACAAAAGGACTGTCGCGTGGAAGACTCAATAGATAGTTTTGTGATATGCCTAGACCGTGACTCCAGTGGCTCGAGTGATTCATCTGACGACGAATTTTCTTCTTCCGAATCGGAACTGGCGCTGCCACTTCCCGAAAGTGAATAAATTATCATCGAACAACAACATCCACTGTTTGAGTTAAGCGGTAAGAGTATATCCTTTCAGAGTATTTTATTAAAGTTATGAATTACTGATCTTAATTGTTTTAGCCCTAAATGTATGCCATCAAAATTGTTTTCAGGTCACTATGGTTGTTTCGCAAGTATTTAAGTAAAANCCCTAAATGTATGCCATCAAAATTGTTTTCAGGTCACTATGGTTGTTTCGCAAGTATTTAAGTAAAACAATTTAAGATAAAACCGTTTAAAAATGTTGTTTTTGGCCATACTGAAAGTCTTAAAATTGTAATGTAAAATATGTTTTAACAATTGTAACTATTGTGAAATGTGATTAATTTTCGTACTGGAACAGATTGCGAATATGTACAATAAATAGCTCGGTTTAAAAATGCGTACTTCAAACACAATGTAAAACATTTCACACACCAGGCAAACGGGCACCTAAAATGGCGAATTTAAAGGTTACTGTCAAAAGAAATAATAGAGGCATATACCATGACATTATAGAGTATATTTGTATGCGTGTCGTATGAAAGGAAAATCTCCCTGCGAACTGATAGTTTTAGTACTGGTAGTACAGGTTGGAGGCGACGGTGGCGACATTGCGGCCCACCAGGCCCACCCTCTCGCTCACCCACCCTGCCCGAATTCCAGAGCCTCGCCTTCTCCTGAGCTCTGGACTATACTCGACACTGTATCGCTGCAACCGAAGACTTGTGTGCTTTTCACGCGAAAACGGCGAGTCCTGAGCAGTTGCAACAAAAGGACCATTAATTGAGCAATTTTTTATGCCCAGCTTAGGGCTTAGTTTTTCTGCCCGTTGAATAATTCCGCCAAATGTGGAATTAACATTGCCATTGACAAGGGGACTTTACAAAAACCAAAATAAATGAATTCAGTATCCATAAATTAAAACGCCGCCCTTTCAAAGCGGCTTTAAGGCATTGAACTATTTTACCTATTTTGCCAACTTTACAGAGAACAAGCCACAGTCAGCGTGTTTGTTAAAATGCATTCAGTTTTTAGGAGCAGAGATCTTGTTCAAAAATGTATTCCTAAAGCGCTCAATTAATTCACGAACCAGACATGTGCTTGCTCGAGGAAGAGCCAGTATTTGGCCCACAGCTATAGCCTATTCGCTGTATCTTCACACTTTTTGTATCAAATTTTTGAAAAATCGCCTCACTTTATATTCGACGTACACATTTCAATGCGCATAAAGTCGTTACCACTTCACGCCGTGTTGATATGTCTCGCTATTAAAAAAAAAGCAAAGCTGTCCTTTTTATATTTTTAATGAAACATGTATATATTTCTGTGTATTGTTACTCATTAGCACAACTCTTTCCTACACTGTCATAATCGTTACAGGTAGTGTTATTCCTTATGATATTGGATCGTTAGCAGTTCACTGGGACACCTGGCGTCCTGGCGGGGAGCCAGAGAGCCACGGTGGCCATCTCAGATGACGTCACGCGGAAACCTCCTGNTTACTCATTAGCACAACTCTTTCCTACACTGTCATAATCGTTACAGGTAGTGTTATTCCTTATGATATTGGATCGTTGGCAGTTCTCTGGGACACCTGGCGTCCTGGCGGGGAGCCAGAGAGCCACGGTGGCCATCTTAGATGACGTCACGCGGAAACCTCCTACTCTGTCATTCCTCGTCAGCAGCGGCCATCTTAGATTTCCCTTTTTTCCCTCTTGCTCTATTATTCCGCCTCGTCNGCTCTGTCATTCCTCGTCAGCAGCGGCCATCTTAGATTTCCCTTTTTTCCCTCTTGCTCTATTATTCCACCTCGTCTCTTCATTCTTTTGCATTTCGATTCAGTTTTCCTTCACTCTGTCATGCCAATGTTATTTTTCTCAAGCTCTGTCTCCTTCCTGTGTCTCTCTTGTCTGTTCTATACCTAGAGGGTTTTCTAATATTCCTCCCGGTCTCCTTTATTTTCACGCTTTCCTCTCCCTCTTGTTTTTTGCATCCTCCGTCGTCTGTTGTACGTGCCTATCTTGAATTCCCGCCGCCAGTAGTTTGCTGTAGGCGGCTATCTTTGATGCCGCATCCGCCACCAGAGTGTGCTAAGTCATATTTAATTCCCGCGCCTGCCGCCAGTCGGCTGCTGTAGGTGACCATATTTTATTTTTGCACCCACCATTAGAGTGTTTGAAGTTCCATAGTTCGCGGCTAGGAGCGCTGGTATCGCCGCGCATGTGTGTTGGTTCACTTGTAGCCAGCAGGGGTGCGCTAGCATCAGGATGGTCAGTTCAAACGGTGGCCACCAGGAGAGCTGGGAATTTGTTTTTAGTCGGTAGGTGTTAAGGAACTCAAAACATGCCGGCGTGGGGGCCAGAGGGATCGTTCCAGTACCCCTTAGGTCGACAGTCGGTCGTATTGACCACAAGACCACCACGACATCTAAGAGAAGAGGAAGTGTAACGTCGAATACATATATAGGCCCCTATAGTAATTAACATACCGACATGTGGGAAAAAATAATGTGGACAGGCCTCGACGTTATATATAAAATCACCATTGTACGGATATGAGAGGAAATATAGCAAATACTCGTATCGGCCTACGCAATCTCCAGACAATATACTCATCATCATCGCATAAAAAACTGCAGGCTCCACGCACGTGCGCACTTACACACACGCTTCTTGTATGTGTAAAAGTTATATAAATAAAAATAATAACATGAAAAAAATACTATAATTCTAACATTCAGAATAATAATTACATATATACATAAAAAGATTCGGACAGGTCGCGTCTCTACATAAAAGTTATACGTGTAAAAGTAAAATTCATGATTTTCTCATGTTCCTTCAGGTTTCCTTTCGACTGAGTCCTGGCGAGGGACGAGTCCCATGCTCTGTCATTCCACATTGGTTTGCTCATATTCCTTCTGGTCTCCTTTCACCTGGCGTCCTGGCGGGGATAAGTCTCATGTTCTGTCATTCCACCTACGCAACTCGGAGCGAAGCCTGCCCACGCACGCTAGCCTAGAGTCGCACAGCGCGCGCGTCAAGTACGTCCTAAGCACACCTGTAAGCATAGTTGGCTTTAATTTCCAAATTTTTTAAGATACAGACACCAAATTCATAACATAGGAAAGGGCCGCTGTGTCAAGTATGCCCTAAGACCACTTATAAGCATAGTTTGCTGTAATTTGCGAACTGTTTAAGATAAAACCACCAAATTCATAACATAGGCACCATCCCCGACGACGAAAAGGACCGCCAGGTCAAGTATGCCCTAAGAACATTTATAAGCATAGTTGGCTGTAATTTCCGAACCGTTTAATATACNACACCTGTAAGCATAGTTGGCTTTAATTTCCGAATTTTTTAAGATACAGACACCAAATTCATAACATAGGTATCACCCCCGACTACGGAAAGGGCCGCTGTGTCAAGTATGCCCTAAGACCACTTATAAGTATAGTTTGCTGTAATTTGCGAACTGTTTAAGATACAACCACCAAATTCATAACATAGGCACCACCCTCGATGACAAAAAGGACCGCAGGGTCAAGCATGCTCAAAATCCACTTATAAGCATAGTTGTCCACCATTTCTCACCTACAAAGACTATTATTGTCAACAAATTAATATCATAGACATCACCTACGATGGCGAACAGGGCGATATGTCAAGCACTTAGCCCTACCATTTCTCCTCCACCAAAGTTATAGGTACCAAATTAATATCATAAACATCACCTCCACTGAAGAACAGGGTTGTAGGGTCAAGTATAATTTAAGGCCTCTTATAAGCATAGTCAACCACCATTTTCCATCCACCGAAGCTCTAGTTGTCAAATTCAAAACATAGACATCGTCACCGACAACGAACAAGATGGTAGGGCCAGCACAGTTGCCAACCATTTCCCATAAAATTTACATCATATGCAACACTCCCGTCATCGAACAGGACTGCAGATTGAATTACAACATATCCCTTTTTATAAGCGTAGTAAACAGACATTTCTCAATCGCTGAATCTATAGTCACCAAATTCATATCATAGGCATCACCTCCGATGACAAACAGGTTGGTAGGGACAAGTACACTTTAAGTCCTGTTATAAGCATAGTTGGTCAGCATTTCCAAACCTCTGAAGTTCGGGAACATGTAACAACCATCCACGCATGTAAAGAAAATAAAGGTATACATACAAGTGTGTTGCAAAGTTATTATTACGTGTAGGAGTGTAGGGTCTGAAATAGCACACACATACGCATCGGTCTGCATGCACTCGACAATCTTCCATCGATGCCCTTGTCTGCTACCACAGGTGTCTACCAACTCGGATCTCCCTCAGTGACAGCTAGCCTCCCTTCGTCCATCATCATATAGGTGGTATATATCAATGTGAAAATATATACATACATAAATGTTAGCACTGGTAACATACAAAAACAAATATATGCGAAAAAAATGAAGTTATGTACAAATGCACTGCGAGCATGATGTACATAGTCTCAGGTAAGGATAAATACATACACAGTAATATAAACAAACAACGTATGTCCAACACAAGGGCCGACGGCCCGAGAGATTGGTAGCATGATAACCCTTAACAACCAGCCATACATTGAATAAAAAATAAGAATATACAATTACATCGAAACCAATACATACGTGGTCGCACATTACATTGAAACATGTACGCGAAAATACAAATAAACACCATCGGCCTAACAGGAGTGTCGGCGGAACTGAATGTATAAGATATNACGGCCCGAGAGATCGGTATCATGATAACCCTTAACAACCAGCCATACATTGAATAAAAAATAAGAATATACAATTGCATTGAAACCAATACATACGTGGTCGCACATTACATTAAAACATGTACGCGAAAATACAAATAAACACCATCGGCCTAACAGGAGTGTCGGCGGAACTGAATGTATAAGATATNAAAACATGTACGCGAAAATACAAATAAACACCATCGGCCTAACAGGAGTGTCGGCGGAACTGAATGTATAAGATATAAGACTGGCCTGTATATGAAAATCCAGTCATGTATCAAACATGAAAGGACTGACGTATGTGCAAGTACATCATGACCATAATGTTATAACAAGTCAGTATATATATATATATATATATAGCCAATGGTGTCATAGTCCATAATAGCAATATCAGTGTTGCTATGGCACCAAGACGTTTAGTAAAATCAAGAATGCTCGACGACTTGATAAAGAACGAATAATCACAACGAACAACCTCAAAAATTACTATAATGCGTCAAGTGCGTTACATGTTACGCGACTTGTAAAGTATGTGTTTCTTTGCTTCCCGAGAAACAACATACATTTAAACCATAAGTCGCGCAAGAAACACGAGTAGATAGAAGTGAGCGGTTCTCAAACACCTGGCGCCTGGCAGAGAGCGGGGAGCCGGAATGCATCTCCCGGGTCAGCCGATGATGTCATCACGGCTGCTCTCGCGCTAGGCGCTAGGTGCTCGGCACTAGGTACGCAAGGCTTTCAAACGGCTACGCGAGGCTCTAAAAATGCGCTCGTCTCTGATTGGCTACGCGAGACTCTCACAATATAATATTTTTTAATTTTTTTTTTAATTTTTACTAAGCCCTATGTGAACTTATAAGCATAGTTGGCCGTAATTTCCGAACTTATAAGCATAGTTGGCCGTAATTCCCGAACTTATAAGCATAGTTGGCCGTAATTCCCGAACCGTTTAAGATGTACTCGTCAAATTCATAACATTGGCATCNAACTTATAAGCATAGTTGGCCGTAATTCCCGAACCGTTTAAGATGTACTCGTCAAATTCATAACATTGGCATCGACGCAGACAAGGAAACGCACTTACCCAAACATATACACACACAAACACGCACTTACCTAAACAATATGTGCACATGACGCTCAAACTTCGTTTGAAATATTATATACATGTACTTATTTTTAAGGATGAAGGAAAAAAACACGTGAACACTCTGAGAAAACCCATTTNTTGAAATATTATATACATGTACTTATTTTTAAGGATGAAGGAAAAAAACACGTGAACACTCTGAGAAAACCCATTTGCCCTGCTTGCAATAGCAGGAACCATGAAGTAATGGGACCTTGACCTTTTACCACCATTTTGTACGACATCTACGCCGATACCTGCGCTCCTATCTGCGAACTGTGGATCTTCAATCACTCTAGTNTTGAAATATTATATACATGTACTTATTTTTAAGGATGAAGGAAAAAAACACGTGAACACTCTGAGAAAACCCATTTTCCCTGCTTGCAATAGCAGGAACCATGAAGTAATGGAACTTTGACCTTTGACCACCATTTTGTACGACATCTACGCCGATACCTGCGCTCCTATCTGCGAACTGTGGATCTTCAATCACTCTAGTNTACCACCATTTTGTACGACATCTACGCCGATACCTGCGCTCCTATCTGCGAACTGTGGATCTTCAATCACTCTAGTGGTGGGTGCGAGAATCAAAGCGGCCGACTGGTGGCAGGCGTGGGAATTAAAGATGGCTTAGCACACTCTGGTGGCGGATGAGGGAATCAAAGATGACCGCTTACAGCAGACGACTGGTAGCGAGAATTAAAGATGGCAGCCTACAGAAGACGATGGCAAGGAATGATAAGAGCAAGAGTTCATCCAAGATGGCCACCGTGGCTGCATGGCTCCCTGCAGGACGCCTNCGATGGCAAGGAATGATAAGAGCAAGAGTTCATCCAAGATGGCCACCGTGGCTGCATGGCTCCCTGCAGGACGCCTCTATGCTTGTATGTGCACGACGAATTTAGTGACAGAGACCAAATAAATAAATACGCTGACTCCGACAACGCCAATGTTTCCGTATTGGCTGTTCACGGCATTTCAGCACTTTTAAAATAGAGCATTTAAGAATGTCACTGCCCCTTCTTGCGTTTATTTTAACGAGCACACTGACTGGCACGCACATTTATGTTGGTAACGACGCGACGAAGGGAAAGTAGTTCCTTGTCTTAACATCGAATTAGAAGTGTTATGTAAACATTCCTAAACACTAAAATGATTAATTTCGCCTTCTGTTTTTTTTAAATGCACGTAAAGGTAAGAATTATTAAATTTGTAAAATATATACTTTTCTAACAATCTCACAGTTTCGTTTGAATGTCCAGGCCCATCACAATGCTAATTTTACGCATAGAGGAAGAATACGCAGTTTGCATAGTAGACCGTAAGGTGGCCGCCTGGTTGAAGGAATTTTGAACGTCTGAGATAAAAAAGCGTGGGAGCGCTAGGGGCGACCGAGACATGCCCATCGACTTTCTCGTCGCCTCTACGTGCAAAGCACACAACTGGCGTGCAGTCTTGAGACTTGAGACCCTACCATTTTATGACGTAATAATATTAATAAAGGTTCGAAGCACGTCCCTATTCCTTTTTTAATGTTTTTTACAGGAATGTTCATACCTAAACTTAACCGTGAAAATACCCGTTTGAGCCATTTTCACTATCATAAAAACATCCTTTGGAGAGAAATAGAGGAACTGAAAAACGTATATAGACGCGTAACGTTTCTTAAATGCTATTCGTAAGCAGACCTCACTCAGACACGTTGGAAGGTTTTTTAATACGTTTTCTGCTGGAGCTCTGCACACCGCTTGGCGGTCCACCCAGGCGGCCACCAGGGCTTTAAAAAGTTCTCAGTTTACCGTGAATAGCCTATACGCAGTACGCTCTTGATAAGAGGGAGACGGATTTTTTCACCGGGAAACGGAACATTGCGAGAACAATGGCCGTGAATGACCCGCGAATT
Organism: Clitarchus hookeri; assembly: GCA_002778355.1. Lineage (NCBI taxonomy): Eukaryota > Metazoa > Arthropoda > Insecta > Phasmatodea > Phasmatidae > Clitarchus > Clitarchus hookeri. The sequence continues at coordinate 213,156 of NQII01000218.1, read as the reverse complement.
CATTAGCGCCGCAATGAGTCGAACCCTTCTATGACCCAGCGATNAGCATAGCTAATGAGTCGAACCCTTCTATGACCCAGCGATAACCAGCTGTGTTCTGGAGTTGCTTGCACTGTTATTTAATTTTTATTCCCCGTCTTCTTGTGGGGGCTCGCCCGAGACGAGGGAGCACATGCTTGTTGCTGACCTTCCCGTCTGNACAGAGACCAAATAAATAAATACGCTGACTCCGACAACGCCAATGTTTCCGTATTGGCTGTTCACGGCATTTCAGCACTTTTAAAATAGAGCATTTAAGAATGTCACTGCCCCTTCTTGCGTTTATTTTAACGAGCACACTGACTGGCACGCACATTTATGTTGGTAACGACGCGACGAAGGGAAAGTAGTTCCTTGTCTTAACATCGAATTAGAAGTGTTATGTAAACATTCCTAAACACTAAAATGATTAATTTCGCCTTCTGTTTTTTTTAAATGCACGTAAAGGTAAGAATTATTAAATTTGTAAAATATATACTTTTCTAACAATCTCACAGTTTCGTTTGAATGTCCAGGCCCATCACAATGCTAATTTTACGCATAGAGGAAGAATACGCAGTTTGCATAGTAGACCGTAAGGTGGCCGCCTGGTTGAAGGAATTTTGAACGTCTGAGATAAAAAAGCGTGGGAGCGCTAGGGGCGACCGAGACATGCCCATCGACTTTCTCGTCGCCTCTACGTGCAAAGCACACAACTGGCGTGCAGTCTTGAGACNGGCGACCGAGACATGCCCATCGACTTTCTCGTCGCCTCTACGTGCAAAGCACACAACTGGCGTGCAGTCTTGAGACTTGAGACCCTACCATTTTATGACGTAATAATATTAATAAAGGTCCGAAGCACGTCCCTATTCCTTTTTTAATGTTTTTTACAGGAATGTTCATACCTAAACTTAACCGTGAAAATACCCGTTTGAGCCATTTTCACTATCATAAAAACATCCTTTGGAGAGAAATAGAGGAACTGAAAAACGTTTCTTAAATGCTATTCGTAAGCAGACCTCACTCAGACACGTTGGAAGGTTTTTTAATACAACGTTTTCTGCTGGAGCTCTGCACACCGCTTGGCGGTCCACCCAGGTGGCCACCAGGGCTTTAAAAAGTTCTCAGTTTACCGTGAATAGCCTATACGCAGTACGCTCTTGATGAGAGGGAGACGGATTTTTTCACCGGGAAACGGAACATTGCGAGAACAATGGCCGTGAATGACCCGCGAATTCATTNCGGATTTTTTCACCGGGAAACGGAACATTGCGAGAACAATGGCCGTGAATGACCCGCGAATTCATTAGCGCCGCAATGAGTCGAACCCTTCTATGACCCAGCGATAACCAGCTGTGTTCTGGAGTTGCTTGCACTGTTATTTATTTTTTATTCCCCGTCTTCTTGTGGGGGCTCGCCCGAGACGAGGGAGCACATGCTTGTTGCTGACCTTCCCGTCTGNATTTTTATTCCCCGTCTTCTTGTGGGGGCTCGCCCGAGACGAGGGAGCACATGCTTGTTGCTGACCTTCCCGTCTGTCCGCCTCGCCCAAATATTTACGTCGCAGTCTTCTGGCAGCTGCGCCCATGGACCACGTCATGTGGCACCTGCTAGTGGAAACAAACTAAAGGCTGTTCACGATAAAGTGAGCACTTTGGAAAACCCTGATTAGGGTCTACTTTCTCCCCAATTTTGTATCCTTGCGCCATATGAAAATTAACGTTGCCGTGAACCACGTCACTTTATTCATGTGTTAGTCAACCATGACTGTGAAATAGTTAGGAATGTAAATGTTATAGTCTATTCTTCGGTATCTTCACAATATGTCATGTAGCATTTTATTCTTATGTTGTACAATATTTTTGATTAAATTGAATTTATTTATATTTTATCTATAAATTATATTTCATTTATAATTAATATGAATAAAACAGTGAGAAAATAGGTATGTTAGTAACGCCTAGAAAGAAAGAGTTCTTATGCAAAATATTATTACACTGAGTGCGCACGAATCCGGTGCGTTGTCCCTTTGGTGTAATTTTCTAGACTCGGTTAAGCTTTGTTTGCAAGAGGCGGAGGGATATCCTGGAAGTAGAACTTCAGCAGGGCTTCAGAGAAGTTGGAAGTGGCCGTGAATGGACTATACTAATTAACAAATTTTTACAATTCTATGCTTGCAACAAGCTAAATTAAATAAATCACTGTCCATAAATTTAAACATCACACTTCTAATACGACGTTAGTACACGGAACTACTTTCTCTACCTCGTTGCCAACTATACAGACATCATGCCGGTCAGTGTGTCCGTTGAAATGCACGCAGTAACGGACAGCAATATTTTTCAAACGTTGATTTCAAAAGTGCCTCCTATATCGTGAACAGCCTAAGTCGCATTTTGTATCGCATTATAAATACAACATTAAAGTGAATATGCTCAGACTTTCGCAAATAACAGTCCTTTACGAATAATTGCTATTCCGCCCTTCCCATTTTTTTCATCTATGTTCAGAATAGACTATCTGTGAGAGTCTGTATNTTACGAATAATTGCTATTCCGCCCTTCCCATTTTTTTCATCTATGTTCAGAATAGACTATCTGTGAGAGTCTGTATGTAGGAAACCTGATAAAAAAAATACTGTAAATCCCTCTCCGGGGATTTCTTTAATCGGCTTACAATTTTACAAATTTTTAAATTGGCGGTGCTAATTTTTTAATAATAACCCTAATATATCTCGACACTGTATTGATAATGACCGTTTTAAACAAGCTACGTATGTATTTTTCTGCCGAAGTTGTTGCCAAGAGAGTTTTGATTAGAAATTCGCCGTTGAACGAGTGGAAGCGTGTAAGAAATTGTTCTTGTTCTGTAAGGTGTAAATGTTGGGGAGTTTTATCTAGTCTATTACAGAGTAACAAAACAACTTTTTTTACAGTATGAGTTAAATGTGAGCAGGAAAAGTCCTCAGAAACTGAGTGACTCATTAACGTATAGTCAACACAGCTGGAACGAGAAACGTGAAACTTTAGAGGTGGCTTCCTTTTTAGGTTCTAAGCTCCCATCAAAAGGGATTTTTCTAAATTAAAAAAGGTCTATGACAACTTCAAATTTACCCCCCCCCCCCTTTTTTTTTTCCAGTTATTGCTGGAAAAAAAAAAGTGCTATGTTGGCCGTATTCTTATGCAAAGCAAATAATTTCAAAAGAAAATGTGGTCACAGCAGTAAATTTCTAATCAGCTGAAAAGTTCTTCACTTCTTCCAGCTGTTAATCAGTTACAATTTCGCAGGCTTCTAGATGCCAGTTTTCCATTCACAAAACATTAATTGTGTATTGCTTCTGCTTTAGAAGACATTAATTACAACGCACAAGTACAATTTCTCCCCAAAATTTCTGTGTTAAACTTTTAATAATGCTCTCATATTTTTTATGAAGAAAAACGATTTAATTTGGGGACTCCGGTGCAGAATAAAAAAGAATATGTTAACTGTTTTCACAGTGCTGGTAACACTTACAGGCCTTAATTTGATTAAGGAATTATTATTCGCATGTGCCGGGTATTAGAGTAGGCATTTCGCAACTCAGGGTCTCTGTACGGCGGCGACAAAAAATTATCGCATTGAAAATGGCAAAAATTTGCCTTCGTGGAGTGCTGTACCGTCCAAAGGAACTTTTGATTATAACGCAAATCGATCTCGACGTTGTACGCGTTTGTGCAAGAAGCGACTTAATCATCTATAATGCCCATCGTGCGACTGGGAAGTTGTTGCTTTTTCTTCGCAGAGAACATTATAATACGCTTCTTCCGTAATTCTACTTCCAACCGGTCTTGGACATCATCTACACAAAGTGTGGAGGAAAAAATCATGCGTTCATGTCACAGTGGCGCCAAATGTATGTGGGAATACGTGGAATTTTAGATTCGCGATCTAAATGATAATCAACCGTGTGTGTGTGTATATATNGAAGCCCTAAACCGAACTATACAGGATATACGAAACAATGCAGACATTATGGGAGGAAAGGTTGTTTTACTGGATGGTGACTTCCGCCAAACTCTGCCGGTAATTCAAAGGGGCACCCCTGCAGATGAAATCAAAGCCTGTCTCAAGTCGTCAAGCTTATGGGCAAATGTCAAGAAATTCACCTTGACGACAAATATGAGAGTACACCTCTACAATGACGTTGATACAGGACATTATGCTGATACACTATTAGAAATTGAAGATGGGNAAATATGAGAGTACACCTCTACAATGACGTTGATACAGGACATTATGCTGATACACTATTAGAAATTGAAGATGGGCTGTTAGAAGTAGATGCCGAGGACTGTGTGTCACTAACGGGGGATTTTAGTAATCTGGTGCAGAGTGATACGGAACTGATTACTAGCGTTTACCCAGATCTACAAAGAAATATAAATGACCAGTGGCTATGTGAAAGAGCGATTCTAGCACCAAAATATGACATCGTTAGTGCTCTGTTATGTGTTTATGATCAGTGTATGTCTACTANAAATATGAGAGTACACCTCTACAATGACGTTGATACAGGACATTATGCTGATACACTATTAGAAATTGAAGATGGGTTGTTAGAAGTAGATGCCGAGGACTGTGTGTCACTAACGGGGGATTTTAGTAATCTGGTGCAGAGTGATACGGAACTGATTACTAGCGTTTACCCAGATCTACAAAGAAATATAAATGACCAGTGGCTATGTAAAAGAGCGATTCTAGCACCAAAATATGACATCGTTAGTGCTCTGTTATGTGTTTATGATCAGTGTATGTCTACTAACAAATGCCGTTATTTCTCCCTATAAGTTTCTTACCATAGCCACGCGAAAAAACATTCAATGACGAAGTTTTTCACCTTGCACTCATTGAAATTGAAAAGCAAGTGCAGACATTGTCAGGAAAAAGTATAAAAAGCATGGGCTTTATTAAAAAAAAAATCCAAACAATAATTCTGTGGTCCACGCGAGCGGAGCCGCGGGCACAGCTAGTGTGTGTATATATATGTGTGTGTGTTTGTGTGTGTGTGTGTGTGTTAAGAAAACGGTGTTTTTAATAGTTGGGTTACATTATGTTACGTACATTCGTTAAAAAAAAAGGCTAAGGGGGACGTCACGATAAGTTTTTTTATATGCAGTGCGTTAACCATTTTGGTTTTCGACTAACGTGCCGAAACCAGAGGTAGCTGTTCCCTTCCGCAATACATTCCTGCAGACAAGAGACTACGGAACACGACCTCAGAGGAGAGAACTTTGTCGCGCAGTATCCAGCTTCCAGCCGCTGCAGACGTGGCAACGCCGCGCAGGTGTGGTGTATCCGGTACCTGAGGTAGCGCCGGCGGCTCGCGGCCGGATATTACCGGTTTCAGCCGGATCACCTGGTGCAGCTGTGCTCTAGTAGATCTATGGCCCCGTCTACTTGCTCCCGCAAAGAACGCTCATCTTGTTTCTCTTTGCCCTCCCCACCGCTCCCCTCCAACTATGTCTTTGTGCCCCTGGCCCGCCGCCTTCAAATATATTCGACAATAAAATTTGAAGGCAAAATACTACCATCAAACTTTTCCTTCCACAAGATTTTATCAAATAATCCTGAATGTGTTTGAAAACGTGCAACACTGTCAAATTTTTACTGGGAGAATATAATTTGAATTATTATTTTAAAATTGTTTTTATAGTGAGATATTGCTTTTGTTTTTCCATGCAGTTCATTACAGGAAGAAATGTAAGGAATGTTGTGATTTATTTTAGCTTCTTTACTATATTCAAATTTTATTTAGCAGAGATGTTTCCCAAACAATGAAATTTAATGCCCCTGAGTTCGTAATATTATGTGTAATATTCACTTTAAATGTCATTCATACTCACACAGCTTCTACATAAATTAATTATCTTCACAACCTACTTCGTTTCCAGCAATTGTTCGTTATTTTAAAGTTTCTTGACGTAAATTTTTGTCGTACACGATTATGATTGGCTGAGACCGTCAAACATCAAATAAATTTTAAAACCAGTCCAATATTCAAATATCTGATGGAAACTGAAGCCATCCTACTGTTTCAGACAAATATGGCGGCATTTATGACGTTTCGATGACGTCACAACTGTCCAACTTTATTTGGCAAATCTTATTGGAAGCAGTTTACCTAAAAAAATTGACAATGTGACAGGGGCTTTAGCGATAACACTGACAGAATCAGTTATAGGCTATTCACGGCAAAGTGATCACTTTTGAAAGTAGTCTCATTTGGAATTATATTCAATAAATATTTTTTATTTTAGCCTTAGACGTTTGCTTTTAAGTGCGGTGGCATACACACATTGTGTCTGTTACTGACATGGCAATATTTATCTAAAAAGGTGGTTAAAGAATTAAAAATGGCCGAAAGGAAGAAAAAGTAACTAGGGCCTCAAAAGTGTTCACTTTGCTGTGAACCGTCTATGACAGCTCTTAGTTTTAGGGTATGTTAAAAAAACAATCACTATAACTTATGCGTCTGGGATCGCAGTCCCGAGAATGAATCCTGTTGCATTCGTGGGAAGGGAAGTCACGCGAGATGAGGCCAATAAGATGTTATAGGCTGTTCACGGTAAAGTGAGCACTTTTGAGGCCCTTCTAGCTACTTTTTCCTTTCAGCCATTTGTTTATCCTTAAACAACTTTTTAAGAATCAAAATTCCCATGTAAGTAATAAACACAGTTTATATAATTCACCAGACTCGAAAGTTAACGTCTAAGGCTACAATAAAATATATTTTTTGACTATTATTCTAAATGAGATGGCTTTCAAAAGTGCTCACTTTACCGTGAATAGACTATAGCTACAATTCTGTCAGTGTTATCACTAAGTTAATTCTTTCCGGTATCCTCCCTTCGTTTCTAAGACAGGAGAAGAAGCAATGCATTACCTGCACTCTTTTCAAGTACTTATTATGAAAAGAACATTCATAATGTCAGTTTCCTCGTTCGACGACTGCTCGAGTTATTCGCATTTATCACTTACTCAAGCTATTGTCACAGCTTCAGTTTTATTCAAAAACTGCTCAATATTACTGAATTGTCTGCTCACGAGTACGATTTAAAAGGGCGTGGGGCATAAATTTAGGCTAAACAGGATAATTGAAATGTACATGCTTTTGGCTGGTCGTTGTAGAAAATGTAAGAAAAAGCAATTCTTAGCCAGCAATTTTTTGTCAACTTTGTGAACAAATATCCCTGCAGAGTGATACATGCATGCCGAACAGCTTTTCCACGCCGACAATTCGTACTAGGCCTTGCGGCGCAAGTTATCATACTAAAAGGACGCATCACTATGGTAGACTGTTCACGATAAACCGATCACTTTTGAANCCGACAATTCGTACTAGGGCTTGCGGCGCAAGTTATCATACTAAAAGGACGCATCACTATGGTAGACTGTTCACGATAAACCGATCACTTTTGAAAGTCCTCATTAAGATCTACTTGTATGCACATTGTGTATTCTTCTACTATATGCACAATGAGCATTACCGTGGGCCTCGTCACTTTATTCATGCGTCGCGTCGGTCAAGTGAAACTGTGTAATTTTAAATTTTTAAGAGATTTTTTGCTAATTCCCCCTTTTATAAGCGTTAAAAAAACGATGCGAAGAAATAATGACAGTATTCAGAAATATTCACCTAACAATTTTAATTTAACATAAATATATGGGGACTACTTTCCCTCTGTTACCAACTTTACTGGGTGCATGCCAATCAGTGTGTCAGTTAAAATATATGCAGGTAGGGACAGTGAAAGTTTTCAATTAACTGTGAACAGCCTATAAAATATTTGCTCCGATAGTTGCCAAAAACTTAACCTCTAAGAAGTCTGTTCCTTAGTTTTTCACCACTGGCTTCAAAAGATCTGCAGACTTAATTTAAAAACTCTTCACGCATACATTTTTTTCATGTTAAATATTTATTTATTTTGCATTTATGTTTCCAAAAATGGATTCTATTGATAAAATTCTCCATGTTGAGTTATAAACAAACCATTATTGCAAATATAAATATACATTTTGCATTTGGGAACAAAGAATCATAGATGCAACATGTTTTTAGTAGAAAAACATGTGGCGTCATCTGGTGCCAGTATGCATGGACTAATGTCCCGCGAAATTTCAAGAAAATAGTTATGTCTTGGAGTTGGTTTCCATTTCCTGTTTCCATCCGAGACGTGAGCTTTTCGATAGTGCAAATAGTTGTCATACGAGTTTCATTGTAAGCAGTTGTGTCCTATTCTAATTAAAAAAATGACTATGGAATATTCCAATGTAAATATTTTTCAGGGCAGATATTAAGTCGATATTTTGTTGCCAATTATTAAATCTGATTATAGAAACATAAATGCGGTTATCAAAAAGTGTCAAAGTCAGCAAACGTCACTTTAAGTAGCCCCCTGTTTATGGTATTTATTATTCAGTAAAACAGTGCTTTAAACTATACCAACAAAGCTGTATCTGTTCTGAACAGATAGCTGTATTAAGACCCTATAGTCACCGCTTGAATTTTGTAAGGAAACAGAGCAAACACGGGGCTTGTTTCTGCTAGGTATTGAAGTGTATAATTGACGGAAAATAACGTACACAAGGACATTCCAGATTGATCTTACCACAATATGTATCTTAGCAAAGATATTTGTAGCTCAGGAACACCTGCAACAGTCAATCTCCGTAGACTACCAACAACATACAAGAGACACTAGGAAGACACACATCAAAACTAATACTAGCTACTGATCTAAAGAATACTCACAGAGACTCGAGTGTAAATAAATGGGATTTAATTGAAAAATTATTATTTTGGTTGACACATTATGAATTAAATGAATATCTGTGCAAATACTAAGTATTATGTAGCAGCTAGTTTTTGTTTTCAAAATTTACTTTACTTTGTGTGGCCGTAACTATGTGTAGCCCTCTCGTATGTATCTCTTGTATGCAATTCAAAACATAATTTAGTTTCTTCTGTTTCTTTAAAATTATTTCAAAAATTGTAAATTTAAATTAATATAATTTTTTCACACAAACTCAGTTGGGAGAACATGAGAACTCAGTTCAGAGACTCCGTAGGCATATAGGTAGAGCAACTTCAATTAACCGACGATCCAAGATGGCGTGACGTAAGCCAACTTCATTTCTCAAAAATCATTAATAATTTTATGGGCGTAGTCTCTGTGTCGAAAATTCATCATACTTAACTTAAAATAAATCTTGATTACTGCAGCAACTCTTGGTATCTTCTGTAGCTAGTTCCGCTGGTCGTGNTTAACTTAAAATAAATCTTGATTACTGCAGCAACTCTTGGTATCTTCTGTAGCTAGTTCCGCTGGTCGTGGGCCTTACTTTCAGAAGGGAGTGATCCGAAAGCTCGGAATTCGTGCAGTGGAAAGTCTCTACCGTACCACACGCAATGGCGGTGGCTCAAACTTGGCTTTAAATATAATCCGCATAGGCAGCGCGTGCTGACTTAAAATTATTCCTCTTCAGATGCCGCGCGTCTTCGTCCTATCGACAGTCTGCATTTCTGTACGGGATGCGGCCAACTAACCAGTAAAATAAAATATCTCTAAGGCTGACGATCCACTAGGTCATCGCCTGCCTGACGGGAAAACCAAGATGGCTACAAGCCTTAAAAACTGCATACTTAAACGACGCCTTTAAACATCGCGCCAATCACGAGACGGCTACATCATATCTTANTAAAAACTGCATACTTAAACGACGCCTTTAAACATCGCGCCAATCACGAGACGGCTACATCATATCTTACACATACTTCCTGCGTTACCAAAGCAACCAAACAACAAATCCCTCTATGCAAAGCGGTCCACATAAAAAATAACTCTGTGAATGAAAACAGAAGACTTACAAACATAATTACATAAAAATACGTTTTCTGAGGTTAAAACAACTAGCAATTAATAATATGAATTATAGCTGGAGTAAATAAAATATATCTGCCACAAACAAATAATAAATAAAATTAATAAATATTATGTTAGCATACACATTGCAAAAATAAACTGAGATAACTGTGACAGGAATAAGTAGCTGTTTTTTGAGGCGTTACAGTATTTTACATCGCCCTCACAATGCTTCCTTACGAACGGATGTGACCTGGAGGCGTTTAATGTTGTTTACTAGGGATTCCCCTTAAGAGTAGTGTAATAACGTGCGGCGCAGCGCACCTTTATCTTTATTAATGTGCAATAAAATAACAGGGTCACCGCTGAAGGTCTAAAAAAGCGAGTAGCTTAAGAAAAATCTGCGCACAACTTCAGAGCCGCGCGTAGACTATGACGAGGCATGTGATGCGCGCCTGTGTCGAATTTAGCGCTCCAATGTTTCTAGGCCTCCGACATGTGAAGTATGTCTAGGGACATGCTTTATGATAGTATGCTGATCGTAGTGTATCGTACACGCTATACTGAACAGGTTGGAAATTACGATCAACTGTGCTTACAAATTCGCATAGGGCATAAATTACCATGCGCTCATTTTCGTTGTCGGGAGTGATGTCTATGTTACGAATTTGATGACTGTGTCTTAAACAGGTCGGTAATTATGGACAACTATGCTTATAAATATGCATAGGGCATAAATGACTTCGTGATTATTGTCGCTGACGGAGGTGATGTCTATGTTACGAATTTGACGCCTGTATTTTAAACTGTTCGGAAATTACGACCAACTATGCTTATAAGTACGCATAGGGCATAAATGACCCCATGTTAATTTTTGTTGTCGGGGTGATTCATATGTTATAAATATAGTGACTATCTTATACGATTCGGAATTTGGGTTAACTATGCTTATACAATATGAGAAGTTGCATGACAGGGGGGCAATGAACACGAATATTATTCAGCTAATATGAATGGTACTGACTTGTCAGTGACGGGACCATTTCGAGAGCCTCACGTATNGAACACGAATATTATTCAGCTAATATGAATGGTACTGACTTGTCAGTGACGGGACCATTTCGAGAGCCTCACGTATCCAATCAAAGACGAGACGATTTCGAGAGCCTCGCATAGCCAATCAGAGACTAGACCATTTCGAGAGCCTCGCGTAGCCAATCAGAGACAAGAGCCTTGCGTACCTAGTGGAATGCAAGAGCATGAAAAATCCGTGATGACAATGCGAGAGCAGGAACAAATCCCNGAGAGCCTTGCGTACCTAGTGGAATGCAAGAGCATGAAAAATCCGTGATGACAATGCGAGAGCAGGAACAAATCCCCGATGATGTCATCGGTGTCCTCCCAACGACGCCCCAAAGCTCCGCCGCTCCCCCTCCAGGAGCCAGGTGCAATGGGACCCCTTATTTATAGCTACTCACACGACCCTGCGGGCCTTTCCGTTGTTCTATCGTGATGTCTATGTTATGAATTTGGTGACCATATTTCAATTGGCTCGGAAATAACAGCCAAAAATGATTACAAGTAGACTTAGGGCATACTTGACCATGCAGTCATTTTCGTTGTCGGGGATAATGACTGTGTTATGAATTTGTTGCCTATATATTAAACTGTTCGGAAATGACAGCCAACTATGTTTATAAGTAGGCTTAGGGCAAACTTGACCCGCGGTCCTTTTCGTTGTCGGGGGTGATTCCTATGTTACGAATTTGGTGACTATATCTTAAGCGGTTCGAAAATTACAGCCAACTATGCTTATAAGTAGGCTTAGGGTATACTTCCTGCGGCCCTTTTCCTTGTGGGGGGTGATGCATATGTTATGAATTTGGTGGGGTATCTTAAACGGTTCGGAAATTACAGCCAACTATGCCTATAGGTGGGCTTAGGGCGTACTTGGCGCGCGCGGTGCTATTCCAGGCTAGCATGCGTGGGCAGTTCTCGCTCCGTGTCGCGCAGGTGGAATGATGGCCGCGCCGATACTGGCGCTCCTAGCCGTGACCTGTAGCACTTCAAACATTCTCTGGTGACGAGTGAGGGAATTAAAGATTTCCGCCTAGGGCGGCCTACTGGTGGCGATTATAGGGGAGGGCGCGAGAAGCAAGAGAGCGAGGTGGGAGGAATATGAGAAATCTCCCGCGGGATATAACGAGAGAGGCAGGAAGGTGACTGGAAGGACTCTGAGAAAACCTTCACAAGGGTGGAGAGGTAGGAATGGATGAGAGAGCATGAGAACAATAAAGGAGATCGGGAGGACTCTAAGAAAACTCCAGGGGTGGTAGACGGGAGAGGGCGATATGACGTGGGAGGTAGGACGGAGACCATGAGGACTTTGAGAAAACCCCCGGGGTGGGTGATGGGAGAGGGGGTTAGAAGTAAGCATGAGTGGGGAAGGGATATGAGAAATCCACTCCGAGGGATAGAACTAACGAGGGAGGTAGGAAAGAGACCGGGAGGACTCTGAGAAAACCTTGGGGGGTGGGAAACGAGAAAGGAAGGCGTATGAGAAAACCGCAGGGGTGGGAAACGGTAGAGGGGTATAGGACATGGGTGACGACGTGATATGATGGGCGAGAGAGGTGGGAATGATCCCGGGCGAACGTGGAAACGAGAGAGAGNGGACATGGGTGACGACGTGATATGATGGGCGAGAGAGGTGGGAATGATCCCGGGCGAACGTGGAAACGAGAGAGAGCGAGAGAATGGGAAAAATGTGAGAAAATCCTGGAGGTGTGGGAGAAAGGGAGAACAGGAAGTGTATGTGAAAAAACCTGAGGAATAGAGTGTGGGAGACGAGAGAGACTGGCAGGAATATGAGAAAACCTCCTAAACATAATGNGGACATGGGTGACGACGTGATAGGATGGGCGAGAGAGGTGGGAATGATCCCGGGCGAACGTGGAAACGAGAGAGAGAGCGAGAGAATGGGAAAAATGTGAGAAAATCCTGGAGGTGTGGGAGAAAGGGAGAACAGGAAGTGTATGCGAAAAAACCTGAGGAATAGAGTGTGGGAGACGAGAGAGACTGGCAGGAATATGAGAAAACCTCCTAAACATAATGCNGAAAAAACCTGAGGAATAGAGTGTGGGAGACGAGAGAGACTGGCAGGAATATGAGAAAACCTCCTAAACATAATGCAAGAGCATGATGTGCTGAGGTGTAGTGATGGAGCAGGAGGCAAAAAAGGGAAATCCAAGATAACCTCTGCTGGACGAGGAATGACAGAGCAGGTGGTTTCCGCATGACATCATCAAAGATGGCGGTTAGCTCGTCCCCTCCTCCTCCACCTTCATCCTGGTGGGCCTGAACCGCCATTTTCGTACTACTATCCAACAGCCGAAGTTTGTCGGTCTAATTTTCATATATAATGAAAAATTTATGATTTTTATAATAAGACTTTTTAGAGGTTGATTTTAACCTAGCGGGGAGTGGTAGGTTATATATAAAACATTCATGGGCTTATTATATTATCCTGATGGACCTTCCACTGGGTTCCCAGTCCTGTATTTTTTGAAACGCCAATAATTGTTTACGTATATGTCTTTGGAATAAATCCTTTGGCAGTGGTAATAACAGAATAAAGTTAATGAACAGTTAAAGTTTTATAAATAAGTTAATACAAAATGAAGTGAAGCAGAAAGAAGAAATAAAAACAAAAATCAAGACGCCCCGGAAAGGAAGACCAAGAAGTGCCATCGCTCATTATTATTATTATTATNAGAAATAAAAACAAAAATCAAGACGCCCTGGAAAGGAAGACCAAGAAGTGCCATCGCTCATTATTATTATTATTATTATGCCCACTCGAGAATCTCCTTCGCGAAAATTTCGCTCCGTTCGTGCATCGGATCGAATCGNATTATTATTATTATTATGCCCACTCGAGAATCTCCTTCGCGAAAATTTCGCTCCGTTCGTGCATCGGATCGAATCGGGGTCCCTACCAGGGCGGTATAGAGTATTCACGGTGAAGTGAGCACTTTTGAAAGCCCTTTCATCATACAAATTTTGTTGAATTTTGTCTCATTTAGAATAATAGTCGATAAAAATATATTATTTTAGCCGTAGATTTTAACTTCCGGGTACTGTGGAATATACACATTGTGCTTATGACTTACATGGTACTATTTATTTAAAAAGGTGGTTACAGGATAAAATATGGCTGAAAGGAAAAAGAAACTAGGGCGTCAAAAGTGCTCACTTTACCGTGAACAGCCTATAGCTGGAATGAGACAGATATAGCTTTATGTGTTAAGTAACTTGTTTTTTAAATGTTTCGCAATCACTGTAATCAATTTTTTTTTTTCGCACAGAAAGGTAGTCGACAAGTGTGTAACGATTGGGAAGACCCCCAAATGTTTTTTTTCCGAGCCAGTCACGCGGCGTGGCGACCTTGCTTGTGTGTTTACTATGGGGTTCGTTCGCGCCTGCGTACACCACCGTGTCGTATAAATACGATGGAACCACTTCAGAACTTCAGTAGTCAGCGCTCAGTTATTGGCGACGGCCGCGCAAAGTGAGTCTTAACGTGTGATACGTTGCATCAGCCTCTCTTTACGCGAATTTTTCACTTACGGCAAAGAGTGTACTGGAACTAGGTTTCTGTACGCGCTGTACACCACGTGGTGGGGGACGGCAGTTTATTGATTACTCTGTAACACTTAACGAAAGTGATTTGTTTGGTTCATCTTTTCGTATAAGGAGTTTTTAATTTAAAAATTATTAGTTAATAGTGTTTCATAAATAATATTTGTAAAGCAGGAGAAAGGCGTTTAGCGTTAATTTACGTTGCTGATAAACACAAAAAGTCGGCCCAAACGAGGACGCCAGCCTGGACAGCCAATAGCGTCCTGCCGTGAGAGAGTCGCGCATGCGCAGTTGGTAGCCCCGCAATCGATCAGCGCGCGCTTCGCAGGACCCGCGCGGAACTATCGACGCCGTTAAAAGCAAAGGCAAGCGCAGTTTCCCCTCAGAGGACGCGTGTTCATTGCGGGCGGACGTACGTTCGTGCGCTGCAGCTTCATTCAGCGCTGCGCTGAACTTTCTCCCAGTTTAGTCAGTGGCTGGACTGACTTGCTGGTTTTTTGGGAACAGTTCCCTACCGTTATCATGGTCTGGGGCTAAAATCTGCGAACACCTGAGGCGAGGCTCGGTGCATTCTGCGCCTGGAGTTCGGGACGAGGGACGCCTCATAACATCTTTAAGAGAGGAGTCTGCGGTGCACGGGTGCCCGTGAGACGAGATTCATGTCCGTGGTCTGAAAACGTCTAGCACGGGACTGAGAGGGCAGAAAGAAAGTTCACCATCTAAAAGAGAGCTGTGGGGAGTTAACAAGTTTTAACTCAAAATCCCCTGAAGTGAAAAGAAGCAAGCCAAGATGCCGAAGAGTTCAAGTTTCTACACCAGCAACATGTCGATCGCCAGCGATCTGGGGCTGGACCGAGCCAAGGACTTCGTGAAGGGGTCGTTGAAAGCGCTGAACATCGGGGGCTCGACGGAACACCGCATCACACCTGAGTGCGAGCNGACGGAACACCGCATCACACCTGAGTGCGAGCAGCCCATCCTCAAGTCGTCGGGCAGCGAGACATCCCTCGGCCAGGAAAAAGAGGTGAGCACCGTCGCCGATGACTGTACAACTTCCTAACACTTTTAATCAACACATGAAATACCGTGAAGTGGGGTGATAATGATTACATGAAAATGTTCTATAAATATTAATGGCGGTTATAGTACCTGACCTAAACATGCACAGAAAATTGTCATGTTATCAATATCACTCCTGCTGATCATTTTAATCCCACCTATGTACCTCGCCTTAACATGTGAATAGTTTCATTTCATCCTACTTTACGGAAACTACTTTTTACAGTAAGTTTTCGTGGCGGTGTTCTATTTTTACAATGNTTTAATCAACACATGAAATACCGTGAAGTGGGGTGATAATGATTACATGAAAATGTTCTATAAATATTAATGGCGGCTATAGTACCTGACCTAAACATGCACAGAAAATTGTCATGTTATCAATATCACTCCTGCTGATCATTTTAATCCCACCTATGTACCTCGCCTTAACATGTGAACAGTTTCATTTCATCCTACTTTACGGAAACTACTTTTTACAGTAAGTTTTCGTGGCGGTGTTCTATTTTTACAATGNCAGTTTCATTTCATCCTACTTTACGGAAACTACTTTTTACAGTAAGTTTTCGTGGCGGTGTTCTATTTTTACAATGACTTTCCAAGCCTGTGTGAAAATTGCGAAAGGGCTGATCTGCCGATCGATTTCAGTTACGTGAATATAAAAAAAATCGCAATTTAACATTTTGTTGGAAAGAAGAAACGCCCACTGTAGTTTTTGACCTTTTATAACAAAGGACTAGATGGTTCGGTTATGCCGCCACGTTGAACCACTTTGCAAGTAATGAGCATCCTCAGCGGCTTGTTAGAAATTTGGTTTTCCCGTAACTGGTTTGTTGACTGGATATTGATTTTTTTTTTGTTGCAGAGTAAATATACGTATTTGTGTTTAGACAAAACCAAGCTCGTTTTGAGTTTCATTTGACCTGACCAATTATTATTCGCCCACGTACATAAAATGCATAAAAGTACTGCTTCGCAATGAAAATAACGGCGAAGTGCATCACAGGCCTCCGTAAAAGAAAATTCAATTGCACAAAGAGTTGCTTATGGAAATTCGCCGTTTTAAGTTGCAGCTCTATCAACGTTTTGACTGCGCCGAACGTGGTCATAGTTAATTCTTTTTATGCCGGACAATCTGCAAATGATATCACACATCTTCTGTTCACGAATAATTGATGCCATATTATGGTTGGCACGCTTTGTTAAGAAAATGATTGCGCGTGATCCGATTTATAAGCGGAAAAAAATTGACGTATTCGAGTAATTTGCGTTAATTTCAAATCTAAATCGCAGCCATTTTGCTTTTGCCAACTACAAATTCCACTGGAAGTAAGGTTGATGATACAAACATTTCGCGAATAGCCCCTGTAATCACGATTAAACAAAAATTATTTTCGTGTGAGCATATAGAAATTATTGTGAATATTAAGTAGATCACTTTTAAAAGTTCATGTATTCTAGTTCTGTAAATAATATTTAACGTTCGTTAAATAAAGAATCACTGTCGACTCGGCATTGTACGCAGTATTGATGGCTACTAGCCGAAATGCTTAAATAAATAAATGAATGAGTTTAAATTTAGCAACCAAAATTACAGTCGTTTTCGCATTTTAGACGTATGTTCAGAGTATATTATGGCATCTGCAACGGCACATACGTTCCTAACAAACACCTTTTCTGAACAACTATTTCTAAATTTACTTTGAAATGACTCCTATCAAATGTACTTGCCGTCAAACAACGTACAAACTAGACGGGCAGGCTTGCGGACGTGTTCAGTTTTGTGTGCGTTATTGAAACTCCGGGCAGCTATTTGAAGTTCTCGTGATATAAGCTTCTGTACGAATTTAAACTTGAACCCATTTCGAAACACTAACTTTTTAAGATACGAACGTCACTCCTTCCACCCCGTTTTACCGCCGTTGTCGCCAATTGTGTTTCACCTGGACGCCATAAAATGAGCGGTTGATTAAAACCAAATTGGTTACGGAAACAGCAGACATAGTCGATGTTTGCAATTAGAGGAATTGTTTGTTCGTCAGTGATTCTCATTTATAGANGTTACGGAAACAGCAGACATAGTCGATGTTTGCAATTAGAGGAATTGTTTGTTCGTCAGTGATTCTCATTTATAGACCCGTTTTACCGCATAAGAACGAAAGAAAATTATCTATACTTTACTCTTAAGTGGTATCTGTAAAAAAAATAACTGTAATTATTAAGTTTAGGGGCCTTTTTGAAAAACACAAAGTAATTTCAAAATTATGATATATTTCTACTCTACTAATGATGCAGAACACGAGTATTCTAGGGGCATTAACGTCAGACTAATTTCGTAATATGTGCCCACCTAACCTAACAGAACCTAACCCCAGGATGGGTGAATCACTATTTTACATTTTTAAACTAACCTAGGATTTTTGGATTTTACACTAACCTAGGATTGTAGGGTTTTATGCTAACCTAGGATTGTAGGGTTTTATGCTAACCTAGGATAGTAGGGTTTTACACAAACCTAGGATGTTTTGGTTTTACACTAAACTACGAATGTAGGATTGTAGGGATTTAAAGGAACTGTAAAACACACCAAAAGAATGTAAATTGACTCACCTAGGTAGGGGGCTGGTATAATTCCTCTGACGTTAATAGATGTAAACAAACATATTTCGCAAGTTTTTAAAATATGTTCTACTTATTTTAACATTACGCCCTCCTGAATATGAACAAGGTAAGCTGTGCAGAACCCATTAATGCAACTTTGGTTGGTCTAGGATGTTTCGTTCAGAAACTTAAACAAACTGGCTATACTGCTCATTTTGCAATTTTGTTAAAAAAAATTTATATGTTGTATTATTTTAGTTTTAATATTTATTTTTTCATACAATGTTTTGTTCGTGATATTTATTAACAATCCAAAATAATTTATGGACAACAAACCAGACATTACGTTCCCACTCAATTTTACTAATTCTACTGTAGTAAGAATTTCTATTAAATTATTTTTGAGAGGGTAATTTTGTTTTATACTTAAAGATATTTTACAATTTTAGTATTTTGAGCTACCCATCGGTTCACTTCCAAACGACATTTTTTAAATACTGGTATTGAATTAAATTGGCTTTTATCATATTTCATTATAAATACACACATTGAACTATTTATATCAACACATTAAATACAAAAGGAATTAGTGGCATGAAATATGTGAACAAACAGAATTCTGGGAAATATCAGCGAATTCTACTCTTTCTGCGAGCATGGCTCATGCAGGAAACTAGGACGGTTTCAGATTGGCTGTTCTAGTTTTCCGCTGTGCCTGTTTGGCGTGATTGGTGTACATGTGAACAGGGCTTAAAACAGCTTGAAGAGCGCACCCGGAAAGACTGCTCATCTGCACATGTAAGGAAGAAAATTATCTCTGATAATACAATCCCCTTCCCATAAGGGCCAGTTTAGACACATGAAAATTAAAATTGCAAGGTATCCTACTTTTGATACTATACGAGAGGTATAGATACTGATATAAGTATCTTAAGAAATATGTGTATTTATCAAAACAAAAATATTGATAAAGGTATCGTTAAGATACTTCCTTAGAATCCCTAAACTATCTGATCTGTGAGGNGTTACGGAAACAGCAGACATAGTCGATGTTTGCAATTAGAGGAATTGTTTGTTCGTCAGTGATTCTCATTTATAGATCCGTTTTACCGCATAAGAACGAAAGAAAATTATCTATACTTTACTCTTAAGTGGTATCTGTAAAAAAAAAACTGTAATTATTAAGTTTAGGGGCCTTTTTGAAAAACACAAAATAATTTCAAAATTATGATATATTTCTACTCTACTAATGATGCAGAACACGAGTATTCTAGGGGCATTAACGTCAGACTAATTTCGTAATATGTGCCCACCTAACCTAACAGAACCTAACCCCAGGATGGGTGAATCACTATTTTACATTTTTAAACTAACCTAGGATTTTTGGATTTTACACTAACCTAGGATTGTAGGGTTTTATGCTAACCTAGGATAGTAGGGTTTTACACTAAACTACGAATGTAGGATTGCAGGGATTTAAAGGAACCGTAAAACACACCAAAAGAATGTAAATTGACTCACCTAGGTAGGGGGCTGGTATAATTCCTCTGACGTTAATAGATGTAAACAAACATATTTCGCAAGTTTTTAAAATATGTTCTACTTATTTTAACACTACACCCTCTTGAATATGAACAAGGTAAGCTGTGCAGAACCCATTAATGCAACTTTGGTTAGTCTAGGATGTTTCGTCCAGAAACTTAAACAAACTGGCTATACTGCTCATTTTGCAATTTTGTTAAAAAAAATTTTATATGTTGTATTATTTTAGTTTTAATATTTATTTTTTCATACAATGTTTTGTTCGTGATATTTATTAACAATCCAAAATAATTTATGGACAACAAACCAGACATTACGTTCCCACTCAATTTTACTAATTCTACTGTAGTAAGAATTTCTATTAAATTATTTTTGAGAGGGTAATTTTGTTTTATACTTAAAGATATTTTACAATTTTAGTATTTTGAGCTACCCATCGGTTCACTTCCAAACGACATTTTTTAAATACTGGTATTGAATTAAATTGGCTTTTATCATATTTCATTATAAATACACACATTGAACTATTTACATCAACACATTAAATACAAAAGGAATTAGTGGTATGAAATATGTGAACAAACAGAATTCTGGGAAATATCAGCGAATTCTACTCTTTCTGCGAGCATGGCTCATGCAGGAAACTAGGACGGTTTCTGATTGGCTGTTCTAGTTTTCCGCTGTGCCTGTTTGGCGTGATTGGTGTACATGTGAACAGGGCTTAAAACAGCTTGAAGAGCGCACCCGGAAAGACTGCTCATCTGCACATGTAAGGAAGAAAATTATCTCTGATAATACAATCCCCTTCCCATAAGGGCCAGTTTAGACACACGAAAATTAAAATTGCAAGGTATCCTACTTTTGATACTATAAGAGAGGTATAGATACTGATGTAAGTATCTTAAGAAATATGTGTATCTATCAAAACAAAAATATTGATAAAGGTATCGTTAAGATACTTCCTTAGAATCCCTAAACTATCTGATCTGTGAGGNTTATCAAAACAAAAATATTGATAAAGGTATCGTTAAGATACTTCCTTAGAATCCCTAAACTATCTGATCTGTGAGGTAAGTTTTGGACTGAGAGGACAATAAAAAAAACTACATTTAGAGATTCCTGCATTTGTGAATGTAACTGTGATTACACATTTTGTAGAAAACTCAAGACCAAAATGAGATTTCTGTGAGACATAGTTTGTTAAAAGATAAAAAGACAGCTTTGAGAATTTCTGTTAAACGTGCAAGTTGTTCACGACAGTGTTCCGTTTAATCTCTTATATTCCATCCATTACTTTGATGTGTGTGCATCACGTCGACATGCATTTTCACCTTCTTGTGGGTACCATTTAATTCATATTTCTTCACCCCTTCCCCCGACCAGCCATCAGTATTTAATCTCCCAAGAGTAGGAAATTGTGGAAAATTATTGAAAAATAAAATTATTTAATTTTTATTGATTATTTGGAGCATTGGTAAAGGTAAGGACTAAAAATACAAGGATAAAATTAAAGTATGCTTATATAGGTAATAAATATATGGAGTTGCAAGAATTTAATATTTCTTCCAATTGCAGATGGGTGTACTAGGTCAGCAGTGGTTTCAGTGCTTATATTGCTAGACAAGGATGTATTGTGATGTCAAAGGATTGTGACATGTGTAGTGTAGCCTGTGTAGTAAGGGGAGGTGTCGTGTGTGTTTGGTTGCAGCGTATCGAGGGATGGACGCCCCTGCTGGTGCTGACTGGTGTGGCCACTACTGTTGGCTGCTCCGTGCCTGTGGGCTACAACATCGGTGTGATGAACACCCCTGCCGCCGTAAGTCGCTCCCTCACGTGTACACTTGGGTCGGAGACAGCGCAGTGCAGGATGGCGCTGTTTGAACCAGCATTGTCGTGCATTTTGGAATCTGTTTAAATGTCAGACTTGTAAGTGTAGGAAGGTGGGGCCGTAAACAAAAAATTCAACTTGGGAGTGTGAACACTGTATTAATTAAGCCAGAAGTAGAGATTCATTTTCTACAGTTTGATTTTTACTGTAGTTTCTGTAGCCCCTGAAAGTCTGTTTGAATTAGCACTGAAGGTATTTAATAAACGTTTTTAGTCAGGAGGGGGTGTGTAAGATATCAAATGTTTCAATAAATCGGGTACATTAAATTAAAAAATTCAAGTGTTAATTGACTGTAATATAAATAATGTAGATTCATGCAGACAGTAATACAGTACCCAAGTTTTTCAAAACTGGAACTTAATGTAATTACGCATGGCTTCAAGCGTAGTTCTTTTGTCGTAACAGGTATTGAATGTTGTAGGTCTGCATTTTTTTATTTTGACAGAATGTGAGAGTAAGGTAAATTAATCTTGGTGGTTGCGATTGCAGATAATCAAGGAGTTCTGCAATGCGACAGTGTTCTCAACATACGGCACGTACCTGTCCGAGCCGCAGATGAACATCTTGTGGTCGGTGATTGTGTCCATCTTTCTGATTGGTGGCGTGACTGGCTCTCTGACAGGCGGCTGGGTCGCTGATCGCTTTGGCAGGCAAGTGTCTGGTGCTGCTTGTCGCTTGGCGAGCACGCTGCACATTATGCACTATGTGTCGGGGCTCTGTGGTTTTCTTAAACAATTTTGAACACTTGCTGCTCATAATGTTTACAAGCTTCAGACAGCATTCACACATAAACTGACCCCAGTGCAGCCGATTCTTAATAGTGATTTCTGCATCTAGTGCCCTCAGACGTTCAGTATTAACTAACAAAGAACACTAACTGCACAATTTTATAGTTTAAGAGGACCAGCAAAGGTGTTAATATATTGGATGGTAAAGTGAACACATGTAATTTTGAGATTTATGGGTACTTTATAATGACCTCTAGCACCTGTGGGGTTTGAAGCAAGATGAAGATGGAGCAACATTAGAATGCAAAGATGGGGCAGATCGGAGGACTTTGAGGTTGCCTGCTGGCTATGTCGTGTGCCACATTCCTCGATGCAAAAATGGGAAATGCCGCAGTGAAGAACCAAACCCAGATTAACTTGGTGAAAGGCATGTCCTGTGATAGGCACATGACAATTAATGCACTTGAAAATAAACTTCACCTTTTGTGTTTTACAGAAGAGTGGTAATATGACAGGGAAAATGTACACAAAGTAAGGGAGGGAAATGCTGAAGTCGGCTAATTGTGTAATGTTGGTGCAGGAAGGGAGCGGTGGTGATAAATGGGATCCTGAGCCTTTTTGCTGCGCTGCTCTTCATGATGTGCCACCTCGCCAACTCCG
This sequence comes from Clitarchus hookeri, assembly GCA_002778355.1. NCBI lineage: Eukaryota > Metazoa > Arthropoda > Insecta > Phasmatodea > Phasmatidae > Clitarchus > Clitarchus hookeri. The sequence goes on along the minus strand of NQII01000218.1, from coordinate 190,114 downwards.
TCGAGATGCTGCTGCTTGCCCGCCTCGTCATTGGCCTATCCAGCGGTGAGTCGCCTTGTTACGTCCCCAGGGACTGTGTGCTTTGGACTGGAGCTGTGTGCATATTCCGATATGCGGCCCACCTCCTCCCCTCCCCCCAATCCGGTCACTTAAGTGCAAGGAATAGTGGCAGTGGAATATTTTTGCATTTGGGCAATACTTGAATAAATATATTAAGATTTTGCACTGCTGACAGTTTTGAGACATGAGTTTTATTTCCCAGCCAAAAATTTTTTTTGTGTGTATTTCATCTAATTTCTGGTCAATTAAGAATTTTTGAAGTTGTAACAAAAAAGTCCTTGATCACATCTGTTTTTTATTGAAACTCTTTGTGTGCTGTCAATAATGTTTCCAGTGATATAAAATAAAGTAATCTCTTGGAATTAGCAATTCCTTCAATTGTTTACATTTGATTGACACATGAGAAGTGATTAAGGGCCATGTCAGTGTTATTACATACGATGGGCAAAAAAAAAAGTTAAAAAATATAAGCGTGTTTTTTAAAGCACTCTCTATTAACCTTGAACAGCTTACACTGTCAATTTTATTACTTCACAGGAACCGTGTATCTGATGTGGTTTTGCATGCATCAGGATACAGGGAAGTGGGTATAGCACAGCGCTAGCAGTAACATGTATAAAGTGAAGCAGTGAATGTATTTTTTTACATGCTTGATTTGGTTTTGCTGAATGCTTGCATGCACAGTCTGTTGTCGAAAAAGTGTGGTGTAGAATAGCATAAGCCATTAAAATTGCTTCAAAAAAGATTTTGCTGGCATGTCTGGTGAGCTTGGCTTCAGGATTACGTGCCTCTCCCTTTGTAATAACTTTATGATTAAAGAATGTACTGAGGAAGTCTGAAAGCACGCTGATGCCTCATGAGGGGGAGAAGGTATGCCCCATTTGCTAGTGTGTTTGGTTAGTTAGGAGATAGGTGAAAGAATTGCCTAGTGTTGAGTGGTTCTGGTCCCTTGCATGCTGAGAACCGACCATAGTTGTAAATACTTGTTCAGATGAATAACTTAATTTATGAGAGTTCAGTCGGTGAGCCTCTTTCAGAGAAGAGCATTTGGGAAGGGTATCCAGCGTGGTGGGTATATCCTAATTGCAAGTTGCAACCCTGTCTTGTAAGGCTATGTGCATGGGCTCCGAATTGAAGTTTCGGATTGGTACGTCGAAGAGACTGCCGCTCCAGGCCAGTGTTCTCCTCCGCTTNCCCTGTCGTGTAAGGCTATGTGCATGGGCTCCGAATTGAAGTTTCGGATTGGTACGTCGAAGAGACTGCCGCTCCAGTCCAGTTGGCCAGTGTTCTCCTCCGCTTGNTCCTCCGCTTGGGAGTGAGCAACATGACATGTGCTTCATTACTGACCGCCAGCAGTAAACCAGAGATAAGGATGTTGATGTGATGTGTGCTGTGTAGTGTGCACGGTCGTTGTGGCCGTACATGTGTTTAGTGTTGTCGTGAGCTTGATATAAAGGCTGGAGTTTGTTGTTATCCCATACAGGTCTGGCTAGATGATGGGCGACTGCAAGTGCCTTCATATTCTTGTCTGTGGTTGCTTGGCAGGCCTGACGACGAGCACCATCCCCATGTATCTCACGGAAATAGCTCCGCTCTCGATCCGTGGAGCCATGGGCGTGTTGTGCCCTCTGGGCCTCACCGTCGGCGTCATTGTTGCCCAGGTGCTGGGCCTCAAACAAATGCTGGGTATGTGCCCTCTTTACAATTAATTAAGTGGATTTGTAATGTGTGGCGCTAAAGTTGGATGTCTGTGATGTAGCTATTTTTTCTGGTCCACAAAGTATGCCATTTGAGTTGTAAAATGTCGTAATGGTGGCGTTTGTAAGGATCGTGAAAGAGTGTAAGTTGTGGCCATAGATTACAGTAATATGTGGAAGGAGATGCACGTGTGGGCCAGTATGTGCCCAATATTCCTGAAGTATGATGGGATGAGGCGGGGACTGGATATGAGAGTGGGACGAATAGGAGCAATGGGGAACTGGACGAAACATTTGCCATGTGCCTCGCATGTTTAAATGCTGCAGGGAATAGAGGCCAGATTGCAGTGGTGGGAGGTTGCTGCACCAGCCACCTGTTTAGTGTGGTCTGACAGCCATGCTTTACCGCAGTTGCATCCTAGAGATCCTGCAAGAACTTGAAAACTGAGCTTTAGCCAAATACCTGTGTGCAGCACTCGCTTTGCTAAAAAAAAATTTCAGGCTTGAAAAATGTGAGCTTCTACAGTATGTCAATGGCAGTCCACGTGGCTAGCAATAGACAATTTTACAATTTATAAAAGAAAATAAGTTACAGTAATTAGTAAAATGTAAATATTTGAAAGGATGGTGGGTTATGGTCAAAATATTTTTCAAAACTATCACATTATCTGTATTGTAAATTTTTAAAAATTTTATTTTAAATAATAAGAGTTTGAGTTTGACTTCAAACTCTTTTTAACTTTTCAGAGGCTCACTCTGGCTGAGCTTAAACTAAATCCTCCAGTATTGTAAAGTGAACTTGAGGAGTACACCTGTACGACCATCAATACTGTGCTTTATGTAAAATGAGCGGTGAGGAAGGAGAAAGCAGTATGGATGTTAGGGTGTGGGTTGTTGAAGACGTAGTGGATTTGCATTGTAGGGCAAGAGAACACTTGGCCGTACCTGCTGGGGCTGTACGCGGTGCTGATCCTGGTGTCGGCGCTGGCGTTGCCGTTCTTGCCGGAGAGCCCCAAGTATCTGTACATCGTGAGGGGCGAGGAGGAGCGTGGTATCAGGGGTGAGTTAACAATCAGCAAGGATCATGTTGGTGGTTTTTTAGCTGATGAATTTAATAAGACTGGAGAATAAATTTTGATTTGTGTTGGGGGAGCGAAAAGTTCAAAGCCAAAAGGAGCAAGGTGGTCATCCTGATTTTCTGTTTCCAGTGCTTTTCGTACTCTGGCAAAGCTGGGATGGTTCCTTAAGACAGACTCTGGCCAATTCCCTCTTCTCTTAAGGCCTTGCAGCTGTTTAGAGGCACTTAAAAAACCATATAAATTTGTATTTTACCTAGCATTGAATCCATCTTTAATCCCACATGACCAGCAAATGGCTCTGTTTTTAATGGAAAAAATGTAAACTTCCTGAGCCGAAGTTGTAATGGGGAGCTTGGAGATGCAATTACCTGGCAATACTTTTTGGTGAACTGTGTGTAAAGCGAGAATCAGTCTAACAAAGTAAAGGTGAAAAAAAATATATAAAATTACATTAAATCCACTTTAGTAACATAAAAGTTATAAAACATTAAATGGTATAAAAATGTAAAAGTGAAATTGTTATTTACAACAGTAGAACTCCTTCCATACACTTTTGTTTAAAATATTTTTTTCAAATGTTATTTATTTGGACCCTCTTAAATGTTTTCACAGCATACATTTCTCTGTTTGTACAATTTACTGCATCTTACAAGTTTTCGTGATTGCCTGAAAAGTAAAAAATTGGGTTTAACTGTATCGAGGAAATTTTTATACCATGGTAATGGAAATATTATTTGTATGAAACAGAATGGCTTATTAACTTCAGCTTTGGTATGCGGTAGTGGAGAAAGTGTAAATGGTTGTGGTTGATGGCAGAACTGACGCGTCTGCGAGGACTGGCCCTAGAGCAGCTGCAGGACGAGCTGGAGGACATGCGGCAGGCGAACAAGGCGNAGCGATCATCGCCATCCCGCTGGTGAACCGCTGCGGGCGCCGGCCCCTCGCCCTCTGGAGCTGCTGCTCTGCCGCCCTCTGCCTCGTGCTGCTGTGCATCTGCATCACCTACATCGTGAGTGTGTGCTTCCCCTGCATCGGGCATGACAGTGGTTTTGCAGTTGTAATAGTGAGGGCCTTGCTGACTGGGTGAAATGTAAAGGGAAAATCAGGGCGTAGTAAGTGGCGGAGTTGCGCCGTAGCCTCTCTTCTGCTCTAGCATTCCTGTACTCACTTGCCAATATGACTTGTAAGAGCGAGGGTTGACTACTAGCAAATTTTTATAAGCTCCCTCACACACATTCAGCGTGTGGTGAAGTAGTAACAGATGTGACTATCAGTGTAGTGATCATTCTATGGCATGTGCACGGCGACCTGTGCCCTTGCGTGGCATATGCACTGCGGGCATATGCACTGCAACTATGCCGAGATCAGAGCATTAGGGCATTTGTCAGGACAGGTTTAGCAGAAACATGGTTGCCACTCGTCTGGAAAACAATGAAATGTCGGCGAGATCTGCAATATTTGGCAATTCTATCATTGATAGTTCACTGCTACTGAAACCACATGAAATTTGTTTGATTATCTAGATCAAAATCGTTAACTGTATTTCTTTGCAATATTTGTAGGGAGTAATTTAGTTGGACCAGAGAACTATTTTGGTGAAAGATGTACTGTAATGTAAGAAAGTTAATTCTAAATAATACGTGAGAATTCTGAGAAGTTTTCTTTGTGTTGTGGACTGGGTTGGGGATACACAAGTGCATGGTGTGTAGTTGTCAAAAAGTACACTGCTGTGAATTATAAGTTTTTGTTTTGTTCTGTATTTATTCCAGAACTCCATGAGCTGGATGCCATATGTTGCCATCTTTGCAGTCCTGGCATACGTGTTCTGCTATGGTTACGGTTTGGGCCCCATTCCATACTTCATTGGCTCAGGTGAGAATCTGGAACATATTTTAGTTTCATTTTGTTGGTGTGTAGTGGTGATCTGTGTGGGGCTGTGCACTTGATTGATGCATTAACATTTTATAGAAATCATTAAAATCAATTTTCTTATATTCAAGCAGAAGCATTGAAGAAGTAAAAATTTTTATCTGGTAATGTTGATTTTTGTCTCTTGACCTAATCAGCTCGGGATTTTGTTAGATGAGGGGAACGGGTCTTCATGATGCTCTCATTTCATAATTTTACTGCCTCTCCATCTACTTGTCATCTTGTCTCTTCCATTCGCTGGGCTAGCTAATCCATCATGGGAAGAGCAGTCTGTCGACTAAAGCAGCCCGTGATGACCTTACTTGGGAAGGTATTGGTTTACATTTGTATCCAGGGGAAGAGATTCTCAATTAACTTTTCCACGTACTGGGAGCAGATTTACGTTAAGGAAACAAGCTGGTTGGAAGTTGCCGTAGCGCGAGGTGTAGTAGTCGCCTGCATGTCGGGACATCGTGAACTACTCTGCCCGACTAGCAATGCTTGTGTAATTGAGCTCCTAATATGTGGAAAAAGTGAATACTGTATGTTNGTGAACTACTCTGCCCGACTAGCAATGCTTGTGTAATTGAGCTCCTAATATGTGGAAAAAGTGAATACTGTATGTTGTAGTTTACGGATTCAAAAGATTAAAAAACGTCTGTCAGAAAACCTCTTGTTATATAACATTGAGGTACCAAAAAAATTAACTTAATTCAAACAAAATCTGCTACATGGTAATCTCGTTGTGTGTTGAGGAAAGGTTTTAAGCAGAAATATTACATTTATTTTTAATGCCACTTAATGTATGTAGTTACAAGACAGTCTGTTAAAAGATGCCGTCTAATATTGAGGTTGTGCGTTTGTTTGCAGAGCTGTTTCAAGTGGCCCCTCGTCCCGTGGCGATGTCGTACGGCAGCATGGCAAACTGGGGAGGCAACTTCATTATTGGCATGACGTTCCCCAGCTTGCAGGCGCTCATCTGCCAGTATTCCTTCCTGCTGTTTGCTGCAATCACCTTGTTACTTGCCGTCTTCCTCAAGTGAGTGCTGCATAGCAGTATTGCACACATGAAAGGAAGATTGGATGATGACTGCCTTTTATACGAGTCTCTCTAAGTGCATGTGCTGATAGTCNTATTGCACACATGAAAGGAAGATTGGATGATGACTGCCTTTTATACGAGTCTCTCTAAGTGCATGTGCTGATAGTCGCATGAAATTTCTGAACATCAACAATATCTTAAGAATACACCTCACGTGATCAGCATTAGGTCTGTGATGGTTCTGNTATTGCACACATGAAAGGAAGATTGGATGATGACTGCCTTTTATACGAGTCTCTCTAAGTGCATGTGCTGATAGTCTCATGAAATTTCTGAACATCAACAATATCTTAAGAATACACCTCACGTGATCAGCATTAGGTCTGTGATGGTTATGNTCATGAAATTTCTGAACATCAACAATATCTTAAGAATACACCTCACGTGATCAGCATTAGGTCTGTGATGGTTATGGTTTAATGTCCATTTCTTATACTCTTTTGTATCCACTTGGTTGGAATTGTACATAATATCTCTGGTTTCGATTCTAAGCCAAGGGGTGATTTTTTTTTTTGGAGAATCGAAATTGGTTATATATATTTTATATAGATATATAAACAGTCGGCTTAGGTAAATACGGTGGTGCTCGTAGAAAACATGGGTAGCTGTACTTGTTGGGCGTTACAATGCATTGCCATTTAATATTCTAAAGTAAACATTGAAATAATCTAGAAAAAAGCAAGTGAGACTTATGTTTCAAGATTGCTTAAATTACCATAGATGGAAAGGAGTCCATAGAAACAAAGTTTTATTTGCAAAAAATTCATAAATTAATGGTTTTGTTGGAAAGTCTTTAGTTTTGCTTAGATATTGTGAAAAGCATTAGTGAACTAGTGATGTAAAAATGAATCTAATTGTCTTTGAAGTGGCTCGTGTTGCTGGTCCTGTTTTGTGGTGGTGAGGAGAGATGTTGTGATGCAGATACTACCTTCCAGAGACGAAGGGCCGCAACCCAAGCGACATCGCAGAGATCTTGAAGTACGGCTTCCACAGCCGCATCAACACGCCGCCGGCGCGGAAGTGGCACTGCAACATCAACAGCACGGCATCCCGCCCCCACTGTAATTCAGACACCATGTCCATCTCATTGGAGATGCCCGTGCCCGCAGACTCCTTAGTCTCCTCTCCACACTCCGGGATCCTGGTCCAGAACAACTCTTACACCAACCTGCCCGCCATCCCGGAGCTGCCGAAATCTCCCCTCGCCATCCACCCTGTCCGCTCGGCGGCCATGATGCCCAGCATCCCGGAGAACCTGTCCAGTCTAACTTCCACCACCGCTCCGGGGCTGGCCGCCAAGTGCGATGTCTAAGCACTTCCTTTCATCCTTCATCTTCTCACTCCTAATTTTTTTATTATCTAATCTAATTTTACATATTTAAGGTGAAAAGCAATTTTTTTTATAATCGTAGCTCATATTTGAAAATTATGTTAAGCAGTATTTCAACTTAACTAGTTTTAGAAACTAGTGAAGGAAAAACTCCCACCTATTTTTTAAATGTCATTTTAATGTGATAGCAGTTGCAGATGTTGAATGAACTGTATCATTTTCTGGTTAAATTATCTCTTACCACGTGTATCTGTTGTCCATGTTAGAAATTGTGGAGTGTTCTAGCAATATGCATGTTCATTTGTACTAATGTTCTTTGGGCTGCATTTACAAGTGCTGGAATGTGCTGCCACAACGGTGAATCTTCTGCGACCTTGCGCTTGTCAAATGCTCTTTGAATTTTGCAACAGTTCCTGCACTATTACTGGAGACTAGATGTTTTTAACATGAGGTTGCACTTTACACCTGCTACATGCAGTACATTAATCCAGCTACATTCAGTATTAACAGCAGTAATTCGAGAGGACTGTGGTCTGGTAATTTAAAGTAAATTGTATTGTGGCCCAGTTATTAGTCTTGAACATAATGCTGTGTGCTATTACCTTGCATTATTAAACATAAATTATATACTTGTTTATTAATTATACTTTATGTACATAAACATTGCAAGGTTGGTATCATAACTTCAAATTTGTTTTATGCTAGTTTTGAATTTCAGTGCAAATATAAATTTATTTTTTTTAAGTAAAAACAAAACTCTCCATTTTTATGTGAAATAGGCAGTAACATGATTGAAAAACACTTGATCTGTTATATGTACCAGCCATGCATTATTCCTGGTTGGTTGTTTGTAAAAGTCAGTTTGTAACTATGTACAAATCCCAAAACTATGTTTTGTGCTCTTAAAAAAAAAAANGTTGGTTGTTTGTAAAAGTCAGTTTGTAACTATGTACAAATCCCAAAACTATGTTTTGTGCTCTTAAAAAAAAAAACACTTCTTTTGTTTTAAAATTTGTTTTTGGCAAGTTAATCATATCACATGTGTTGTAAATTATGTGGTGTCTGCATTTCTATTTTTTTCTAATAAAAAATCTTCTTGAATTTTAGCATGGTTTTGTTGAATTATTTTTATACTTTAATAATTTAATGTGAAACCTCTCTTTTGTNGTCTTCTTGAATTTTAGCATGGTTTTGTTGAATTATTTTTATACTTTAATAATTTAATGTGAAACCTCTCTTTTGTAAATGTGACTTGTTATGCATACAGATATAATTAATATTTATTATATATATGTATATAATAGATATTAGTTTTATGCATATAATTAAAATAATACACACAAGACTTCCCCTCATCTCCACGTGTCATCGTGACACTCCAGATGGGGTTTTGAACCATGAACGACTTTCTACCAGAGCCAATCCGCATGCTTCTAGGCGAGGGGCACCTACGGACACGTCAGTCTAAATAGTTTTCGCCTTTATATCACGCGCCACCCCCATGTGTGATAGAAGCCTACCGACGCAATCTCGGATAGTAGAGCGCCTGCTTCCGCCACCAGAGTTGAGATGGCACCATAGTATGGCCACACCTACGGAGGGAGGATCTACTCTTGCCACCCCCAAGAGCAGGTGGATATATGTCCCTGCACTGCCGCAGAACTGCAGTTCATTCTCAGCAGCTCGCTTCACCACTTCCTGTGCTGGAGCTCTCTGCTAACAAAATCTTTGCGACCTACCAGATGCTCTTGTAGACCTTCACCAGAAGCCCCTGAAGAAGTCTACACCCCTTTTCTAAACCCACTACTCTTCTAGTAGTAGTACCAGACTCCCTTCTCGACAACAAGCATCAAGTTAATTAATACTGTATTCACCCGAAAATAAGACAACCCTGAATGTAAGACGACCCCCATATTATAAGATAATGTTTCAAGAAAAATAATTTACTCACAATTTTGATTTTCTTGCTTAGCAAGTTGCTGAAGTGACTGAGAATTATGCCATAAATGTACACTATAACGTATGTTTTAAAAATTAAAAAAAATACTGTAAATGGTATATTATTTTAACTTTTTCTTTCAGATGATGATTTTATATTACTGTTTACCAACTTCTGTTTTGTTTATCTTGTTAGGAAAAAACATGACCATAATATGAACGTATATATTAAACACTTGAAAGAAATATGTACGGATAGTGCCACCCTTATGGAACCAAAACCATTAATCATTTATTGTAGGTTGTCTGTAGTTTAGGAACACTGCTGTAGTATGAAGGTGTAAAAAGTGCAAAAAAAAATTTTCATACCATTAGCGTTTTTATCATATATATTTCTCTCTTCTCTCTCATTGAAACAGTTTGCTGTCAATTGTGACAAACTCCATTTTATTAAATACAGTTTATAGTTTTCACTTGGTCTTTTATTTTCGGGTGATTATNTGTCAATTGTGACAAACTCCATTTTATTAAATACAGTTTATAGTTTTCACTTGGTCTTTTATTTTCGGGTGATTATGGTAGCTACCTAGCTGCATCTGTTTTGTTAGTTCAGACCCAGGTCCCCTTCACCTGGTTTGCGTAGTTTCTGGGCAAATTAGTAGTTACTACGGGCCACAGTGTTTATCACTCTCTGAGTAAACCAGTCTTATCAACTTCAGAGTACTCCTTGCATAGGGTGACTGTAACTCCAACTTCCATAGACTTCAGTACACCAGGGAAGAGCAGGAGACAGCTGCATTCCCAACCTATTTTCTGAACTAAGTATTGGACTGCGGGCTCCCTTAACCGGGTGCACGTACGTCAAAACAATACACATTAGACGTCCACCCATACTGTGCACCTGGTGTGCAGTATGGTAGAGCCCCAACAATTAGGTCACAACCACAAGGTGGTTAGGGAGTCAGTCCAGTCCATTCACTCATCCATCATGCTGAACTGTCACTGGAAAGAGTGAGACTGGGTCTGGAAGTCTAGCCCTTTTAGTCCACACCCACGTCATCGTCGTAGGACTCCTGGGGTAAATCCACAGCTCTAACCACCATACTGGAATGTCACCGGTTAGAGTACTCTGGTTGGCTTGACTCAACACTAGAGTACTTGATCACCTGCTCCTCTCTTGCGTGGCCGATCGTAGAACCTACCTGCGTGCCTTATACCCGCTGGAGTGGTACCAGGTTACATATTAGAAAGGCAGCTACTAACTCCTTGCTTACCTTGGACTGTAGCCCAGCCCCAACTGCACTTTAGCATAACCCCCTCCCCTACGGGAACAAGCTCAAGTCGCCTGACAGTTGGAAAGGTCTCCCCTCCTAGCTCCCTCCCCCTCATTCAGCCCCCATTTAAGACTGCCGGAGAACCACATCCAGTAGTAGTCACCCTCCGCCAAGGACTCAATGTACCACTGGGTCTCGCAAACCCGTGGTGCCACCTCGGCCAAGCCAGCAGTCCTCGGGCTTCTACCTGCATCATCCGCCTCAGCATGAACTCCAGCAGGAGCTATCCCGGGCGACGTCCGTCAAGGATAAACCAATTGCGGTGTGCAGACTGGTAATACGCAAGGTTATTCAGCACATTCCAGACTTTGTACCAAGCCGCCAAACTACGTGCCCCAGGTTGTATACCGGCTGGCCTCCAGTGGACAAACCATAAGTCAAGAGTGACAGTCAGTTATGTCTGTGAAGTACACATCTATAAAACTAGCCCTACCCTAAGTCCCTGTCACTTGCAGATGTTGCGAGTCAAATTTTTTTTTAGAAAGGGTGGTGAAAATCATCAGAAAATTCTGTTTACATTATTTATTGACATGCTGTAACTGAGGTGTGGTGAAGATGTAATAAACTGAATTGCAGCAATACTGGTTGCTTTGCGATTCTCTTTTATGTTAATTTGCAGGTTTAGCACAAAATAGTATGAAAAAAGAACTTGCGAGTGCCTTTACTTGGTTCCTGTACGCTGTTTATGTGCCTTAGCCTCGTTTGAGAAGATAACTTAAGCTAGCTGTATTGAAAGTGTTGAATTTTTTAAACAAATTGTGAAACCCCACACTTGCCCTTGTTGGGTTGCCAGTCAAACTGCACAAGCCATTATAAAATCAAAAACAAAAAGCTTGCAGGCGTTGGCCACAAAAAAATTTTGTTTTTATTCACACCACATACTTTATCCAGAGTAGCTGCNGGTATATTTCCACTCCACTAATTACGCAGAACACTAATATACTAGGGGCATTAATGCACGACTAATTTTGTAATATGTGCCCACCTAACAGAACCTATCACTATGTTATATTTTTTAACTAACCTAGGATTTTGGGATTTTAAAGTAACAATAAAAAATCACTGTAAGTGCATGAATCAACTCGCCTAGGTAGGCGGCCTGTACAATTCCATTGTTGACCCATTCAACTGTCGTACATCTTACTTCACTCAACAAAAAAAAACACGATCCACTAAAACTAAAACATCGCAGTAACACCTGCCACACAGGTGAATATTACGCACACAAGCACTCGTTATTGCACCCTCCATTCTTAAATAACAAGCCTTTGCACTGTCTGATTCGGACGTCGCCACTCAAGCCCGCAACACAACGGCACCGCCTCGCGTCTTAACTGCAACTAATGGCTTCTCAACTTCCACGTAAAATTCCGTCGCTATGACTTCTACAGACCCCACAGCTAATAAGGTGATGGCAGAATGCGCATTTATTCTGACTTGAACCAGGTGTTCACTGTTACCTTTGTGCCGCAGTAGTGTCCTCCACTCCAGATGCACCATACTAGCGCACATGTGTGCAAGAATGATAGTGTGTTCAGTGTATATCAAGTGTATTTGTCCATGTGTGATAGTGCACCGTATCATTAATTATTCCAGCCAGGGACATGTGACATTTTCAAGTTGGCAATGCAGTGGCTGCTACGAGTCAATACTTATATTTAATATTAATATAATGGTGTTTTATTATGTAAATACAAGGGTAATTGTGTTTTAATGTGTTTAATTATGTTTATATATAAGATATATCATGTTTACATCTCATTAGCATTTTAAGTCGCATTTGTTTCATCTCTCCATCGCCAGGTGTCGGCCGCGCTTAGGTGGCATGAGCCGATGCATTGCTCAGTACAGTAGGCAACATCACATCGGCGCGAGCGGACGTGGTAAGGCTCTCATTTCACAAGAACCTCGGTACCAGCCTCTCAGGCTGCAACCTCACTCAGCAATCGCATCATCATATCATTCACGAAGCAACTAGTAATTTTATGTTAAATCTCACAGAGGAGAGAGCAACGTCACGCCCCTTAAGTAATAATCCAGCAGTGTGTTTATACGACCATGTGGTCACCACANTGACCACGCGGTCACCACGTGTTGATCAAAGTGTTCAATAAAATAATTATATACATAAAACTTGAGTGCGTTATTAATTCAGGCGTGCGCAGCGGCCTTACAGCTCGCAATTTCATAATATCTGACGGTGTATTACCAGAGTACCCCTGGGCCGTCGGCCGAACGACCCAAAATCTCGTCAGCTCACCGCGGAGCTGTGGCGCGCCGGGCAATTCATAATCATTACATTACAGCTCTGGTGTACGATTGCGTCAATTCATGTTACTAATACATTACTTCACCAAAAATCATGGCGTCCGATGTAAACAACACTGTGAACTGCTTGTACATTAAAATATTTTACTTAATACTTTATACTTATTTTAACATTATGCCCTCCTGAATATTAACAAGGTAAGCTGTGCAGAACCCATTAATGCTACTTTTGTTGGTCGTCTCGGACGTTTCCTTCAGAAAAGCTGCTACTCTGGATAATTACTGTAGAAATTAGCTGTTTCATTGGGCGCAGCATCTTTGGCTTATTTGCAGTTTAATTCCTTGCTCTTAATCTTCATTCATGTGTGTAACATTAGCCTACTTTACTTTAGGAAGGTGGCTTATGAAGTAATCTGAATGTCTGGATGCATGGCCCCTCTTAGTAACATTGTAATTACATTTTGCAGAAATATGTTGCCATTAACAACCATCTTGATGCAGCATTTTATAAATAACAAATCTTTTCTGTATTTAGGAAACTTTGCAAGTGCAAATGAGTCAATACGTAACATATGTATTCATGTACGTACCCAACTGGTGTAATGCAAGCCAATGGATTGAACACAAACTCTCGGGCAGCAATTGTTACGCTTCAAAGACATAACTAAACACAAAGCAAAGGTAGTGATATTACGAATTTCACTGCGGTACACATTTCGCTAAACCTAGAATGGAACTAGAAAAACATTGATAGGGTTTCTATTAGGCGTAGAGCTGGCAGGTTTTGGAACCTCTATTGCGGTGTGCAGGTGAGTGTAGGGCTAATTGGTATTCATGATGGGGTGTAGCTAGATACACCAAGTTCAGGCGTCTGACCACATTATCTGCGACTGAAGGCCAACTTGGAACTACTCGCTTCTTTGGTGGTGTGGGAGGCAGTGGTGATATAGCACACAGCATACGGCTTGTGCCAAAGCAAGCTTCGGTTTCCTCCGGTAGAGCTGGTGGTGGTTCCCCTCTGCTGAGTTGCTTCCTCTCTCTTCCACGTGTATACTCTGCCGACACCCTGTTCACTACTCTCCAGGCGTCCAACCAGGACTAGCCCCCTACTTTATCTCGCCCAGCCCTGTGGCAAGGTATAAGGGTTAATAGTATAGAGAGGTGTAGAGCTGGTGCACTGGGGGGTAGGCAAGGTTTGAGAGGAAGTATGGGTAGGCAGGTGGATTGGGGAAAGTAGGCCTGACTACTGGACTTCAACAATACGGTATGTTGGCTGGGCGGGACGTCGCCGGCAGACCTAAACACTTGTAGGCTAGGTAAATTAGGAAAAATAAGGGAAAGTTAAGGTATAGTTGTAATCGTTGTCATTCCTTATGTTTTTTGGGTCGCTGAACACGAATCTGAGGTTTGCTGACAAAATTTTTGCCCGGAACATTTTTTTTTCTTCAAAAAACCTTGAAATTTTGGCACTTTTTTTGGTTTTCTGCCTATATCTTGGGAACTATGCGTTTTTTCGAAAAGACCATTCTATATAAAATTAAAGTAAACAAAATTGCCTACATTTTACGTCCATAACTTTTGTTTCTACGACCAACCGTTCCGCTGCTAGAGCGTGCCAAAAAATGGGCAAAATCCCCCAAAACGCCATATTTTGACTTTCTACGCCCGATTTCTGTGGAAACGACTCGTGTAATGATAGTTTTGACCATGTATGGTATTGAACTTGATGAAATACACTTAAAATAAAAGTTGGGCCCAAGTGTTTTCAAAGAATTGTCTAAAATCAAATTGAAAGAAAGGAGACATCAGTGAAAAAATTAATTCTTAACTATTGTTATATTTACATTAAAATTACTTAATACTAATAATAAATTGCGTAATTTCAGGTAAAAGACAATTTTGAAGAATGATGAAACTAAAACAGGTATTTGTAAGTATTTGCATGTACAGATCCAGTCCATTTATTGGGTATTTTCCGGTGGGTGGGGTATTCATTCATCTGGAACAGACAGGAAAAGTGTGTATTAGTGGTTATTAGTTGGTAATTTTAGTGAGGAATATGCTGTAGGTAGGTACCTATGTACTTCAGAAATATTTACTGTTATTAACCTGTGGCGTAATTTGTGGGGTTTCACTCGTTGACTGAGGCTTGTTGGAGAGACACATCTGTAAAGAACAGGATGGAATTAGTGGCGCACTTGAGATATTGTTACAAATATAGGAATATGATGGTTCTTCTATACGTAAAAGAAGTTGATAGGTACTACTAATGTGAAAACAAGGTTTGGAATTATAGGTGATGTTACATACCTTTCGAGCTCGTAGCTATTTCTTCTTCCTCCTCCTCCTCCTCCTCCAGTGACTGTAACGCTTCCTCCTCAGTTCACAAGTGAATCCCAAGTTCGACTTGAAGGTCCCAATCTTCAACCTCGTCCTCATCGTCGCTTAGGGGCACCGCTGCGTTGTTGCATGACCTGTGCATGCAGTGGATGCACAGATCAGTTCACTTTAGCCCTCCCTTCAGGCAGCTGCAGTTCCGTGCACAGGTCTTGGTGCACTTACACATTACCAACTTGAGCAGTTCGGGGGGAGTGGGGGCTAGAAGAGTCGTGATTGGTTCGAGCCCGTTGCTGGTCCTCTTCCAACCGCAATCCTCAGCTCGTTTCTCGACCGCCATCCATTGCTGCACTTGAAGGTACACCCTGTAACTGTGCTGTGCCGCTGCAGCTGCTGAAGGTGGTAGCGCAGCTATTTTCGAAGATGTCTTGAACGCTGCCGTCTTGTAATTAAGGATGCGCAGGTGGTTTAGAGAGGGTGGAGTCCTCCCACTGTAGCCGTATACTTGGACCAAAAATCGTTCTCCGGCTGCTGCGATGGTCTGGGGAGTGGAGTTGCTGTCTTTGAAAACACTGACGACATCAGCAAGGTCACGATTTTTAGTAAGTGCTTTTACAAACTTCAATTTCCCCTGGTTGAATGGTGCTGACATTGTGTCACAGCCACTCCTAGCATGTAAGAACAGAATGTTCTCTGCAACAGTCTTGTTCTTTATAGCGAGGAGTGGAGATTATGTTGTTGATGGAGTTTTGTCTTTTCCTGGCTTTAAGAAGAAAACGTTTTCCTTGCAAAACCAATGAGAATCACTAACAGGTCTACATCTTCTCCCACCACGACCACACTCTCATTGGATTTAGCCAGTGACAGCGCTTCTGTGACTATCAGCGTGTCCGCATCTTCTGGTGCTTGTTTCGCAGTCATGTTGTGTGAGGCGAGCTTCTTCATTGTCATGGCAATCGGTCGTTTTTTGTTATTTGGGTTGGCCAGGAATTTTTCTTTCTTTGTAGTCGGGGTCATGGTTTCATCAAAGAGGATGTCCGCGGAACTAGTTTTCATAGATCTTTTCAACTTTTCTGCACTTTTCGTTTCACCTTGCGCATGTTCGGGGTACCCATCAAAGACAACTCTTGTTTGGGATCCATATGTTGTTATAACGTATCCAACGTATCTGTCACATATTTTTGAAAAAGATTGGTTGTCGGGCCAGACAACTTTGTGCAGCAAGAACCCACCATCGATCATGTATTGCAATTGACCGCTGAAGTCTTTGTTTTGAATAGGGACAAATTCTTTGTACAACTTTGATTTGGTCCCTTTTCGCAGACCATTCTCAAACAGAGAGAAAGAGTAAGGTCCCAGGTCGTACGTCAAGAAGTATTCCAGTTATTCATCTGAATTCTTAACCACACTGATTCGTTGAAACAACCTGGTGGGATTAATGGGGAAAACTTTGTTTTCTACTGTTATTGCATTGCTCATTATGGCAAGTGGCTGGACACGGTCATTACGTTGAAATTTGACATCACCAAAATTAGAGTTGTCTGCAGCTCTTTTAATAGAGCCGTCCATGCCTTTTTCCCAAGCCTAATGGCAGTTGACCCTGTTGTCAGCAACAACTCCTGTGGGTCTTCAATGGCTCACTGAGATAAGACGCATAACTCCACATTCCAACACTCAAACATTCATCCCAATATTCATTTACCATCTTTCCATGAGTTTGTGGCGCGCAGCAGGCCGGATGATTTTTACTTTTTTTCACTAATTTGTCTCATTTCTTTCAATTTGATTTTAGACAATTCTTTGAAAACAATTGCACCCAATATTTATTTAAAGTGTATTTCAGGGGATCCCATATTTATTTTTAAGTGTATTTCATCAAGTTCAATACCATACATGGTCAAAACTATCATTACACGAGTCGTTTCCACGGACATCGGGCATAAAAAGTCGAAATATGGCGTTTTTGCTATTTATGCCTATTTTTTGGTGCACTCTAGCGGCGGAACGGTTGGTCGTAGAAACAAATATTTTGGACGTAAAATGTAGGCATTTTTGTCTACTTAAATTTTGTATAGAATGGTCTTTTCGAAAAAACGCACAGTTCCCAAGATATAGGCAGAAAACCAAAAAAAGTTTAAAAATTTCGAGGTTTTTTTTGCAAAAAAGCAATGTTCCGGGCAAAAATTCTGTTAGAAAACCTCAGATTCGGGTTCAGCGACCCTAAAAACGTAAGGAATGACAACGATTACGACTATACGTAAACTTTCCGCTAAAGGCCCTTTTTTTTCCTAATTTACCTAAACACTTGACAGATGATGTCGGCAGCAGGATAGGAGCGACCACTCTCGTGTTACTCAGGAAGGCGGGACGTCGCCATTGATCCAAACATCATGAAGAGTCGGTTCTCCCAGAAGGTGAGGTTGGAGCAGAGGTTTCGACTCATGACTACTCTGCAAGAATGTTAGAGGTTCTGTGGAAGAAGCAGGAGATAGCGGGAGCAAGTAGAGAAGAATACTGAGCTGTGAGTGATAACTCAACCAAGTTAGAATTGTCTGTTTATTGCCTGAACAGTAAACACACATAAACCTGGCTCTATATATATCCAGAGCACAGGACCAGCACAGGGGTCAGGAGAGAGGGGTAGCAGAGAGGTCGCGGAGATGTTTTCCCCTCCTGCAGCGGAAGGGGTAAGCATCGTACCGTGGCGCGAAGTGGGTTGTGGCCTGATAGGATCCATCAGCTGGGTCGAGGGCGACCTGTGGCATATACAGCTGAACGTCTCTTATTAGGAGGGGCTGCAGCCGTGGTGAGGCCAGACTAGGTTAATGACTACTCCCGTGGAGCGTAAAACTGAGCGTCAACCATGTGCCAAAACTGTAATGAAGTTTGTATAAATGTGAATCACAATCTATGGAATTAAATAATTTCAGTGGAAACCTTGGAAAATGTATTTTTTTAGACGTATAGATGATCGTGCTGCTCACGGCACCACCTGGTCATGTCCAGCGCCGTCGCTACAGGAGTGAGCAGCTCAAGTGCCACGACATCTGATACAGACTAGTATTCCCTGAATATTTTACAAATGGACTGCAATAGATATCCATTAACACAACTTTGACTGATTGTGTCTTCCCTGGTAATTGTAGTTTGAATCTGTTTCATAACTTTTTGGCAGTGTGCACTGTTAAACAAAGACCAGTTGTCACAAAAAAATTACAAAATATATTTGTGGTCCAGTACTTAAGATACTGGTATATTTACTATGTAGCCCATATTTAATGTGGTGTGTTATAAATCAAGCTTCATTTTTGCTGTGACAATTATTACTAGAGAGCAATGTATTGACTTAGCCCACTGTGATCAGTTAGTGGAATGTGAAGTTTGATCTTTCATTGAATACAGAGATTACTGTGGAAGAAATGGAGCCACTGGAAAACTTCCTTGCTCGCTATAAGACAGCGCAGTCACTTCAGGCTGCTCGTGGCACCATTGTACAGTCAGGAAAGTAACTTAATGCGCGCATTCACTTCTCAAAGAGTTTAGGCAGCCTGCCCTGAGGAGGCTGATTAAATATATGTTTCCATAGGTGCAATGCAAAATTTGCACTTGTGCTGCACCACAGTGGAATTAAATGTGAACAGAGAAGCAAGCAGTCACGTAACCGATGCGAAATGCAGAGAAATCTGCACACCAAGGCAGATACCTAACTGCACCAGCAGAGAAGTCCTTCCGGCGTACGACGTCCTGAACACCAGTGTTGTCCAAGTATATAACACAATGAATGAAGCACGGCTCCAAAATGCTGCCACAATGCTTTTCTGTTAGTCCAGTTAGTGCAAAAAGTAACATACATAATATTAACACACAGTTTTCTTGGCACACTATGATTCACTTACAGAACTGATTGTTTGACTTTCTGTCATCAACCTGCAGACCACTAATAAGTATTACAAAAGATTCTTCTGGGACCATAGGAAGAAGTTGAGGTCATCCCCCTCCCAGCACCCAACAACCCAGCAAGGGCCAAGAGGAAAGTGCTGATCCTTGGAAGCAGTCACGCGAGAGCCCTAGGAGAGCGCATCAAAGACAAACTGGGTGAGGGTTATGACATTATGCAGGCCTTGGCAGTGTAGCAGAAGATGTAAGTAGCGTAAGCAAAGACTTTTGCAAGTCAGATCAGGTTGTTTTTGTCCGGGGAATAGACAACAGCATTGACCGGGATAAAAACTATTCAGTCTGAGGAAACATCAGAAACATTGCCAGGGCCACCAGTCACACCAATGTGTTGGTCTGTGAGGCAATGCAACGGCACGACGAGCCTTTCTTACAAAGGAAGGTGCAGACAGTTAACGCTGCCCTGCGGTGTTGTGCAACATCTGGCAGACTGAGCCACGTTGGTGTGATTGGACTAGGGGAAATAACCAGGGCTGACCTCACGAGACATGTTCGGCATCTGAGTTGTGCTGGCAGGGGGAAACTCGCCGACCTCATTGCCAGTAGGATTCTTACAGACCATGGATCTATTAAAAAATCTAGGTAATCGTTGGAAACCGTGGACATTTTTTAGGCTAAAGAAGTCCATGCTCATAAGGCCTAATTCATGTAACAGAAGTTTTACACAAACAGAGGTGACAAAAGTCATGGGATAGCAATATGCAAATATACAGATGGCAGTAGTATCGCGTACAAAATGTATAAATGGGCAGTGCATTGGTTGGGCTTTCATTTGTAGTCAAGTGATTCATGTGAAAAGGTTTCTGACGTGATTATGGCCGCACAACGGTAATTAACAGACTTTGAACGCGGAATGGTAGTTGGAGCTAGACGCATGGACATTACATTTCAGAAATGGTTAGGGAATTCAACATTCCGAGATTCACAGTGTCAAGAGTGTTCCGAGAATACCTCATTTCAGACATAACCTCCCACCATGGACAACGCAGTGGCCGACCGCCTTCACTTAATGACCGAGACCAACGACATGCGCGCAGAATGGTCAGTGTTAACAGACAAGCAACACTGCGTGAAATAACCGCAGGAATCAATGTGGGACGTACGACGGACGTGTCCGTTAGGACAGTGCGGCGAACTTTGGCTGTACTGGGCTATGCCAGCAGAAGACCGACTCGAGTGCCTTTACTAGCAGCACAACATTGCCTGCAGCGTATCTCCTGGGCTCGTCACCATATCAGTTGGACCCTAGACGACTGGAAAACCGTGGCTTGGTCAGATGAGTCCCGATTTCAGTTGGTAAGAGCTGATGGTAGGGTTTGAGTGTGGCGCAGACCCCACAAATCCATGGACCCAAGTTGTCAACAAGGAACTGTGCAAGCTGGTGGTGGCTCCATAATGGTGTGGGCTGTTTTTACATGGAATGGACTGGGTCCTCTGGTCCAACTGAACCGATCATTGACTGGAAAGGGTTATGTTCAGCTACTTGGAGACCACTTGCAGCCATTCATGGACTTCATGTACCCAAACAACGATGGAAATTTTATGGATGACAATGCGCTATGTCACCGGGCCACAACTGTTCACGATTGGTATGAAGAACATTTTGGACAATTCCAGCGAATTATTTGGCCACCAAGATCGCCCGACATGAATCCCATCAAACATTTATAGGACATAATCGAGAAGTCAGTTCGTACACAAACTCCGGCATCGGCAACACTTTCGCAATTATGGACGTTTATAGAGGCAGCATGGCTCAATATTTCTGCCGGGGACTTCCAACGACTTGTTGAGTCCATGCCACGTCGAGTTGCTGCACTTTGCCGGGCAAAAGGAGGTTCGACACGATATTGGGAGGTATCCCATGACTTTTGTCGCCTCAGTGTACTTTCACACTCAATACCAGAAATATTCAATAATTGTTTAAATATTTAAAAACCCACAATAACTAATGAAAATAATTTGTATTTATTTCATCAGAATATTAGAGACTTAACAAGCAAAATTGATGAGTTTTGCGTGTGCTTGGACAAATTATCCGCAGAATGCAACTTGGATGTACAAATAATATGTTTAACAGAAACATATTTAACTGAGTCCTCTGCTATGCATATCAAAATTCCTGAAGTACCTTCAACATTAAATCCATAGTAAACTTTGCTACCAGGATAGAAAGAACCAGTCAGACAGCAATTGATAACATTTTCACTGATAGTAACGCAGTTGTAGAGTGCCACGGTCTCCCAGTAATAAATGGCTTATCGGATCATGATGCACAAATATTAATTACGTCTTCAATAAAAATGCCCTCCAAAATTATTTCCTATAAGAAAATACTAAATTTTTGGCTGGAAAATGCCTTACTATTCAAAAGTGAGCTTAGCAGGGAGCAATGATCAACATTGTATACTTGTGCCAAAGTAAATGAAAAATTCAACTCTTTTCTGAACCAAGTTCTCCATTGTTTAGAAAAAATGTTTCTCATCCAGACTGACCCACACTAATACAAATCCAAAGAAAAATTTATGGCGTTGGAAATTATTTTTGTTTTAGTGAGGGTGCACATTGCTGTTAATCTTTTCTGCATGTGTCAGCTTACTCTTCTGCATGTTATGGGCTGAAGCTCTCCATTTTCTGGCACAAGTCGTTTCTTTGTGCTTTGCCTGCCTTTCCCTGTTGGGGAGACTACTAGTCAAGATTAGTTTTTTTAATCCCTTCTTGCCCGTTCCTGTGGACACAATACAATGCCTGCAATCATCTAAGTCACAACAGACGTTTTGATATTTCTTGACTAAACATCACTATTTTTTTTATTAACATTAACTTTTAATGTGAATTTGGAAACCATGATTTAAATTGTGATTAGTGAGGATTATATGAAACCTAAAAACGTAACTTTGTGATGTAACTTGAAGCTATCACATTCTTTGTTTTAATACTAATTTTTAGATTTTAGGGATGCATCCCAGGAGTCTTTAACTATTTTATTTAAAATATTTTGAGGTTTCATTGTTAACTTAAATAATTTTAACTATGGATATTATTTGTTTTTCAATCCAATTCGCCGATTTCAAGAATATTTGTGTATTATTGCAATTATGTAATTATTTTGTTGTATTTGCGATGTTTCTCTCCTATTATTATGAGAGTATTTACTTGTTTCTGTTTTCAATGAACTTAGGTAATTAATACATATAAAAGAAAAGAGTAGCACACAACCACAATAACCGTATTTTTATTATTTTATTACTAAATTAGTTTTCCTCTAAGCTTATACATTTTATTGATTATACAAGTAGGTCTTGCATAAAATATTTCTGTTTCTTTCTTTTGTGCCATGTGCAATCACCCAGCATGATTAATTTTTTGAATATCGCTTCTATTGCTGTTTGTTGTTCTTGTTATGGAGTCCTTTGGTAATTTTAATTTTTTTTTGCGCCATGTTTTATTGTTTTGTTTGTGGCTTTCTTCGTTTATTGTTGGCACCAAGGACTGACTGCATCTTTCTTTTGATGAAGTGGATATTTTATTTCTTTATGGTCGTACATGGACTACAAGACCCACGGTTCGGAGGTTGGGGAGAGGCTCTCACACGCCCTCACAGAGCAGGGTGACGCATCCTTCCCATCCCAGAGCTCTCACACTTTTGAAAGCTTAGTTTTTTTTATCTAACCTACCCTATTGCTAAGTGTTAAGTGTACGTCCAATGTAGGGACAGGTGCTAAATGCATCTCAGAGCTAAGCTCCTTATGGCTACAGGAGAGGGAATTGCATGCAAGGGGGGATGCATTGCGGCAGAGAGGGATTGGGCAGCCATGTCCGCCGTTTTGGGCCATGACTGCCTCCCTATAGTGTACCTATAGCTGAGGATATATCTAATAAGGGGGAGGGGAAAACTGGCATAGGCACCGTAAAAACCCCTCCCGACAGGAAAGTCAAAACTTTTTCATGCATTATTGAAAATGCTATGGGAAACAGCTGGTGTGGATTCCATGCTCTTTAATGTGAAGATGAAAATCTAGAAGAGAGGGGGCGGGGCTTGTGGGCGTAGGCACCCTTGAGATTGAACTGCTGTCAATATTCCTGCGCCGGCGAACCAGCACAACAATATTGACAGCAGCAATTTAATGTAGGGCCTTCCTGCTTCTCGCTGAGTGCGTTGGAAAACTGGGCAGCTCAGTCATGGCACCTACTCCAACTTCGTTCTTTCTCGCTGACATCAGGGTCTCCCCGCCATGGGTGAAGGCGGGGAGCAGTCGCCCGGGGAGCTACCCCCTTACCATCATCCAAAATAGTACGTCGGTCTTGGGTGAGCTATTAAAATAGCTCGGTGGGACATCCGGGACCTACCAGTGATGGTGGTGACTCCACTGGCCCAAGAGTGAAGGCTGACATCAGGGATGCTTCCAAGGTCCAATGCATTCCATTCCTCACGCATTCGCAGTTGGCAGCCCGCAGAATCCAGCAGTGAGGTTCGCTACACTTCACAAGTTTCAGCACCTCAAGATCCCCCTCCCCTGCCTTGATCGTTGGTCTGCCTCCTGCACGATGCGCTACACTATCTCGTACTGAGCTAGTCAGGTTCCAGATGTCCACGACGACAGCCATTTCGCACCGGCCAGTTGGTCCATGGGCTGCTAGGCATATTCCCAGCCATCCCAGAGCATGGGGATCCCCTATCCGCCACCTGGGGACTCAACGAGTTGCAAAATAGTCGCCGCACCCAAACTGCCATAGTCCCCCTGTACTCGCAGAAGCCCCTTGCTTTTGCTGGTACCAAGAGACGGGCAGATCCCGGAGAGAGAGAGAGAGAGCAGCTATGAGCATGATGTTCATTCCACGACAGCCCAGCTCGTTCTGAAAGCTTCCTGGAAGTCGCCCGGTAAATATATACATGTCTGCGGAGTGGTGTGGGACATCTTTTCGAACCCTCTACCATTTTTTATCAACAGAATAACGATTTGTAACAATGACGATTTTTATGGCATGAACTACCCCCTTAAAGTAGACAACTGTCTACTGGCAGACCGACCCCTCACAAGACTGTCCCCAAAATTATGCCTTAATAACCCATAATGACCTCTAAATGACCCCTGATTGTGGTATATGCAGTGTGTGTGGTGCTAAGTGTGGTCCTGATGGTGGTGCATGTGGTGCTGATTGCGGTGTGTGTGTAGGTCGCAAGTTGAAATAAATTCCCCGTATTTTAAAATACAGGGATATTTTATTTAATAATCTTGCTTTAAAAATACATATAGCCAGGTCCCTTGGTATATTTATTCGCTTCCTAGGTAAACTGTATTTACACTTTGCAATGAAAGTGAGCCCCCACCATGCTTCTCCATTTGTCATTGAAAAAATCTTGGACTTTGTTTTGAACCAGGCAACACACACAATCAGTATCGGAGGAAGAAATTGAACATGACCTACCTTAAGGAACCATTCAAGTGTTTCCCTGGAGTGATTTCGAGAAACCATTTAAAAAACTCAGCTCAGGATGTCTGAGCTGAGAACGGAATTTGGGTCCTCCTGAATGCACGTACTGTGTTTTATTATGGCAACGGCTCATTACGTTTCATAGCAGCAGGAATGTCGCCCCACTGTTGCTGGGTCGTATGTACATATGTATGCATTTCACCTTATTTTAATGTAGATGTCATTCCTGGTCACACTACCGTCTAATTCTGCTATTGGGACATTGGATACTTAAGCGGGTAAACGGAAAAATGTGACACGAAGTGCTGGAAATTATCAAACTTCCCTCGATTGCACGAATAGAGCTAGAAGTTGGTAAGCCATTGCGGGTCTGGGATATGTGCCGTCTTTCACAGCAACCAATAACAGCAAATAATCCTGTCAACTTGAAAAAAAAAGTGACCTATTTTTCTAGATGCACGTATTCCTTCACTATGGACTATGTGGAAAAGCATTTGCTCACTTTGATGTTTTTTTAAACAGATTTTTCTCGTGAGGAGTTTTTATAAGGCTGATGATTTCTGCTGGCGTTGTGTCAAGGCCCATCTTTGGCAACGACCTGTACGTTAAACGTTGCTGGCAATATGGTGATGACAATGAATTTATGAGCTGCTGAAACATATTTTTTCCTATCATTCTTCGAATTTAACATCAATGACTTTTTTCTTTGTGAATAATAATGTATCTGGCAATGACTCGTGATGTCGAAGCACACGTGGTGAATAGAGAAACCAGATATTTTTCAAACTGATTCGTGTATTAATGCATGCAAATCTGTGTGGCTGTAGTAAGGTATCGTGTAATTTTCCCTTAGCATATTTATTGCTCATAGATACTGTAAAATGCATGATTAGGGTTGTGAAATGAATGGTGAACAGTCATGTTAAAGTTTCTTCACATGTACATAGACGGATGGGAATGGACTTGAGCTTGCAATGTGTGGAAAATTGCACCTAGTACAAACTGTAAATATTGTTAGCAGTAAGCTGAATATGGCGATTAAATATAATGTTATAAAGAAGGTGCCAATTAATAACAGCAGGAGGTGTGCAGATTTGTGGAATTTCTATATTTGTTAAAATTATGAAATTGACAGGGGGTTAATACAAATACATGAAGAAATATAACACATCCCTCATAATGTCGTAAGCTGACGATGAAGCTTAGAAAATACTTCTGTTCTGACCGGGGAGTGTTTTGTTAGGTTGTGTGGCGAGCAAGCTTTTTAAGTCATTTATCGTGTGAAATGGATGTTAAATAGATACGATAGAATTTTACAGGCGTTTTTCCGCCGCCCTGAAAAGGAAATCTGTAGTCTCTTGCAGTTTCTGGTGCTCAATTTTTTTAGTTAGCATTACACATTTTCTAATTTTTTTCGTATGATTGAGTCTCACTTACGTACAAAGTCCCGAGAAGATTAATTCTTCATTCAGTGGTGTACTGTAAACATATGAATTTCCTTCATAAGTGAGGTGTTGGGGGATGGAGAGGGGAGGGGAAGGACACAAGAGGTGTTAACAATTACATTTTTTCTTTATACAGCTCATGCAATATTTTTTTTAGTGTAATTTTATTTCCAACATTTTTTTGGCTTTGCTACATGAAAATAATATTATCTGTTTTAGTTTTGTTATCTGTCCATACTGCCAATATAGACTTGGATACACATCTTTCTGGTTCGCATTCGCCTATTTGACTAACGTAATATAGTAGAGTGATATTTCATTTTTTAGGTGGTGTGCAAACTAAAATTATATATTAAAAAAAAGTAAAATTTACACTATTTTGAGACAGAGAGAGTTGTTAGGGCAAACGGGAACAAGTAAGGAATTGGCCAAGAAATTATCCCTACATTCACCTGGAGCAATTTTTAAAAAATTTCAGGCCGAACGAGTTGAGAATTGAACCCGGGTCCCTCTGGACATTGGTCTCACCTGGTGTTGACTTGTGTGTGCAGATATCATCAGTGTTTATTATTATTATTCTATGAATTAAAGTTGGCTTGTGTGAGAAATAAAACCTGGATGGTCTAAGGGTGCATATGAATATGTTCAAGGGGCTTCCTCCACGTAACATAGAGAATTAACCTTCACAGTTATCAACATATGTTGACCTTCCCGATTATCAAACACAAACGTGCAGTAATCAATCCCTACAACTATGACAACCAATGTTTCAATTGGTCAATGTTGGCCGGTTTTGTTAAGTCATCACATTTGCAGCATGTTGACAAGAGGTATGTCAAGGTGGAAGAAAAGTTTGATTTTAGCGGACTGGATTTTCCGACTCCTCTACAGCAAATAAGGGTCTTGAGAACAACCACCCTGGTTTGTCTAAATGTGTACTCGCTGAATGCTAGGAGAAAAGTGCTACCAATATGTGTGACTAGGAACAAGAAACTTGAACATATCGATCTTCTGATGGTGAAGGAAGAAACAATGAATATTTCACATTATTGTTTCCCGGGAATGCATATTGTGACTTTGGGAGTGTCGAAGAGTTCTTTCAAATTATTGTCACCAAAATGAGCGCAAAAATATAGCACGGAAGTTTCCATCTTTTTTGGTGGTTTTTCTAAACACAGGAGACCACTGTTACCATCATGTATGAGTGTAATCTGTATGTATACCTTTATTTTCTTTACATGCGTGGACAATCGACCGGAATGACAGAGCATGAACAGCTCCGAGCTCTGGTCCCGATGGCCGAAATCCGCCATAATCATTCTACTGCTCTCACTTTACTGCATGGTGTTAACAGAAGATGAAGTGTTTTCTAGTACTCTTCTCTACCACAGTTTGTGCCTTCTGCTGTATGTGATGTTGCCGGCAGCAGAAATGGACTCTCTGTGGTGAACAATATGTTTGACATGTCCTCGCCCAGTGGCGGTTGGGCTGGCTGGCCAGGGTGTTGTGGAAGTTATCTGCCTCGTCCCCAAGTGCACCTGTTTATAATAATTGCTCAGAATTGCTACCACCGACAGTAATGCAAGCTTGGTAGCGTTGGTGGAGTGATTGGCGAACATCTTAAAATACGCCGGGTATTTCTCAATGGGTGCAGGGCTTTCAAATGCCCCCATAGGAACAAATCGAGACTCGATAAAAAGGCATTTAGCAGCGACGACATAAATAAACAATGTTTTGCATGTCCTGTGTTGTGTTTGTGCCTCAACGCGTCACTTCTGCCCATATATTTCTATACAATAATTGTTTGTTTTAGTGAGCTCTTCCACCTCTCAAAGTTTGTCCCATGATTTTAGAATCATCCTGTATAACAGTAAAACATCATTACTAGCAGTGTAAGCCAATTGATTGAACTATAGATGCCACTTTGTACTTTTCTCCTTTCCCTTAAAGGAACTGTGGCCCGCAGATATATATATATATATATTAATACATCGCCATGGTTTTTGTTGCATGCATGTAATTTTCAGTGGGCTGCGAGCCTGACATTTTAGAGCAGCCAGAGAAAGAACTGTTTTAAGGGGGAGGTATCTTTGCCATCTTGAATTTACGTATTTTCCTCCATAACTTAATTTTCGGAGTCAATATTTAAAAACCAAATTGGTGAAAGCCTAGGGAACGTCTTAACAGTATTTCGAAACCCAACTTATTTTTTTTTACATGATTAGTTTCACATATGTAACTATAATCAAATATTACCTAATAATTTAATAATGTCACTCCCACATGTGAAAACACAGGTAAAATTGAAACCCTATAAGTTTCAAAAAATTTTTAGTCCTCTATGTGATGTCTAAGCTTCAATTTTCTACATCTGGTCATAAATTTTCATTATGAAGATTTGTAAGAAAATCCAAGATGGACTGGACGCTACCCCCTTGAGCTCGAGTGACTTGCTCTCTTAGGATTCAGCATGTCGATGGTGGCATTTTCTATCATTAAGTTTTGTTTGCCACTGGTCATGAGGGAAGTAGTTTTTTTTTGCCTCAAATGAGCTAGAAATGTGGCAACCACTGCTAAAGCATGTCACTATTTAAACTTTATTCTCTTTCTAATGAAAAACTGTTCAGAATAAATCTACAATTTTATAATTTCTTGGGAGCTCTGAATTTGACAACATAATCAGTAAAATATAAAAACTATTGCACAGTAATGCGCCAAACAAAAATATAAATAGAGGAGCAAATTTATTAGTTTTCAAAAGGATTTGTACAACAAACAATAATACAGTGCATCTGTTAATACTGATATTTTATTGTCCAACAATTATGGTTAACTAAGATCACAATCAATATTTTTCATCACATTTTAAAAACAGTGTCCAACAATTAGAGTTAACTATCACAATCAATATTTTTCATCACATTTTAAAAACAGTGTCCAACAATTAGAGTTAACTATCACAATCAATATTTTTCATCACGTTTTAAAAACAATGTCTACATACCTACATTTATTCAGAGTATAACACAGGCACATATCCTTGTCTGGAGACACCCCCCTGTCTGAAAACTAACAATGCTGTTGAGTATTGACAAAAGGGAGGGGGGGGGGAGATAACAAGCTGAAACAATTGATGCGAGAAAAAACTTAAGGGAAATATGTTTCACTGTGCGTGAACGAGTAGCTGTATTGGGCACCCATATTACCGTCCAATGTTTACGCTTCCGGTTAGCCTCTTTTTGAATGGAAAATATGGCGAAATAGCGACAACAACCAGAGGGAGTACAGAATGTGACTCGTAGCAGCTGGAAGGTCGCTGACTTGCAGCTGCCACACTCGCTAAGCTGCACATATTTTAGTGTGGACCAACCGGCAATCCAGTGGAATCCTGTTATAATGTCCTGTCTTATAACATTTTCCTGCTTAATAAGCTGCCTTCTCTTGGTCCACAAAACATGTTTTTCAATACAAAATTTCCCTCTTCTAAATTTTCCCTTATATTAGGCTGGCATTTCGTAGGGCCCTTGAGAGATGTTGTAACAGGGTTCTTACTGGCACAGTGACCGCGAACTTGACACAGTTCTTTCCTGTTATGCGTGATTGGATGCCTCAATCCGCTGGCCCTCAGACTTCTTAAAATCGTATGTTTGCTTGATTGCAAACATTGTGAAGTAACTTTCGTCTTGCTAACGTGTACAAAATGTTAATATCTTAATTGGTTACTGTTGGTGTTGAACACAAGTGTTGTTGCGTGCATTTTATCAGTCACATTTCATTCTTAAGGCATCTGCCTGTATGAAAATAATACTTTATGATTTCCAGCCATTTTTGTTTGTTCTATTTTCAATGGGTCAGAATAAAATTATTGTATTCTTGTGCCTATAAGTACAAGTATAAAAAAAGAAGTGAACAATGGATAGTTTTTTTCTCTCAGAGCAGTAAGCTGACAGAAAAAACCCATCAAACCCAATTTGGAAAGTGAAAGGGATTGTCATTGTTTCTCAAAGTGAAAGTAAGTGTACTACAGTATTAGTGATGGCTGCAGTGATACCACCTCCAAAATCAACACATACAATGAATAAGCCCATCCCTTAATGTTAAGATTGATATCTAACACAAAAGTTTAATAAAATCATTTTCTAACTTTGATTATAATGCAAAATACTTAGTTATAAAGTCAATTTTGGGCCCCAAGTCACCATGTTTTTCCTAGAACAGAATTCAAGAATAAAAAAATTGAAGTTCCAACAAAAATTGACAGAAAAATGGAACCGGCTCATGTATTTGAAAAAACCGGTGTATACTGCAAATTGTGTGCTCTTTTCTGCCATGAATGGGCTGGCTTTGTAGCACATGAGAAAGTTGGATCCTTGGTAGCTGTTTCATCGACAAGTTTACAAAGCATGCACAGTGCAAGTACCGTAAGAACTGTGTCGTGGCTGCAGATAACTTGTTGAATGTCATGAAAGGAAAAACAGAGAGAATCATGTGTCAGATTTAGAGAAGAAAAGAACTTGAGAAAAACAGCAGCAGCTTCGAGACTGATTACTGAAACCAATTGCTCTGGAAATGCATCTTATATTAGCCCACTAGTTCAAAATGANCGAGACTGATTACTGAAACCAATTGCTCTGGAAATGCATCTTATATTAGCCCACTAGTTCAAAATGAAATTATAAAGGTTTGTGGATCTTTGATTCAAAACTACACTGTAAAGGAAATAAACCGATCTGGTTATTTCAGTATTCTTGGGGGTGAAACTTTAGATGTGTCTGGGACTGAGCAAGATAAAACAAATTTCAAAAATATTTTGCATGACGATTTTTTTTAGTTTTTATTCCCATGTATGATTTAACAACTGACAGTTTGACAACTTATAGGGCTTGACAAGGACAAATTAGTTGGTCAAGGTTATGTTGGGTCTGCCAATCTGGCAGGGAAACTGAATGGGGTTCAATAAAAAATCAAAAGCATTCATCAAAAAGCTGTGTATGTGCATTATGTAGATCATCTGCTGAATCTTACACTTTCAAATGGTATGTCGGTTTCATGTGTCCGAAACTGTTTAGGAATCTTGCATTAGATTTGCAAACTTGTTTCAAAATAATTCTTTTGCTACCAACATGTTCAAAGAAAACATTAACATTCATGATTCAGATAGTAAGGAAATTAGATTAGTAAGTTTGTGCATGTGTGAGGGACAAGATTTGTTGCAAGACATAACTCTGTNTCAGATAGTAAGGAAATTAGATTAGTAAGTTTGTGCATGTGTGAGGGACAAGATTTGTTGCAAGACATAACTCTGTAGACGTTATGGTCGAACTTTTGAGACCAATTGTAAACCTCCCTGAATTAGGAAAAAGGAGAGTTTTTAATTTCATTGCTTGTGTGTGAGAAGATCCTTAGTGTTATGCTACCTCTTCCAATATACTTTCAAAATTCCACCCATGATTTAGCTTTTTTCGTTGCATTTGCAGAGAACATTGTAGCTGTGCTGCAACAAACCTGTAATAATTCACAACGGTGCCAAGGAATATTTGAGAAAGCAAATAAATTAGTAAAAGAAAACTTTGAATGTTAAAATTNAATAATTCACAACGGTGCCAAGGAATATTTGAGAAAGCAAATAAATTAGTAAAAGAAAACTTTGAATGTTAAAATTATTTGCTACGAGTTACAGGAAGACAAGTCAATCATGATAACCCAACACCAGACAACGCAGAAGAAAATTACAGAAGATCANTTACAGGAAGACAAGTCAATCATGATAACCCAACACCAGACAACGCAGAAGAAAATTACAGAAGATCAGCATTTGTTCCAGTTCTAAATGGTCTAATTAATAACTTAACAGAAAAGTTTAGAACCAACCTACATGTACTAACTTTACTAAAAAATATTTATTTCTGCCAAAGGATGCATCACTTAATTGACAATTTAACCATTTAGATATGGCAGGAATAGGCCACTATGTGAGTACTTGTGTATTCAGTCTCCTTTTTATAATGTAATTTAACTGTTTACTTTGATACACAAATACCGACAAAGGTTGTGAAAGGTGAATACGCAATATGGTGTGAAAAATGGAAAGAAAATCATCCACAGGTCCGTGATGTAATGAAGTTCTGGATAGCTGTGATGGAAGGTTTTTTCCACAAACTCATAATTTGCTTCATGTTCTAGCAGCGTTGTCTGTTTCTACAGTCAGTGAGTAATGCTTATTTACCATGATGAAGGGGGTCAAATCTCTGCACAGGAAGAGAACAAGAAACGAGCGTCTGACAGGTTTGTCAATGTTGTCAGTTCACTGGGCTCTACCTCTATCTTCTAATGAAGTGTTGGACGTTATGGCGCACAGTAAAAACAGTACGCTTTTGAACTGGCTCCAGACTGTTGGTCATTATTGTATTTGTAGATTTTTAAAATGTAATTTAGTTTTTTAATTTATGCTCTTTTGTAATTATTTGATGTGTAAACTTTTGTCAATTTGTAGTAGCCAAGGAGGTGGAAAAATTACAGTGTAAAAGTTATGAAGTTTGTATTATAATAGGAGAATTATTTGCTTTTTCGACCAAATGGTATAAGTGCAGTAAGACTTTTGCTTAAATATCATAATAAACTCTTGATTATATTGTGCAAATAAATTATGCACAAAATTTAAATTCCTGTAATATACAATATTTGTTCAAAACAGCATAAGGATAAATTTATAGGGGTGAAAAATCTTGACTATAATTCACAATGAAATTCAATGACTGTTAAGTGGGATTCATTATTAACTTGCTTATCTGTACAACAAATAAAAAAAGAAATAAGCAATTATTATTAAAATCATTTGAAATAAATATTTTTAGATTTTCAGTATGTTTGTTGGCAGCATTGATGAACAAAAAAATTTTGACGGATGTATGAAATGTAAATACAATGGAGTCTCCATTATCAGTCAGTCTCGGGACCGTCACCATGACNCGGGACCGTCAACGTGATGGTTGAGAGAATAGATGGATAATAGAAATGCCCCACCCCCTCCCCTGTCAGACAGACAGATACTAGAGATAATAATGTATACGATATTTAGCACTATATTTTAAACAGGTAGCAATCAATAGAAGTATGTACAGCACAGTATGTATTTCATATTAAATATTGTAGACTTCGGTTTATTATGTTGATAAAATAACAAAATTGAATACAGTACTATTATGTATATGCTCAGTAGTATAACCCTACCTAAAAAAGTCTGTCGTTTTCCTTTGTTGGTATACTCCACGGGCTTTTGTTGCTGCCGTGTTGCGTACATCACAGAGTAATATCTGTGTAGAGTCTGTCTTTTCTTGTTGCCCGTACCATTCAATGCACTTGGAAAACATGTTTTNTCACAGAGTAATATCTGTGTAGAGTCTGTCTTTTCTTGTTGCCCGTACCATTCAATGCACTTGGAAAACATGTTTTCAGCGTCACTGTGGCTAATTATTTTGGAGCAATCCTTGAGTGTATCATCCTCGTCTTCTTCACTTAAACATTCTACCTCCTGTGTTGCACTTAATACAAGTTCCTCATCAACTTTCGATTTTATTTGCATCTTTCTTAATACCATTGACTGTCGTTCGTCCAATTCCATATAGCGGAGCAATACTCTTCGCGCTTTCTCCTTTACGCAGTCGTTTTAGAATTTCAAGTTTTTGAGAAAGTCCCAATACAACAAGTTTCCATTTCTCAGACATTTTTAAACACACTACACTTTGAAAATAAAGCAATGACAATGACTTGCTGACTAAGTGACTACCGCTACTGAACTGACTGTAGGAATGGGAGGGCAGATGAGTGTCTAGGAATTCCGATAGGGTGGTGAGGAAGATGGAACGATTCTACGAAGTACATATGTAGGCTGTACATAAACAACAAACAGGAGTCATTCGCATTCCGCACCCCACAGAATGTATTTTTACTGGGTATTCATTTACAAAAGTATGTATTACAGTACAGTATACGTATTGTTCAACTCAATAATGTGCTTAATTTGATCTAATATGAAGTGAGAAAAAAGTTATTTAATTTTTAGTTTATTAAGTTTGTTTTTTGTATCCAATTTTATTATTTTACTTGTCGTGTCAGTTTACTGACGGTTAACAGAAACTCATGGTTAAAAGGGTGACGGTTAACCAAGATTTCACTGTAATTGATTTAGGCTGCAAATGGACGGATTGCAGATGAACAGGACAGGTTATCGTTGATGCACTGTTAAGGGTGACCCCCTCCCCCCAAACAAAATTCCTGGATACGTGCCTTACAACACACACACAAGCTATATTAAAACAACATAACTAACATAGTAACAACTGCACAAAACTACAACAGCAACAATTACACACAAATTGCAATTTCAGACAAGTCAACGTACACAATCATCACAACTGTTGTCGGCAGTCCCAGCAACAGTTATGATACATTAAGAATCTGCAACTGAAGGCACTCAATAACAGCTATATGTACACTACACAACCCTTAAAGGACGCTACCTTAAAATTGGCTATCGGCTACTTTAACTTTTTGGGGAAGAAGGAGAAAAAAACACGCAGACATTTTTTTAGTCATTGATACAGCATGTCTGTTTTAAAGTTCTCAGCAAATAAATTATATCACAAAAAATCTTGGGACTTGTAATGTGGGTGACGAAGCACAACATTAACAATATTGTAACAGTTGACAGCAACAAATATTTCAAAACAAGAAACAAGACTTTATACTGTGAGGAAACCTACTTGCATGAAACTTTAGTTTTAACCCATAACATTTTCAGGATGTTGAACAGTCATGAAATCACACTGTGTAGTAGTTTTACACCCTGGTGCCAACTTCTGCTTTTAGGTCTACGTAGCAGCATCTAGAGCTACCATCTGCCTAGCACGTGAACTGTACTTAAGTACGTTTAAAATTGACATTTTTTAAATAAATCATTAAAACACATTCACAAACTTTTGTTATGAAAACAATACAAAACTTACATGAATTGGAAATACATCTTCANTCTGCCTAGCACGTGAACTGTACTTAAGTACGTTTAAAATTGACATTTTTTAAATAAATCATTAAAACACATTCACAAACTTTTGTTATGAAAACAATACAAAACTTACATGAATTGGGAATACATCTTCACAGTAGTATTTTGTAAACTGCAAACATTTTTTTCCAAACTTTCCGTATGATCAAAAATAATATCTTTAGACAGAGTACCTGAAAATACAGTAACTAAATATATAACAGGTGTAACAAAATTTAATACTCAAACTTCAAAGGACTATAGAAGAAACTATAACAAATTTTTTTTTTTTGTTAAATTAACATAATATTATATATTCTGTTAAACCGCAATGATGCCGGAGTGCAATATCTGGGCTATGACAAAACACTACTTACCCGAGATGGAATAGTTAATTTACATATCCAACACCCATGGGCAGGTATTCTTGGGGATAAAATGATTGGGTCGTACATGCTGCCATTACATCTAAATGGTAACATGTACCTGCGGCTCCTGGAGAACATTTTGCCAGAGTTCCTTGAAGATGTTCCTCTTGATATTTAACTGCACACCAAAGGCCTGGCCAGAATGGAAACATTGCATGGCCTGTTCATTTTCCCAACCTCAACCCACTTGACTATTTTGTGCGTGGGCACTTGAAGAGCCTGGTGTACGAGACTCAAACTGAAATGGAAGAAGAGCTCGTCGCTCGGGTGCTTGCAGCTGCATACACTCTACAGCACANGTGTACGAGACTCAAACTGAAATGGAAGAAGAGCTCGTCGCTCGGGTGCTTGCAGCTGCATACACTCTACAGCACACGCCTAGAGTCTTTGAACATGTACAACGGGCCATGACAAATCATTGCAGGGCTTGTATTGAAGTAGGAGGCTGCACTTTTGAACTGTTTTATGTAAACAATTACAATTAAATTGAAACGTAATGGTTTTATTCTCATTCTTGGTCACCTCAATTACTTCAATTATCAATTTCTAACATTCCTAGAAGTTATAGTACTGAATTTTGTTACACTCCTATAATAAACTTGCATGGACTGCATTACTTTGCTATAGGCTGTTCACGGTAAACTGAGCACTTTTAGGCCCTATATACTTTTTTCTTGCAGCCATTTTTTATCCTTTAACCACCTTTTTAAATTAATTTTGCAATGTAAGTAATAAACACTGTGTGTATATTCCACCACACACAGAAGTTAACGTCAAGGCTAAAACAAAATATATTTATCGACTATTATTCCAAATGAGAGGGCTAACAAAAGTTCTCACTTTACAGTGAATGGCCTATATAAATTTTTAACCAACAAAATTATAGGGTAGCTGCTTAAAGCCTCATGGTTGTCCGACACACAAATACACAACCACAGAAGTTCAGGGGCTTATGCACAGACACGACAGGATGTTATGTGCAATCGTCATCCTTTGCATTCTTTGTACCTTGGAGAAACAAAACAGCTTAGTGCAGGCCGAAATCATAATGTGCTCTTGTAAAACTGTACACACTGAGGAAAATATAAATGTTGCAGTATCTTGTGGGATTTTGTTGACAATGGATAGAAGAAACTGCAAGTGTATCTCACATGCACAGATATAATTATAATACGATCATATTTTCTGGTACCATCACAAATTTGCATATAGTTACAGTAAACAAAAACAATTCCGTTACAATCTCTTAGAAAATATCTTATGCAAATTAATTAAGGAACCTTTAAGATAACTTTTAGAGTTTGTTAATGTTCCTACTTCCTATCCCCTTCTTAACGCTCTAAAAGTNTTAATTAAGGAACCTTTAAGATAACTTTTAGAGTTTGTTAATGTTCCTACTTCCTATCCCCTTCTTAACGCTTTAAAAGTAGTTGAAAATACTTTCCTGTATAAATGATTTATGACAGATTTGACAGATTCATTACAGATGCATTCTGAAAACAAAGACAGACCCCTNGTGTACGAGACTCAAACTGAAATGGAAGAAGAGCTCGTCGCTCGGGTGCTTGCAGCTGCATACACTCTACAGCACATGCCTAGAGTCTTTGAACATGTACAACGGGCAATGATAAATCATTGCAGGGCTTGTATTGAAGTAGGAGGCTGCACTTTTGAACTGTTTTATGTAAACAATTACAATTAAATTGAAACGTAATGGTTTTATTCTCATTCTTGGTCACCTCAATTACTTCAATTATCAATTTCTAACATTCTTAGAAGTTATAGTACTGAATTTTGTTACACTCCTATAATAAACTTGCATGGACTGCATTACTTTGCTATAGGCTGTTCACGGTAAACTGAGCACTTTTAGGCCCTATATACTTTTTTCTTGCAGCCATTTTTTATCCTTTAACCACCTTTTTAAATTAATTTTGCAATGTAAGTAATAAACACTGTGTGTATATTCCACCGCACACAGAAGTTAACGTCAAGGCTAAAACAAAATATATTTATCGACTATTATTCCAAATGAGAGGGCTAACAAAAGTTCTCACTTTACAGTGAATGGCCTAAATAAATTTTTAACCAACAAAATTATAGAGTAGCTGCTTAAAGCCTCATATTTGTCCGACACACAAATACACAACCACAGCAGTTCAGGGGCTTATGCACAGACACGACAGGATGTTATGTGCAATCGTCATCCTTTGCATTCTTTGTACCTTGGAGAAACAAAACAGCTTAGTGCAGGCCGAAATCATAATGTGCTCTTGTAAAACTGTACACACTGAGGAAAATATAAATGTTGCAGTATCTTGTGGGATTTTGTTGACAATGGATAGAAGAAACTGCAAGTGTATCTCACATGCACAGATATAATTATAATACGATCATATTTTCTGGTACCATCACAAATTTGCATATAGTTACAGTAAAAAAACACAATTCCGTTACAATCTCTTAGAAAATATCTTATGCAAATTAATTAAGGAACCTTTAAGATAACTTTTAGAGTTTGTTAATGCTCCTACTTCCTATCCCCTTCTTAACGCTCTAAAAGTTGTTGAAAATATTTTCCTGTNGCTCCTACTTCCTATCCCCTTCTTAACGCTCTAAAAGTTGTTGAAAATATTTTCCTGTATAAATGATTTATGACAGATTTGACAGATTCATTACAGATGCATTCTGAAAACAAAGACAGACCCCTNCTTTCCTGTATAAATGATTTATGACAGATTTGACAGATTCATTACAGATGCATTCTGAAAACAAAGACAGACCCCTTTAGTCGAGACCCTTTATTGGAAAAGATGAAATGTGTTGTCTCATTCTGGTAGTTCTTTTGTTTTTTATATATACTCTGATCAATACCCACACTTTCAGGTACGACATAAGTGAACTGACTTGATCCATGTTATGGACTCTTTTAGGGTCTATGTATGAGAACTACTACCATAAATCCATTTCTCCAACATGAATTTGAATCTGTAATCAAAAAGGAGAAAATTTACTGGTTCCTAAGTTAAACACTTTAATTTCATAACATTCAGCATAATCAATACTGAAAATATAAGAACAGATTCCTTCCTAAACAGTCTCTGTTTCAAAAAGCAACCACAAGAAACTATTTTTGGATGATCTGATAATGAATATATTTTCAAATAATGCTAATAATATTTTATGTAAAATTACATTCTATAAATAACAGTTCAACAAACAAAGTTTTAAGTCATTAAGGAAGAGTTTTCAATTATAAGATGAACATCCTTTTAGAAAGACACCTAGGCAAAACTGACTTTCCTGACAAAACAGAAACCAATACACTACTGTTCGCTGGATGGCACAGCACTGTTCCTCGCAGACTGCCTCTTCCAGAAGTCCTCCTCCAACTGCTTGAGAGCGTCCCAGAAGACGAAGCAGAGGACAACGTGGGGGCCCATGCGGGCGTAACCGGCCCAATACCCTTTATAGAGGCCCGCGGACCCCTCCGTGCGAGCGATCTTGATGAAACAGTCAATAACACCACGGTACAGCAAGCCCTTGCCTTCTTTGTCGACACCTGCAAACACCAGTCACTTGCTTCTTGAACTGATTCACTCTGACCATGCCAAACATTCGACATGGTGGTGTTCACAGATATAGCATCANGTCACTTGCTTCTTGAACTGATTCACTCTGACCATGCCAAACATTCGACATGGTGGTGTTCACAGATATAGCATCAAATTGCTATATTGTGGGCAGTTGTCCCACAAACATTGAGGCCCACGAAAATATAGATGTTGTAATATGTTGTCAAGTACAGCCCATGCTTGAGATGCAACTAAGTACGTCCCCAACTTGAAGCAAAAACAACATAGTTGAGAGGTAGGTAGGTCTTATTGTCTCATCGAAAGCAAAGTTATTAAAGACAGAGTAAATCGTATAGAAAAGCATGAACAGGAAAGAAATCAGTCTTAGCCTTCAGTAAAGACCCATCCTAGCATTCACCTGCAGTGATTTAGTAAAACCGTGCAAAATCAGGATGACTGGACTCGACTGGATATGTGAGTCCAGTGGTGAAGCATTGCGCCACCTCGCTTGGTCATGAATGAGAAGGGGCTGGCATTAAGTGAAGTCTGCTGTCCCACCCAAGGGACACACCTTTTTTTAGCCAACATAAAGAATCTACAAGATGAGACATGAGATGGGGGTGCAGTAATGGTGAAAATGAGAATAAGGCAAGATAAAGGAGAACCCCCAGAAAACATTGATATGTACCACTACTCTGTTCACCACACCCCTAATGTTGACAGCCCCTGTCCAAAAATTCCAGCTCGCCTTGGTTTCAGACTGGACAAGAAAACCTACTGTCTAACTACGTAGCCAACTGTCAGACATTGCTTTAAATTTTCCTTAATAATTTTAGAGCGCATATGACAGAAGTTAAAAAGAAACTTGCAGGTGAAATATAATTACAGAACTATATTATGATTTATAGTGGGGTTCCTCAAGAAAGAAGAGCATCAGCGGGAGTAGCAATTTGGATTCATAAAAGATTTCAAAATAGATTACACTCTTATATTATGTATAATGAAAGAATATTATAGACTAGATTGAATATTCATAGAACAGTGTATACACCAGAGGAAGGTACAAAGGAAGAAATAAAACAATTCCAGGAGCAGCTCCAAGAAATGGTTAATAATATAAATCAAAATGATTATTCTGTAATACTGGGAGACCTTGATGCAAGCGTTGGAAAAAAAACCAGAAAAATATTGTTGGTACTGACTCATCTATACTAGACTATGTACTGATAAACAAAAAATTATGGCATCTAATAAAAGATACAAGAGTACATAGAAACCCTAATTTTAATACACATAATTTTATGGTATTATGTAAAATAAACCTTTTAAAAAGATAGAGGTAAGGATTGTAAAACTAAAAAGATAATGGAACATTATAAAGTATATCTGTTAAAAGAAGCAAGTATAATATTTCTTTATCATAATAGATTCACAACCTATATCCAACATTAACCAACCAGTGAGANACATTAACCAAACAGTGAAAATCTCAATCAAAAATGGGAAAATAAAAATTATCTGTTACACAAAACAGCAACAAAAATATTAGGGAATAAAACACTATAAGAGGCCTAAGAATTTGGAATGAACAATTAAAACAAATGATTCCAGACACGAAAGAAGCATATTTAAAAACATTATCTGCACCAAATAATTTTGAGTATAAAACTGAATATAAAAGGACAGCTGTGGTTAATAGAGAAGTGAGGAAAATAAAACAAGAAAATTGGGATTGTTACGCAAGTGAAATAGAGCATGATTTACACTGACAACAAGAAAAGGCTTATAAAATAATGAAACAACTAAATAAGACAGAGCGAGACACTTTACAACTTCGTCCAATTACAAAAAGTGAATGGTTAAAATATTCAAGAACATTATGGACAACAAGCTTGAGATAATTTAACAAATGGAAAATAGGAAATCACCCGGTACAGATAACAAATATGAAATTATTTAAATATGCACAAGAAGATTTTATAGTGAAACTATTGAATTTTATAAATAATTGTTGGCTTTATACCTATGTACCAGAAGAATGGAATTAAGCTAAAATATACCCATTATATCAAAAAGGAGATAGGAATGCCTTTTCAAATTATTGAGAGATAAGTCTTCTAAACTCCTGTTATAAAATATATGCAAAACTACTGAATAAAAAACTGATTCCTATAATGGAATCATTTATGACTGAAGTACAGCATGGGTTCAGGAAAGGGAGATCTTGTACAAATTGCATTTTCACATTAACACAGATAACAGAGAACAGAATTTAATTTGCAGACATATTTCATATTTGTTGACTATGAGAAAGCATTCAATAAAGAACAATGAAATTTGTTANAGAATTTAATTTGCAGACATATTTCATATTTGTTGACTATGAGAAAGCATTCAATAAAGAACAATGAAATTTGTTATGGGATATATTAAAACATAGGATACCAGAACATTTAATTAATGCAATTAAATCATTGTATAAAAACACAAATATAAGAATACTAACACAGAAACTAGGAGATAATGTAGTGTATTTTAATCAAAGAGTTGGAAAAGGATGTCCTCTTTCACCGACAATGGACAAAGTTATCGAAAGATAGCATAGATGTTACTACATTATTGTTTGCTGATGACCAGATAGTAATAGGAAGAGCAGAAGACTAAGTACAGAAAGTAATATATACACTAAATCAATTGGCTAAAGAATTTAATACAAATATTTCAACAGAGAAAACCAAAGTTAAATAATTTAAGGGAATAAACCAAATAAGAACTAAAATAGTGATAGAAATAAAATAATCCAACATATCTAGGGTATGGAATCACATATAACCAAAATCAAGATGTGTACAAAAAACTTAATAAATTTAGAAGATTTATAGGAACAATAGGCTGAACACTGAAACACAAAGTTAAGAAAGAAATAGTCTTAACAATGTTCCTAAATGGAAGTAAAAAGTGGACATAAACAGCAAAAAAAATACAACAAATAGTCATCAGAAATGAGATTGATGCGTGATGCGTACTAGCATAATATTTATTCACGACTCCGTCTCATCTACATGTGACATAGTGTACCCCGAGTGGGGTTCAAACCAACGACAGCTTGCTTCCAGAGCCAACCGCACACACCTACGCAAGGGGCACCCAAGGATATGGCAGCTGAAGCCATCTATGCCATTTTGTCAGACGTCACGTGCCTTGTAATCACCCCCGCGTGTGTAAGGGGGGTCAAAAACTTCTTCGGGGGTTGCTGGCCGAATGTCTGGAAGATTTCTGGTACGCTGGTTGATCTCTCTTGACGAAAGCAGTAGGCAGAGAGCTCTAGCACACGAGGTGGTGGAGCGAGCTGCAGAGTATAAAACTGACGTCTTGGGGCTTCACGCCGGCGTATATAGTCGGCCGTCTGCGGGTCCTTCGGCTGGTTGGATATCTTCGGGTGAGAGCTCCTCCCTTAGCAGCGCAGGCCGCATTCTCTCGAGGGAGGCTGGAAGTGGCAGTTTCCTTGTGTGCAGGTTGCATCACTCTCGTGAGCTTAGGGGCAGCGCTGGGCTTTGATGCTGGCTTTTGTCACACGCGGGGGTGATTACCGGACACATGACAACTGACATAATGGCATACACAGCCTCGGCTGCCATGTCCTTGGGTACCTCTTGTCTAGGGATGTGCAGGTTGACTCTGGAAGCAAGTCGTCCAGGGTTCAAACCTCGCTCGGGGTGACGTGACGTCACATGAAGATGAGCCGGAGTCGTAAATAATTATTATACCAGTACGCGTCAATATATTTTTAAATTTTACATTTTTTTAAAATTTATACCTAAGTATATGGGCGTAAAAGCCGTGGGGGTTGTGAGGTTCCAGACCCACACTGGAGTTATATGGGCCCACACTGGAATTACAATGACTCAATTGAACCTCAAATCATACTTGCAATTAAATTCCTTCTTTACTGTAACTTTTATAACATCTTTTTAAATTAGCAGTGGAGTTCAATATATGTATAACTCAAAAATATTAACTAATCCAAATATTATTTTTTTAAATTTGGACTACAAGATTTTTGAAACTAACTTATATGTAACAACTCAATTGCAAAGAAGTCTGTGGCAGTAAATTATGACAGTAGGTGCTATAAAATTACCAGCAGTTTTACACTAATAATCTTTGAATACATTATAAAAGGTAGACAGAATGCAAAATTATTCACAGGGTGGTACTTGTAGATACACACACAAAAACAAAAGTCAGACGAACACATTTTCCACGCAGATGCGCGGTCGCACGTTTTGCTGGCTAGGCCAGCTTCACCAGGCAGCATACTGCAGTCTGGCGAGCGGTGATTGGCAAACAGTGAACCTAGCGGCCAGGAGACGAACTTAAGTGAGGCGGGAAATTAGAAATGTGGCGGAGGAGTTATCTTATGTTTAAGCCAAGCGCCTGTCTGGATTTGGTGATGTATTGGTGGGCGAGTTCCCAGCATCGCAGTTCTGAACTATTATTAGAAGGAGGAATTACTTGCAATTACATAGTCATAATTCAGTATGATTTGAATTCTGATCTAATCGGCTTTGAAACAGATGACATCAACACACGCTGGAAAAAGATACTGCACACATCTCTGCAAGTGCTATTTCCATTAACTCACTTTTCGACAAATATTACCTGTCAGCATCAATTTTAACTGTCTGTGGCCACTGGGTTAGAGAATCAGAGTAAACATACCTGTAACTGCAGAAGTGGTAAATTACTGACACTGTGTTTGTTAATATTTAGTTTACTTATAAGAAGGCTGAGATACTGGATGTACGCTGCTGGAAAAACAAATCNACACTGTGTTTGTTAATATTTAGTTTACTTATAAGAAGGCTGAGATACTGGATGTACGCTGCTGGAAAAACAAATCAGAACATCCTTTGGGAGGTTCCCAATTCACTCAAAATTTAGTATAGTAACAGCACATATGGAGTATGAAATGATTACATTTTCAAATCAATAGCACAACTGGCCCCAAGGTACCAGGTAGGGATCCAAGCTGGAACACCACGTAGTCTCCATGGACAGCAATGCAAGCACTGATTCTGGCATGTCGTCATTCATACAGGTGGCAAATATTGTCTTGGAGTACACTATTCCACGTCTATTCTACCTGCTCATGCTACTTTGCAAGAGTTGTCAACAGATGAGTCACACAGATCACTTGTCGTCCCTTAATGTCCCACNACACTGTGTTTGTTAATATTTAGTTTACTTATAAGAAGGCTGAGATACTGGATGTACGCTGCTGGAAAAACAAATCGGAACATCCTTTGGGAGGTTCCCAATTCACTCAAAATTTGGTATAGTAACAGCACATATGGAGTATGAAATGATTACATTTTCAAATCAATAGCACAACTGGCCCCAAGGTACCAGGTAGGGATCCAAGCTGGAACACCACGTAGTCTCCATGGACAGTAATGCAAGCACTGATTCTGGCATGTCGTCATTCATACAGGTGGCAAATATTGTCTTGGAATACACTATTCCACGTCTATTCAACCTGCTCATGCTACTTTGCAAGAGTTGT
This sequence comes from Clitarchus hookeri, assembly GCA_002778355.1. Classification (NCBI taxonomy): domain Eukaryota; kingdom Metazoa; phylum Arthropoda; class Insecta; order Phasmatodea; family Phasmatidae; genus Clitarchus; species Clitarchus hookeri. The sequence goes on along the minus strand of NQII01000218.1, from coordinate 145,614 downwards.
CAACAGATGAGTCACACAGATCACTTGTCGTCCCTTAATGTCCCACGTGTGCTCTACTCAACAGAAGTCTGGCAATTGTGCTGGCCAGGTTTTGCAGAGCACATTGTGTTGCATAGGTAGTGTGCGGGCAGGCATTATCCTGTTGGAACAACATTTTTCACATACCATGCGCTGGTCATCGTTCCCTCCACAAGCATCAACGGTGAATGTGAGTTGTAGCTGATCGCACTCCAAGCCATAAGGCATGGAGTGGGACCAGTNACCTGCTCATGCTACTTTGCAAGAGTTGTCAACAGATGAGTCACACAGATCACTTGTCGTCCCTTAATGTCCCACGTGTGCTCTACTCAACAGAAGTCTGGCAATTGTGCTGGCCAGGTTTTGCAGAGCACATTGTGTTGCATAGGTAGTGTGCGGGCAGGCATTATCCTGTTGGAACAACATTTTTCACATACCATGCGCTGGTCATCGTTCCCTCCACAAGCATCAACGGTGAATGTGAGTTGTAGCTGATCGCACTCCAAGCCATAAGGCATGGAGTGGGACCAGTGTGTCTTGGNTCATCAACGGTGAATGTGAGTTGTAGCTGATCGCACTCCAAGCCATAAGGCATGGAGTGGGACCAGTGTGTTTTGGACAAATGCACTTTATGAGAAGGCACTCACCAGGCATAAGTCGTATGTGCAAACAACCATCAGGTGCATGCAGGCAGAACCTGGTTTCATTACTGAACACCACACCGTACCATTCCATCCTCCAGACGATCTTCCGACTGCACCAGTCAAGCTGTGCACGTTAATACAGTAGCGTAAGTGTAAGACGGTGTAGAGGCGTGAGTACTCGTAGTCTCACCGCCAGTATCTGGTTTCCAAGGGTTCATGTTAACACTTCCGGGACCACTTTTGCTCTGACGTTAATCTTGGCAGATGTTTGTGCTGCGTGTCTACAAGTGTGGGTATATTCATTGGTCCACTGTTGCCAGCATTGCTGCACAACCGACGTGGCGTGTCCAACTTGTGCGGCGATCCTCTGAAAGGACCATCCCTCCACTCAGGTCATAATTTGTCCCTTCTCAAACTTGCTCAGTTTGCAGTAGGAAGCATCTGTGCATCATTGTGGTATGCCGTCTGCTTGCTCTACATGTCTGCACCACAATTAACTTTCTGGCAGTGAGTATTCCCATTCAAAGGGTCGGCACAGATGGTGCACTGGTAGCTAGAGCACTATGCAACCTGCTGGTAGATGACATTGAAACCATTATCAGTACATGTACTGTCTCCCAGATGGGATACATACTGACATCCGATCATAATCGACATCGTCCTTCCAGGTGTTCTGATTTTATTTTCCGGCAGAATCCTGTCCTANCATACTGACATCCGATCATAATTGACATCGTCCTTCCAGGTGTTCTGATTTTATTTTCCGGCAGAATCCTGTCCTATGTCCATACTGTATAGGTCTTTCAAAAACAGGATATGGGAAATCCCAAACAAAACAGGGTAGTTGGCAACCCTACTGTGGCCACACATCTCACCTTGATTGTAGAGGCGTGTCATGACCACGTCGAAAGGAGTCATGCAGACGGTCACTACCAGTCCTCCCACCATGCTGGCAATGAATGTGTTCATCAGTGGCCAATCAATAAAAAGCTGCAGAAAATACAAAACAAAACATTTATTTATTTATGCATAGAAAAAAACCAACAAAGTAATAAACACATTTACTAACAATGCCCCTGGGCACTATGATAACTGGTAGTTTCAACAACTAAATATGCAAACATGAAGTGCAGCTGACGTATTGTGATGCATTATCATGCTGACAACCTAGCAGTAGGTAAAGAGAATGTAAAACCAATTGTGAAGTGAAAAAAAGTTTTAGTACTAATCATTCCAAAATAGTGCAATAAAGGTAGAAAATAAGACACTGGTAAGTAACAAGTTTTGGTTTACATTATGAAATTGTAACTCTTCAATGGTCTCTGGTATGAAGTTCACTAAAAAATTTGGCTGAAATATCAGTGATTAAATCTGTGTACATGCATGTACAAAAGTAAAAAGGGTCGAGAAAGGAAAAAAGGATGCAAATAGGGGTAGCTCAATATTAATGCTCTGGTTTTGTTTTATTTAAAAACTGTGATCATTAAATCCATTTCAACTCATGAGTTTTTAACATAGGCTTTCAATGTGGATGATATGAGAGGAGACTATCACCATTGAGGAGTCAGCTGCTCCACTTATGACAGACATGTTCACGACTAGCCTGGAGAATGCACTAGGACACACTATGTGGGAGTGGATGGGAACAGCAGAATGTAGACAGTAATGCAACATCAGTATTCATGTATGAAAAATTACCAGCTCAGCATGACCTAGGTTTCAACCAGAGATCAAGGAAAAAGTGCAGGGCTATTCAAATAGTTTTTCGTCAGGCCACTTACAAATAATTACAATACTAGATGGGCTACACTCACTACAAAATCATACCTCCGTTACACGTAGTCAGTTTATTTATGTGAAGATGTAATAAATAAAATAATATATAGTTTTATTACAAGTTTGACAGTAATTCTAATTATAGGTATGTGTTTAAAAAAAATTGCTGATGAAATGTTTTGTTTGCGGACCAGTGTGACGAGTCTGGTGGGCCACATGAGGACTGCAGACTGCTAATCCAATAGCTCTGGAATAGGGTGTTGGTGACTAACAACTGAGCCATGAGATATTTTCTTTCCTAGTGAACACACAATATAACACAGGAAAGAACATAACAGGTTGGGATGCCTTGGTACCTCCTTCTTGAAGAGGAGCTCCTTGACCGTGGAGAAAGACATGAATCCAGTGGCAGAGACGACGGCAGAGCGGGGCATGGCGCCCAGGTTGCCCCGCCACAGGCCCACGATGCCGTGCTGCCTGTATATGCGAGCGAGGGCCCTGAAGGAGCCGTCTCCATGGTGGTGCTGGTGTCCCACCGCGATGCTGCTGGCCGCCTGCGACTGCAGGTGAGTCTTCACCTGCGCACAGCTCTGCGTCACTCTTCCCTCCACGATAACATGCATCACAGCTGGCTTATCGTCAACTGAGCACTTTGCCTGGCTTCGCTTCACAATACACTGTGCACCTTCACACAGTCAACTAATGTAAGTTACACCATCATGGACTTACTAATCAGTATCATGCATCAATATATTCACAATGTGAAATTGTTACAAATATAAATATTGTAATGACGCAATATTCATAATTTTTCGGGACTCGAGTGTAAAAATTCTTTCGTGTTTGTGAAGCTTTGGGACAGCTTCGTAATATTTTTATCGTGTTTCAGTTTAAAGCCGTGGTGGCTCGTTTCCCGTGTTTATCAGACAGACGTGTGCATTTGTAGGTTAAGGGGCGGACGTCTGCGGGTTACGTTTTTATCAAGAGTCCTGGTTATAGTTTTCGTTTCGAACTTTGGAGTTTTTGAAACCTCAGCATTATTTAGTTTCTTCAGCGCAGTTTCACTGCGTCATCCAAATTTTATAAGAAACGAGAGGTTAGATTATCGGGATGTTGAATGCGTCAACAGTTATAGTTCCCCCAGCGCAGTTTTAGGCAATGTCAACAAGTTTTTGTGGACGGCGAAGTTTGTTAATGTTGACGGCGCGGCAGTCGATAACGTCATGTTGAGCGCGGGACACGTGCAGTTTTAGATGACGCTGCTGGCAGATGCCGGATGCCGGGCGCTTATCGCAGGAGTAGTTCGTACGGAGCAGTTAGATAACGAGGGAGAGCGTACGTGGCCAGGCCGTTATCACAGGAGAGGGGGGATAGGCAGTAGGATATAGGCGTCTAGCTGTCGCCCTTACAGGTTCTTCTTAGTCGTAGAGTCTTCTTAGTCGTTGAGAGTCTTCTTAGGAGGGGCAGTCTGCGGCGAGGGCCGTTAGAAGCGGTCGTCTTCTTTAGTCGTCAGAGAGAGTTGTCGTAGTACAATGATAGCGTAGATCGCATCAGGTGTGACGTGAACCCCCACATCGGCCACTAGACTGTATTATTTCATTTCTCAGCCGGTGTGGGAGGTAGCAGCAGATATTCTTTATTCGGGCTAATATTCATGAGACGTTAATACACGGAAACCACTGTGGCGCTGTTCGGTACTTGAATATTTATCTCTGAACGGTTCGTACTCTGCATACTGGACATTCGTATGTGAACTGTGTCATACAAAAAAATGATAAATAAAGTATAGTTCTTTGATTGAAGCATGAAAGAAAGTATTAATTGATTGTACCAATGGTACTGAGTCTCGTGTTTTTTACCCTGAGCAAGCCGTGGCAAGTAAACAGTCGACAGCGTAAGCGGCGAAACGTTACAAAATGGCGCCTAGCCTTTGAGGCTGCTATATTATTAAATATACGCTTGTAACAGTAAAGACGGAACTTTACAATATGCTACAGGGGCCGCATTGGCTGAATGGTTAAAACTGCTCGACACCAACCAAATTGAACCGGGTTCAATCCCCAGCTGGGTCAATACTGGATTTTCGCAAGTGGGAACTGTGCCTGACAATGCTGCTGGNTTGAACCGGGTTCAATCCCCAGCTGGGTCAATACTGGATTTTCGCAAGTGGGAACTGTGCCTGACAATGCTGCTGGTTGGCAGGTTTCCTCGGGGATCTCCAGTTTCCCCTACCCATGCATTCTGGCACTGCTCCTTTCTCACCTCATTTGACCCTCATCGGCTCTCAAGACATCGTCGTTCAGAGCCTCCAAAATCTCTCAACCCAACTCAAAGTTAATGCATTTAAAACACAAAATACCCTAATTCAAAAACTTTCTTTTTTTAAACTTTGCACTTTAAAGAAGGCATCGACATGGAGCCAAACTTACTGTAGAGGTGCTATTAAGTGTGTATGTTAAAATATGTGAAGTTATGGCCAGGGATGTTCCTCAAAGGTAATTTTAAAAAGTGTTAAATCAACCACGTATAAATTAAAACTGAAGAGAACTAAAGGAACATCGAAGCCATGCATGATGTCCAGCTTCTTTGTCAGCCCTGTCATTTATCACTTAAACATTAATGGATTCAACTCCCTGTTCTTCGCAAATATTTCATCCTTTCTCCCACCTGTTCCTTGGAAGGTATTTGACTTAGGCCCATAAGCAAATTAAGCATTGCTTCTGCTTCATCACAAGCCCACCGCTTGTTGTGATGCCAGGCAAGTTCCTGTGGCCGGCTTAGATGGGTTAATGGATGGTTCCCAAGCTGGGGTGGGCGAAGGAATGAATGTGAGTACTTCACTCACGTCCTGTTCCATCTTCAAAGCTTGGCAATGGTCTCAAGGGAATTTGCTGGTGGGCTGTCATACACAATGATGTTCACTGCAATTTTACAGTCTTGACATCGCAGACGTCTGCTCTGAACGTGCAGCGTTCTCCTCTCACTGGACATGGGAATGAGGAATGATGAAACTGAGCATTATCACCATCTAATAGTCCACACCATCTCGTTTACCTATTTTACTGTCTCCCACCGACTCAACTTGCCTACATGATGATCTCGAAGTATCTCACGGGATGCGCCAAAGCATAGATCTAAACCTTGTACTCCCTACACCATACACCAGTGTCTGAGAAGGAATTTGTGTAGGTGAATCACGGATCCAAGCATTGTACTCTGGAGAGCATACCACCACAGATTCTCCTTTACCTCCGAGCAACATAAACAGTGCTCTGGAGTGTGCTTCTGTTGTCCAGAACCCCTCACTGCTATCCTTAAACACACCAGTACAAGAAATGCTGGTGCAAGAGAATCCACAAGTGTTAGTCCTGTTCACAAAGAGCTGGGAGTCACAGTAAGCATCAACCAGCTAAGCAAGTCCCTCTTTGGCCCAGAGGGACTTGCACAAAAACTCTGCACTGCTAGCGGTTCGGTCTTTATGCGGTGTAGCGGTCTCTGTACTTCGTGGTCAGTAGTGCACTCTGTGCGTGCGCTCTGAATTTNCCCACATTCTCCTTGTTTCCCTACTCCTTCGATACCCAAACTCCGACGCGTGCATCATGGATTGCTATTGGTCGTAATCTGTAACTTAAGGCCTTGCTCAGGCCATGCCAACATCTTTCTCCACTCTTGCTGGAAGCGCTCGACGCTTGTACTTCTGCTCCAATGGCGTCAACGTACATGATCTTCATATTTTCAAGCCTGTTAACCCAGCTAATTGTATCACAGCGATGGGGCACTATATACGGTGAGTTGTGGAAGATGAGTTTTATCTTTTGCGGTAGGCTTTTTAATGTTTTGTAATAATTGTGCGGCATGTTTGTGTGTGCAGTAATTGCTAGCCGTTTCTAAATTCATGTTTTGTTTACCCTTCAAAATTATGTTTGGCTTTAAACTACGGTTTCATGTCAGCTGTTTGCCTGTGTTTTAACATGTTGTGTTCCTCCTTTGCGCCACCCAAATATGGTTCATAGTTTTCTCCTGTATTGGTTTACGTAAGTATCCATGACTAACGCATTAGGTTTTCATTTAATTATAATTGTTTGTGTCATCTTTTAATCTATTTTAACGGTGAGAGCCGCGGAGGGTCAATTCAACTGCCAATCGACGTACAGATGTGAATTTTAATATGTTTTTTGTGGGATTGAAGGCTTTGTAGGGTCGGCTAGACTGCCCTTCATCCCCGTCAAAGTAATTGTATATTTTGATTAAAATGTTTGATTGCAAAGAAATCTGTTTTAACTGCATTTAATAAGTTTGCTGTATATTTTTACTAGTCAATTTTTGCTTGTAATATTTTACTCAATTTGTATGGGAACCATGAGTACCTACTTTAGTCAATGTCTGTATTAAAAACAGCAACATTGTAAGCAGTTTGAATTAAAAACTGAATTTTGTCTATCGTAAATTATTGTTGGTTGGCACTATTTTATAGCAGGAAGATTATTTTGAATGGCTACATAACTACTGTTTGCCCTTATTCCCATCACAGTGACATGGAATGACACAAAACGGATAGCAGAGGGACGTACTTGTGCTAAACGCCAGGGCAGAGGGGCTGTCAGATCAGGGATACAGGTGCTCCAAATAGCATGCACCTGCTGACTCAAGACAGCTGAGATGTGATGCTGGTAGCATAGTGTATAAAGGGGGAAGGAGGATGGAGGCGACTTCTTGACAAGCCTNTCAAGACAGCTGAGATGTGATGCTGGTAGCATAGTGTATAAAGGGGGAAGGAGGATGGAGGCGACTTCTTGACAAGCCTCAGGCATGCAGCAACAGCGTGCCGTGGGACGTCGTACACACAATTGCACCTACACATCCCATGAACCAAGGCCATAATGCCTAAAGTGAAAAAATAAGCAATTGTTCCAACTATGTCAGGAAACTATGTTGTGGCATTTGTGCAACCACCTTACAGCAAAAATGTCATCTGTGTCTTTTCCTTCATATAAAATTTTTTTTTTGGCTAAAAATACTACATGCTGGCTTAAAAGAAAAGTTACAAAATTGTTTAAGGTATACAGTATATTAAAGAACTATTTTGTTTAGCATAATTTCAGAAAATTGGGTAACATTTTTTCGGAAATGGTGATTTTATGCTTTACAGAAGTTGCTGATTCATTCCTGAACTGATACATTGTATTGTTTGACATAATAAATACTTTATAAATTTTTTTGAATGCAGAAAATTAACAAANTTCCTGAACTGATACATTGTATTGTTTGACATAATAAATACTTTATAAATTTTTTTGAATGCAGAAAATTAACAAATTTAAACTATACTCGATACTGCTTTCACACTCACCTTTCGCCCAAAGTAAACAGGGCTATAACCATCAGCCGTGAACAATGATTTGTAGCTGCCAGAACTATGCTGATGTGGTGCTACAAATAATCTCTCATAAAAATAGACCTCAGACATTCAACATGACTATCAGTATTACTCATTTACGTTCCAGTCGCTTTCCTATACGGACACAACATTCACACTGCAATCACTTCTTGTTTCTTTTGTCGAGATTTATATTGTGTATACTTGTAATTTCCAGCACTGTGTACATTGCCATCCCTTTCACATATCTTATTTCCTTCTGAAAACTTGCTTTATGAAGTTGTGGCATTTCTCAGCAGTTAACCGGCGTACTGCTCACTTCGATAATGCACACACGGGACAAGCTTCTGTCCATGTGCTTGCAGCAAGCACGCCAGACATTTCACATGCAAGCAAAGCTATTTTCTTTATACTGCTAAGATAAGGTAACCAAAAACATTTTAAACAATTCTCTTTCCATCATTTCTTAACGGTCATCACCGAACACACCAATTACTATATCAGCACACTTCTCATGTCTACGACACGCCATTTTACAGACAGCTGCCAGCGGCCCAATGACTTCATGCAGTAGGTTAAGAGTGACACATCAGAACTGAGGGAACAGACTCTTGCCAATACTCTGTGCATGCGAAATATGCATGGGAAATAATAAGTACATAATGCACAAAATTGGCCGTAAAAAATTAAAACTTACACAATTTTTTTTTTTAAATTGAGAAGTAGAGTTTGTAAAATAAGTTTGTTAAAATCAAAATTATCTTTATTTGAGTTCAGATAAGAGTGCGAAGGTGAACCAATCAGATTCAACCAACTGATGTGGATTTGTTTATCCCAGGACTAAAATAAGCATGAAGGAAGTATAGGCCTACGTATGCCAACACATGTATGTGTTTATACTGAAGGATGTCTGTGATCCATTTATCGTGAGATAACAAGCATCAACATGTGCTGCAGTGATGAAGTACCCCTCTACTACGAAAGAAACTGCATCTGCACTCAATACATGCCAGTGTTCAGGTTGGTGTAACCATTTGCTTGTGGCGCCTTCTCAATTTGACCATGTGGACATTGGGAATTACAAATTAAGAGTTTACGTCCAAATGCTTCTCGTGGTTGTGGATCAGCTATGCGGAGGGTGTTCCATGAATGTGTGCGAATTTGATATCATTGTGCAATCCTCACCACATCTTTCTGAATATTTGTTAGATCACTTAGATCAAACTACCAGAGGACAGCAAATATTTCTGTTGTGAGCAGTCTGTTAGGACAAATCAGAGATGAGAAATAGAAAAAGGTGAAAAGCAAATACCATAGTTAAGTATGGTACATTTATTCTACAGAATCAATAGTGATTTAATAACTGTCCGGTGAATCACTTACATGCAAAACATTATTCACTATTTAGTAGTTTTGTATGTGTGGAAACAAATTTTGTTAAATTCATTTATGTAGCTCATTAAGACTGATTACAAAAACCTGCACCACTCTTCTTCCCGGAGCATGTGCAAAGCAAATAAATGGATACAGCCCTTTGCACTTTCTTCACTTGTACTCTGGGTAGCGGAATGGCACAGATTTGCACATATGTAATCAGTTTTCTAAACCTAGTCCCTATCGGTAGGCAAAGCTGGAAATTTCATTTCAAAGCATATTTTTTAAAATTTTCACGAATTCGAACTGAATATCAAACGGAAGGGTTTTGTTGACAAGTACACATTGCAACTATAATTTTTTTTAACTCAACAAATAGATACATTTTTACAGGCTAGGTAAAAGGCAGATAAAAAATAAATGTTTACCACTGATTTACAAAAAAATTTTGATCATAGTTTTTTTTACTATATAAGAACACAAATGGCCTTTCATGGTAAACTAAACTAAATAACAAACTGAAAATTAATCTAGGCTTTAGGAATATTTGAAAGTAGCATATTATAAAAGACTTAAAAATCATTTTTNTTCCTGAACTGATACATTGTATTGTTTGACATAATAAATACTTTATAAATTTTTTTGAATGCAGAAAATTAACAAAATTAAACTATACTCGATACTGCTTTCGCACTCACCTTTCGCCCAAAGTAAACAGGGCTATAACCATCAGCCGTGAACAATGATTTGTAGCTGCCAGAACTATGCTGATGTGGTGCTACAAATAATCTCTCATAAAAATAGACCTCAGACATTCAACATGACTATCAGTATTACTCATTTACGTTCTAGTCGCTTTCCTATACGGACACAACATTCACACTGCAATCACTTCTTGTTTCTTTTGTCGAGATTTATATTGTGTGTACTTGTAATTTCCAGCACTGTGTACATTGCCATCCCTTTCACGTATCTTATTTCCNCTAGTCGCTTTCCTATAAGGACACAACATTCACACTGCAATCACTTCTTGTTTCTTTTGTCGAGATTTATATTGTGTGTACTTGTAATTTCCAGCACTGTGTACATTGCCATCCCTTTCACGTATCTTATTTCCTTCTGAAAACTTGCTTTATGAAGTTGTGGCATTTCTCAGCAGTTAACCGGCGTACTGCTGACTTCGATAATGCACACACGGGACAAGCTTCTGTCCATGTGCTTGCAGCAAGCACGCCAGACATTTCAGATGCAAGCAAAGCTATTTTCTTTATACTGCTAAGATAAGGTAACCAAAAACATTTTAAACAATTCTCTTTCCATCATTTCTTAACGGTCATCACCGAACACACCAATTACTATATCAGCACACTTCTCATGTCTACGACACGCCATTTTACAGACAGCTGCCAGCGGCCCAATGACTTCATGCAGTAGGTTAAGAGTGACACATCAGAACTGAGGGAACAGACTCTTGCCAATACTCTGTGCATGCGAAATATGCATGGGAAATAATAAGTACATAATGCACAAAATTGGCCGTAAAAATATTAAAACTTACACAACAATTTTTTTTTTTAAATTGAGAAGTAGAGTTTGTAAAATAAGTTTGTTAAAATCAAAATTATCTTTATTTGAGTTCAGATAAGAGTGCGAAGGTGAACCAATCAGATTCAACCAACTGATGTGGATTTGTTTATCCCAGGACTAAAATAAGCATGAAGGAAGTATAGGCCTACGTATGCCAACACATGTATGTGTTTATACTGAAGGATGTCTGTGATCCATTTATCGTGAGATAACAAGCATCAACATGTGCTGCAGTGATGAAGTACCCCTCTACTACGAAAGAATCTGCATCTGCACTCAATAGATGCCAGTGTTCAGGTTGGTGTAACCATTAGCTTGTGGCGCCTTCTCAATTTGACCATGTGGACATTGGGAATTACAAATTAAGAGTTTACGTCCAAATGCTTCTCGTGGTTGTGGATCAGCTATGCGGAGGGTGTTCCATGAATGTGTGCGAATTTGATATCATTGTGCAATCCTCACCACATCTTTCTGAATATTTGTTAGATCACTTAGATCAAACTACCAGCGGACAGCAAATATTTCTGTTGTGAGCAGTCTGTTAGGACAAATCAGAGATGAGAAATAGAAAAAGGTGAAAAGCAAATACCATAGTTAAGTATGGTACATTTATTCTACAGAATCAATAGTGATTTAATAACTGTCCGGTGAATCACTTACATGCAAAACATTATTCACTATTTAGTAGTTTTGTATGTGTGGAAACAAATTTTGTTAAATTCATTTATGTAGCTCATTAAGACTGATTACAAAAACCTGCACCACTCTTCTTCCCGGAGCATGTGCAAAGCAAATAAATGGATACAGCCCTTTGCACTTTCTTCACTTGTACTCTGGGTAGCGGAATGGCACAGATTTGCACATATGTAATCAGTTTTCTAAACCTAGTCCCTATGGGTAGGCAAAGCTGGAAATTTAATTTCAAAGCATATTTTTTTAAATTTTCACGAATTCGAACTGAATATCAAACGGAAGGGTTTTGTTGACAAGTACCCATTGCAACTATTACTTTTTTTAACTCAACAAATAGATACATTTTTACAAGCTAGGTAAAAGGCAGATAAAAAAGAAATGTTTACCACTGATTTACAAAAAAATTTTGATCATAGTTTTTTTACTATATAAGAACACAAATGGCCTTTCATACTAAACTAAACAACAAACTGAAAATTAATCTAGGCTTTAGGAATATTTGAAAGTAGCATATTATAAAAGACTTAAAAATCATTTTTCNAACAAACTGAAAATTAATCTAGGCTTTAGGAATATTTGAAAGTAGCATATTATAAAAGACTTAAAAATCATTTTTCAACACATCAAAACATTCCTAGACTTATTTGCAAAAAATACTAAATAAGAAACTAAACATTATTTCAGCAAAGTGTGAAATATACAAAACTTGGAAACAATAATTAATTGCAGTGCTCCAGTTTTTACACACCAGTAGTAACTTTGCGTAAGTATAAATTATTCAATTAGGCGAGTTAATGTCATGGAGGGTCAAGTTTATTTAAATTTTGTTTAGTCTCCATCTTTGTCTTCTACAAATACGTAAGGTAACTGTTCCATTCCTTTATTACTTGCTCTACGATTCGGTCAACGTAACACTGTTGGCTGTATGGGTATTCAAAGGCCACTCAAAATGGCGTGAAGTGAAACGAAGTTGTTAATTTCCAGCTTTATTTTTTATTACATTACCGAGATTGAATCGCAGTGGGTGCAATTTCACAGCAGTTTTAAGTTTGTAAAACTTGCAGTTTAGTCTCCTATTTGTTACACTGTAATGTGTTACGGCTCTTGAACTTGAGACAAATAAAGATATATTACCAATTAAGACCTGCCGTGCCAAATAAAGTTTTCTCCCATAATTCTGTTTTGCTATCTTGAGAGTAAAATTAGATACTGACAATTATGTTACTCCGAAATGCTGTTTGGACTAATTTGTGGGAATTCTGTTGAGTTGAGGTTGGTTTCATGATTTACTAGCCATGATGCTGATGTAACTAAGCCCACGTCTTCTTTTGTTTTTGGACAAATAATAATTAATTAATTAATTAAGTTGCCCAAATGCCCCGCCTCCTCCTGCTCTTTTTTCTTCTTCAAAGTTTGAAGTAAAATATTTTATTTTGAATACGAAGCCGAATATTAAAAGTATTTGATTCAAATTTGGATTTTTGAAGCTTATTGGCTGTGTCTGTGTAGACGTCACCGTATGTTAGTTGCAGTTTAGATGTGAGACAGTGTGATTCGTGGCGAGTGGTGTGTGTGTGTTGGGCACGTCCGAATCTGACTGTGTGAAGGTTTGTGATTTAAAAATTGAGGGTGCAAGAACGAGTGCTTATGTGCGTAATATTCGGCTATGTGGTGGGTATTACTAGGACGTCTTAGTAGATTGTGGAGTTTTGTCGAGTGAGGTAAAGTGCACGACAGTTGAATTGGCCGAGGACAGTGGAATTGTACCCGCCGCCTACATAGGTGAGTTAGTTCATATACTTCTGGTGTGTTTTACTGTTACTTTAAAACCCTAAAAAACCTAGATTAGACTAAAATCGTAGGTTAGATTAAAACCCTACAATCCTGTGTTAGATTAAAACCCCACAATCCTAGGTTAGAATGGACAAATGTTAAATTGAGGTGTTTTTGTATTTTTTGTGTGTGTATTTTTAATGATTTTACCCCACAATTTCCCTGATATCCATAGCCCTCCCCACTTTCGTATTTGTGGTTTGTATTGGCAATACGTTTATGCCCCTAGTAAATTTGTGTTCTGTGTAATTAGTAAAGTGAAAATATACCACTTTCCGCAATTTTTTTTTACAATAAAGCCGCTACTCTGAATAATTACCATTATGCGAAAAACTGGTGAAAATCATAGCAAAGTTTTGGTGACACTTAATGCTAACAAAATAGTTTGGCTGTCTGAGGTTGAAAACATTGATAAATAATAGGGAGGAAAACCATACAAAAAATATCCTTTGCAAAATCAGTTTTCATGAAAGTGGCAGTGTGCACACACTACTAACGGTACTTACATTTCATGAAGCAGACTCAGTCTTACCAGGTAGAATGGACTGCCGGTGAACGCGCCAGCACACCCCGCTACGATACCGACCACAGCACACTTGGCAACCGACACAGTCCCGTCACTGTTCTGCGTCCAGCCTCTCTTTTCAGCAAACTGGTAGCCGCCGAGTCGCACACCGTTGAGGCACAGCTGGTACCACAAGCCAGGCACCAGGCCTTTCTGCAGCGCGAGGACGCCTTCCTCTTTCCCTATCGCGTAGAAAGCATGAAAGAAATTCCTGTAGTATACCGTGTATACACCCTTGGCTTGAAGCTCTCCTTGAAGCTGAAGTCTGGTCTTTATCACCTCCAAGGGGTTGGTGAACACACCAGCCCCCATGGCTGCCACCGCTCCAATCACAAACTCCATTGCCACCTGATTGGCTCACGTCGGTTAGCTCACATCATAGAAACTACAACAATAATAAAATAAAAAAATTAGCTACGGTATGGGAATGGTTTTATGTAAATTTATAAACACTGTCCCAATGCTTAACACAAAACCTGCAAAACCAATTTAGTTACCCTAGTTTCTCAACCATGTCTTTCAGTACTGCATGCTATCTTAAAGATGGGACACATGTCTAAACTGTTAAACGAGCAAAGTTTCAGTAAAAAATTTTCATTGTAAAATTGCTTTGGCNAAAGATGGGACACATGTCTAAACTGTTAAACGAGCAAAGTTTCAGTAAAAAATTTTCATTGTAAAATTGCTTTGGCGATGTTCACACTGATACTTTTAGTTTACTAATATGTCTTGCAACAGAATTTGGTAACTTACACTATTTAGTACACAATTTAATAGTGTTGTATGTATTTAGTTTTTAGTAAGCTATGTAACAAAAATTTACTAAATACTAACTTATTATATCTTTAATTTTGNAAAGATGGGACACATGTCTAAACTGTTAAACGAGCAAAGTTTCAGTAAAAAATTTTCATTGTAAAATTGCTTTGGCCATGTTCACACTGATACTTTTAGTTTACTAATATGTCTTGCAACACAATTTGGTAACTTACACTATTTAGTACACAATTTAATAGTTTTGTATGTATTTAGTTTTTAGTAAGCTATGTAACAAAAATTTACTAAATACTAACTTATTATATCTTTAATTTTGNTTTGTATGTATTTAGTTTTTAGTAAGCTATGTAACAAAAATTTACTAAATACTAACTTATTATATCTTTAATTTTGTGTGTTTTATTTTGCATAGGCCTATTCACAAGTTGTTATTGTGTCTTACATGTATTCCATAACCTGGAGCGAACTTGGCAAAGGCTCAACAGAAACTATACAGAAAATTAATAAAATATAAATCAAATAATGAAATAACCAATTCGTTACTATACAAAGGACAAAATATATGTTGAAAAGCAAAACTTATTTTGAAAAAGAGAACTGTGTTTTGTTACCAGTAGTAATGTTTAAAATTACTGAGAAAATTATAACTCTGTTTATAGCTATCAAGAAGTTTATTTACAATACTTTCATAAAACACACTCTATTTTCCTGCTAAAAAGTTGATGTGCAGCATTAAAAAAAAATCAGGCCTACAATTATTTTCAATACTAAAATTTAAGGGAGAGGATTTTAAAATTGGTAAAGGGGTAAGCAGCACATCTTTATTCTTCATTATGCCAGATGCTGTGAGGAGCAAGTCATCAACAGAACTTGCACACCATTGCCATTTGCATTCAGGTGATAAATACANATGCCAGATGCTGTGAGGAGCAAGTCATCAACAGAACTTGCACACCATTGCCATTTGCATTCAGGTGATAAATACAAGTGTTGCGAAGTCGGACATAGAAAATAAAAACCTTCAGCCTGACAAATGCAAAAGTCAAGGAATTCTCAACTCGTTCAAAACTAAAAACACTTATTATAGTCATAATAATGTAGTGTTTGGTGCAAGTACTATTTCATGTCGAATTATTGTATCTGCTTGTGTGTTTATGTATAATATTGCCATTTTATCTTTTCCTGCAGAGGTCTTGTATCTATGTTTATGAATATTATAGTATATTTTATTTCATGTATATGCTTAAGTTAAACTTTAATTTTTAGGATACTAACATTTTCTGTAACAGAAATAACCGGTTTTTAAAGTAACCAAAGAAATGAAAAAAATATATATATAAAAATAAATAAATAAATAAATAAACAAACTTTATAAAACTGTAAGAAAGTCAAAATAAAAAAAATACCTACGAAGTAAAGTGTTATCGACGTAACGTAAATTTTCATACCTTGAAGCAGTTCCAATCCAACCAACATTCTTACAACAGTGCGGTATGCAGCAATGACATTGAACTTCGTGCATTTCCGCAAAAAAACGTAACGCAGTCACGCAGCTATCAGCTGATGAAGTAAACAATTACGTAACTAAATAGGCAAAAAGTTAAAATTCCCAAACGAATCATAGACTAAAGTTGAGGTAGACAGACTTTTAAGTTTCTGCACATGTATCCAACATTAACATACTCCAAAGAACACAACTATCAAAGTAACAGTCAATTGCTGTCCACCTGCCCAGTATGTCAAAAGAAAATGTTTTTCCATGGAAATAGTTGCACACAGTACTACTTTCAGAACTGTAAATAAGTGGGTAATTATAAAGAATAGTAACATCAGAGTAATAATTTCCCCCAAAAAAATTGTATTAAGTGTGATTAGTTATGATAACAATTGCCGGTATTATTTTCCCATTTTTGGAAAAGTCTATATTCTTTATAATTACCTAAAAGTGCACTTGTACGTGAGACAGACAATAACAAGGATTTTAAGTTCTGTGTTTGTCAGTTTTCTTGTTATATTTCAGGGATTTTTAAATTAAATTTTTTGTCTTTTGTAAAATGTACTTGGACTTTCCAAAAATTTTGGCACTATCCCATGCCATCAAAGGCCGGCCTGCTTCCATGAAGTTCAGCCTTCATCTTGGCATGATAGAGTGACCCCGTGCACATCGCAATGGACATTTCTCAGAAGAGTAAATCAATTATGGACAACTACTAACGGTTTGTTGTGAGGTGAACCATGTGTCCACGAGCTCCTAGTGCCCACTCGGACCACCGCAGTCACGATATGTCTTTTTGCAACATCCAAATTCGCATCTTTAATTATTATATGCCTTCATGTACCTTACAAGCCCACTCTGGCCTATTAAATATAATGAAACATAAGAAATAATTAATATCCAAACCGACTCAGAGACTTTAGATTCAGAAATGTACCTCTCAGTAATTTTTTTCACAATTTATCTCAATGCTTCTTGTGTGTCTAATTGTGCATTACAGTGTATATGTTGTGTTACTGTTTTATGTAAATTTCCCTTTTCGAGTTGGCAGGAGATTGGTGGCTGGTGCCTGACAATCTTGTTCCAAATCGTTAGACACGACTTAACGGGTATAGGGAGTGTATGCACATCGCATCGCAGCAGCCTTCACCTTTGTTTGAACATCATGTAACTCTCTATAATGTAACTTAGCATACCGGTACCTTTATTTTCTTATAAATAGCTCCACTCCCATGATCACACTTTCATCTCCGTCTGACTCATCACCCCGGAGATGTACTTAATTTAACTTATCCGCATGCGTATCGGTACTTTCTCCACTTCGGCTTATGGAAGGCCCAAATGCAATGTCCGCATAAGTCTCGGGTCATTATATTTGATGTACAGTGTTCTGTCTCTTTCGTCTTGACACGAGTCTCTGCTTTTCATTGAGTATGTGATGTGGTCGAGGTGACCCAGGGCTAGTTAAGTGTAGAATTTCCCAATATCATAACCCAGTGNCTAGGGCTAGTTAAGTGTAGAATTTTCCAATATCATAACCCAGTGGCGAGTTAGTGATGTGGGTCGTTCAGTTGACGGCCCAGGGGGCCCTGGGTGCCTCCGTCAGTTTGCAGATGATGTTGTCACGCACTTGATATTACACTACTTACACCTTATGACGAGACTGTAGGCCGTCTCGTACGCCTGAAATATATTATAAAATTTGCGGGAGGTATGTGTCCTGGAGGACAATGAATCAACACTCATTGAACTTTGTAAAGCTGTTTACTCACTGTGCTTGATAACATCAGAATAATGAAAGAAAACAGACCCAGCACTTAAGGTGTATTGGTGACCTTAGCATGAAAATGAACATGGTATTATGCAGATATGCTGTAGCGTTAAGCTCTCTGGTGAGAGTGCAGGTGGTTCTCCCCCCTTGTAGCACCTCCCACAAGCATATTTCAGGCATACAGTCTCATCACAAGGTGTAAATAGTGTAACAGTAAGTATGTGACAACATCATCTGCAAACTGACAGAGGACTCTAGGGTTCTATGGTCCGTCGACCGAACGACCCACATCACTAACTCGCCACTGGGTTATGGCGCCGGGCAATTACACACCCAACCAACCCTGGGTCACCTCAAACACATCAACACTTTCTTGTGAAAAGTGTCTGTATTTCACTTCTGGTAATGTGTTTGTATTTCACTGGCTACAGTGTTGCCAGGTGACTGTCTCCTTAGGGGATGGACGAGTCCACCTGGGTAAAGGGGTGTAAGTTGCCATGCTCGATTGCTCTTAATACACTAAANCTCCTTAGGGGATGGACGAGTCCACCTGGGTAAAGGGGTGTAAGTTGCCATGCTCGATTGCTCTTAATACACTAAAACACACCCCTGACTGTAGCTGTGAATGAGGTGACATTGTTTGATGTGTTTGGAAGTATGCTGTGCACTACTGGATACACTTTGGGGCACTTATCACTTCAGTTTCGGCATACAGCCCAGTTAGACGCCACTTGGTAGTGAGTCACATCGTATATCGCGGTGCGAGCTGCTACGATGTAACGACCAGTTGCCCATGCACCCAATGGCTGTGGCTTTGGAGTAAACACCATTTTGGATCGCCGACTTATTTATTAAAAGAATTACCTCTTGTAATAAATAAGTAGGGCTGTCTCTTGAGTTATGTAATCCTTGTTGGCAAGAAGGTGCAAGATCCGTTATTGTCAACCTGCATTATGAACTCTTGGCCTGATGTAGTTGGTGCAGCCCCATGTAGCTGGTGCAGTTGATGTGACTGAGGTGGTCAGAGTGGGCACAAGGAGCTCGTGGACGCATGGTTAACGTCAAGCTTTTACAGAGAGCATGCATGTTCCAGTATATACATATTCTGTAGTCAACCACAGGTACTTAGGAACTGAAAAAATCTTAATTTATCTTTGTTTTTTTAGTAGTTCTCCAAGCAGTTTGCAATATACAACAGTATATATGTATATATATATATATATATTTTTTTTTTTAATTCAATAAAATTAGTCGCACACTCCTCATGCCTTTATTCACGGAGTACTCTTGAGTATAAAAGCATTATTTTATACCAGTTCTCATATTTTATTCGTAATTAGCATTCAAAATTTCATTGATCTCCATTCCATCAGGTATACTGAGCATGTATGGCCATATGTTTAAAGTTCTTGTAACTCCCAGCATACAAGTATTTGTTCATAGCCATACTCTATGTATGTTTGTCAGAAAAAATTTAGCTTTGATGGCAAATTAATAGCACATTTAATTAATACATATCCATCACCAGTTTTATTAGTTTTTCAACTTACAGCTTAATATTAGCAGGGGTTACAATAAATGAAGAAGTNACATATCCATCACCAGTTTTATTAGTTTTTCAACTTACAGCTTAATATTAGCAGGGGTTACAATAAATGAAGAAGTAGTTTGTATATTTGAACTTTATTTTACAGACTCAACAAAACAAACTACATAAAAAACTTCTACTTCATTCTACTAAACATTTATGATGATATCTGTTTTGTAGAACAATTCGTGCTGTGAGCATTCAAGCTAGACTTATTAAAATATACCACACCACAGTTATCACAGGTTTAAGTATTGTAAGCGATGGCCAATGAACAGTTGCAATCTTCATGTTATCTGACATTAGAGCTGTTAGTAAATGTCTTGTCACAATACTTGCACTCACTTCGCGATGAACAACTAACATTACCTTTGCATATCTTGCTATATCTATTCAAGCTATCACTCCGGGTAAACACCCCATCACAATTATCACATGGGTTAATCTTGTATGAAGTGCCGAATAAGCAGTTACTAGCCTCATGTTGTCGGGCATTGCCGCTTAGTGTTAATACCTTGCCACAAAACTTGCACGCAGTCCATTATGAGCAACATCGACTTCCAGAGTCAGCAAGATTCGTGGCATCCTCATCGATGCAGCCAGTGATACAAATGGCCAGTCTTCAACCACCAATTTCGTCTTCATATTGTAACAGTTTACGCAGTCTCTGTAAATTAATCAAGTCGAAATGATCTGCTTTTCACCACATCTGCNGTCTTCATATTGTAACAGTTTACGCAGTCTCTGTAAATTAATCAAGTCGAAATGATCTGCTTTTCACCACATCTGCTAACCACATGACCTTTGTTACATGATGCATGCTTATACACGAGAAACACTACATGTCAGATAGTTTGTGTTGTCCGTCTCGGATGCCTCAGTAGATGTTTACTTAGTCACATAGCTGCAAAACAGAATGGTTGCTGGACTGTAAAATGAGGTCTAATCTGCTCGATCGTTGTCTAGCCTGCTAACTCGTCAATCAGACTACCCAATCTTGTTTAGAGCTGTCCATCTTTNCAATCTGCTCGATCGTTGTCTAGCCTGCTAACTCGTCAATCAGACTACCCAATCTTGTTTAGAGCTGTCCATCTTTTAGTGATGGATGCACATTCTTTTTATCTTACTGCTGCAGCACTCTCCCAATGTGCCTTACACCAGCTTCTAAAATGTAGTATGTAATTAACATTAGAACTTCCTTGAAAAAAAAAACACTCACGTGGGACAATTTTGATGGTCATGTAGCTTCCAGTGATTGCACACACATTTTCTTCTGAACAGGATGGGTTACTTCANGTGGGACAATTTTGATGGTCATGTAGCTTCCAGTGATTGCACACACATTTTCTTCTGAACAGGATGGGTTACTTCATCCTCACAAAACTTGGTTTAATTCAGCGAGAAAATACGGATGTATTATAAATATTTTTTAAAAATAGCAACCATAAGAGCACCCTGAGAAAACCCTAATACTCTGGTCGCACCAACAAGGACCCGGAAAAACATAAAGACTGCAGATACTGTCGCATATACACTGAAGAGCAAAAAAAAACTGGTATAGGCGTGCATATGCAAACAACAGAGGTATGGAACCAATCAAAGTAACGTGATGCAGTCGGCAGCTAAATTGGTTACTGCTGCTACAATGGCAGGTTATCAAGATTTAAGTGAGGTTGAACATGGTGTTATAGTCGGCGCACGAGAGATGGGACATAGCATCTCCGAGGTAGCGATAACATTTGAATGTTCACGTACGACCATTTCACGAGTGTACCGTTAATATCAGGAATCTGGTAAAACATCAAATCTTCGACATCGCTGCAGCCAGAAAAAGATCATGAAAAAACAGGACGAACTACGACCGACAATAATCATTAAACGTGGCAGACGTGCAACCCTTTCTCAAATTGGCGCAGATTGGATTTGTGGACTGCCCTGCAGGATTCATGGTGTGCATTACCTCCTGCATATCTTCAGACATTAGTCGAGTCCATGCCATGTCGTCTTGCGGCACTTCTGCGTGCTTGAGGGGCCCTACACGATATTAGGCAGGTGTACCAGTTTTTTTGGCTCTTCAGTGTGTGTGTGTCTATATATGTATGTATGTATATATATATATATATATATATATATATATATGTAATAGGAACTAGGAACATGTAATACTAATATATATAATTACAATTATTTATAAAATTTAAGACTTTATTCTTATATACATTGTGCATAATTTATACATATTCCTATGAGCATAATGTTAATATAGAAATCGTATGCCTAAAGCATATTATATATTAATACTGTTAGTACATAGGCGACAGTATCTGTTGGTTTGACGTAACTGTAAATTAACTATAGTAGTAGTAGTATGCACATTAGGTGTTTTATTTATGCTTCTTGTGCGTCGGAGGGCATGCGATCGATACGGCTCGCTCTTGCGTGCCCCTACTCATGATTGTGTTTGCAGCTGGAATTGGCCACCAGCCTGGCGGCCCCCTGCGGCGTGAGGTAGGGATGGCGCTATGACATAATGCAATGACTCGCTGGAAGAGAGTGAGAGCACTCCGAGTTAACTCTTTTTTTCATTTGTACGTTCCCCTATACTGTGTGTGGGTACTCGATCGATAAGTGCATTAGGCTAGTTGTGAGGTGTGGAAACGTCGTGTTTCCAGGCTAGCTTAGTGGTACACATTTTTCCCCATAGGTTCCCTCCTATCTGGTGTCGAGCAGTCCTTAGTGCGTTCCACCAGATCGGCCAGACGAGATGTCCTTCGTTGTCGTTGGGTANGTGAGAGCACTCCGAGTTAACTCTTTTTTTCATTTGTACGTTCCCCTATACTGTGTGTGGGTACTCGATCGATAAGTATCGTGGGTGCATTAGGCTAGTTGTGAGGTGTGGAAACGTCGTGTTTCCAGGCTAGCTTAGTGGTACACATTTTTCCCCATAGGTTCCCTCCTATCTGGTGTCGAGCAGTCCTTAGTGCGTTCCACCAGATCGGCCAGACGAGATGTCCTTCGTTGTCGTTGGGTATTCTCTGGTGCATCCACAGTCAAGATGGATTCTGTTCGTTACTCATTTCCATCCTTCTCTTCTTTAGCATCATCATCTTCTTAGTCATCATCACAACCATTGTCTAACACACCTACGATGCGATCACTCGTTCTACAATACAGTTCTTGCAACAGGATGTTTCATGTCCGCAAGAATGGACTGCAGCATGAATGTATCTGCGCCCTTTATCCACACCGAGAGGTACAGCACATGTGGGATGAATATGGGAAGACATTTGCTCGCACAAACAAACTCCAAACTCGCCGACCATCTTGTAACATGAACAGGACTAATCAGGCAGGGTGTTTCGATCTATTGCAAGTTCTGTAATGAGATTTTCATCCAAACTGGAGATGCATGTTGCCACAAATGTGGCTGCTGGGTGAACCCTAATGACGAGACACTGGAGTGCTACAAGAGCAGGAGGCAGTTTACCCACTCTTACAATCTGCGTGCGCACAGTTGGTACCACCGCCCCACTGCCAACGAAACGAGTCTGTGTGGCTGTCGTATCTGCCTCCCAGCCTGGGCTGTCTAATGCGCCACAGCATAAAACACTCGTTCTAGCCCGCATTATTGCTGCTGAGGACTGATCTCGTATTAGGGCCATCGTCACTGGCGCCGGCGAATGTAATGAGTATGAGCTTGTGGAGGCGGAGAGCACATTTAGAAGGGCTACGAAAATGTGAATCGCTGAGAATACCTCGAGTCAGGCCACTGATATTTGCGGCTACCTCGAGAGAATGAAGACAAATATATTCGGCCAGCTGAAGCAGGAGATCGACGACTAGGAGGTGGTTAAATTCAATATATTTCTAGAATGTGTGTATGGTAAACCTGAGTCTCAAGACAAGACGGACCAGTGCCCCTTCAAGACGAAAAACGTGCCTCTCTTTAATGCTGGTGACATTGAAGATGCCCTGTCGGCCGCCATTGCCAAGATATGCCATGAGGAGGACGAGAACATGGGGAAGGGTAGTTGCTTGATCCTCACCTCCGTGAAATGTCTTCAGCTCTGTGTCAACAAGCTTGACCCTCTGAGAGCTTCCTCCTACATCGCCCTGCCTTCTCAAATTGAGGCTAATGAGGCAATTATTAACCCGCAGAACAACAACAAGCAGTGCTTCAAATGGGCGATCCTGGCACGGTATGTAGAAGAACGAAATCTTGAGCTCATCAACCAGCTGTAATATGACCTGGAGAC
This sequence comes from Clitarchus hookeri, assembly GCA_002778355.1. Taxonomy (NCBI): domain Eukaryota; kingdom Metazoa; phylum Arthropoda; class Insecta; order Phasmatodea; family Phasmatidae; genus Clitarchus; species Clitarchus hookeri. The sequence continues at coordinate 121,860 of NQII01000218.1, read as the reverse complement.
ACATTTAACTTTAGTGGACTGGAGTTCCCCACCCATCTGCGACAAATACAGATTTTCGAGAGGACCAGTCCTTGGGTCAGTGGAAACATATACGCACTCGGTGATAATAGCAAGGTGGTGCCTATATGAGTGTCAAAAGAGGAACTGACACATCACTTCGACCTCCTCCCAATGATGATGGAGAACAAAAATTCGCATTACTGTTATATTTCCATTTTCTCCCACCTACATTCACAGGTGACATCACATAATGGATCAGTGCACATCTGCAAGTGATGTCTCAAGGGGTAAGATAATCGACTATGAGTGATGGGACTTACAGGTGCCGAGACACTGGCTGAGCACAGGAAGTATTGAAACGAGCATGCACCAGTCCGTGCCGACATGCCTCAGCCAGAGAAGAATGGTAAGCCTCATGTGCTCAAGTTCCAGAATTACCATAATAATGATAAGGTACCTATAGTAGTGTATGCTGACTTCGAAGCGATGTTAGTGCTGGTCCAGATGTGTCAGCTAAACCAGGATGCTTCCTACACCTATAGGTACCAAAAGCACGAGTCCAACAGCTATGGCATCTATGTAAAGGTGGATAACAGCATAATACTGGCCTCCAAGACCTCCAGCCTTCCTTCTAAATGTGAAATTGTACACCGGGGAAGACACATCGAAGCACTTTATGGAGGGAATAGTGAAGATTGGCAATATAGTGAAGGATGTATATAGCCAGTCCGAGCCTATGTGTGTGCTGACTTCTGGCGAACGGACTGGCTATGCTGTGACTACGACCTGCTGCCACTGTTCGGTCTCTTCACCTGCGATAACACAAGGTCCACGACCATGATAATTTTACCGGCGACTTTATCAGGTGCAGCGTGTAATAACTGCAACAAGCTCTGCCGCCACCCCAAGAGACTGCCAATTGATATGAATTTTATTACTAAGCAGCTTGGCTCCGATACGCACGACATATTTATTTTCCCGTACACAGAGAAAAAACTTATCACCTTCAGCAAAAGTTTGGGCGACAAATGTACCATTCAGTTTATAGATACGTATAGATTTATGTCTGCCAGCCTCGCAACACTTGCTCAGAACCTGCCATCGAGCGATTTAAAGAGCACGTTGGTAACTCGGAAAGGAGTGCTCCCCTACGACTATGTCGACTCGTGGGAAAAGCTCGACGAGCCACGGTTGCCGGGCATTGATGCTTTTTACAACCGTCTCACCGGATGTGGCACTACACTAGAAGAGTACCTGCATGCGCAGAAGGTCTGGGAGACATTCGGATGCAGCACATTAAAGGTATATTCAGAGCTATATTTAGATATGGACATCTTGTTATTATGCGATGTGTTCGAGAACTTCCGATGGCTATGTCTGCCAACATAGAGACTGGATTGTGTTCGGTATGCGAGTGCCCTCGGATTCTTGTTCGATGCAATGCTGAAGACGAAGGTGGAACTCGAACTTCTCATCAATGACGATATTAATATATTTATCGAGGCTGGTATCCAGGGAGAGGTGGCCCAGTGCATCAAGCGTCACGCAGTGGAAAACAATAAGGATGTCCCTGCCATGTACGATGCCAGCAGGCCATCTATCTACCTCCAGTATGTAGACGCAAATAATTTGTATGGATGGGCAATGTACCTACTGCTGCCATATCACGCTTTCAAATGGACTGGCACAGGTATAAATGTTATGTACATGCCAGATACCAGATATGTTGGCTACATACTGGAGATGGATGTGGAATATCTAATCGAGATCAACAAGAATTATAAAGATCTTCTGTTCCTACCGAGGAACGAGTGCCTTCCTGGGTCCAAACAAACTAAACTCATGACCACCCTTGAGACGAAGAGTAATTATATTGTACACTACATTAACCTCAAGCAGGGATTGGGTCATGGGCTAAGGCTAAAGGCTATATACTGGGTACTACAATTCAACCAGAGGGTGTGGCTGAAACCTTATATTGAGCTGAATACAGAGAAATTCCAGGCAGCCTCGAACGCCTTCGAGAAGTACTTTTACAAGATGATGAACAATGCTACATATGGTATGCTAATGGAGAATAAGTGTAAACGCCAGGGCATGGAACTTGTATGCACTGAACTGCATGCAAAGAAACTTATTGCAAAACCAGCATGAAAATATTGTATTTGATAAGTACATCTACAGTGGTTTTGCCGTACTTTGCCTGTAGAAGACTCAGTTATCGCTTCCACTACAATGTCATGCATGCATGGTATGGCAGTAACGTGAGCCTGATCTGTACATACACCCGACTCCTTTGTGATGGAAATCGGCTTTCCAGACTTCAACAGGGACCTTGCCTCATACCCGGCACTTATGACCGAGTTCGACACTAGTGCCTACCCTTCCACTCATCTCTGCTACTCGCCTGCTAATGTAAGGGTGATTGGCAAATTCATAGATGAGTGCGGATGCAATGATATGATAGTGTTTGTCGGGCTGAGGGCGATGCTATATGCTTATACGTGTAATTATAAGGTAGTGAAGCGAGCTAAAGGTATACAAAAGAGTGTCGTACAAAATACCATCATCATAGAAGATTTTATACGTATATTACTGAACCAGCAGGTAATGAGAGTACAAGTCAACAGCATTAGGTTGCACCGTCACGACGTATATACTCAATTCACTAACAAACAGGCTCTTTTGTGGATGGACGACAAACGCAAGATCCTGGACGATGGCATTCATACCCTCCCTTATGGCTATAATGAATGATGATGATGTTCTGTACACGCACCTCTGGGATATGCATGTATCATATCATCATATGTGTGTCTGTCCCCGGGAGAGAGAATGGGGTCGGGATGCATAGTAGGAGGCAGTTCCTCGCCCCGGGGAATGTCGAAGATGAAGCGCTTCCATTCCCCTCTCTCACAACGAATGATGTGTGTGTTGATTTATTTAATTTATGTGTATTTTTTTCAGCAACATACTATAACATATGCTAGAGCCATATTCATCTTGCCAGGTATGCTGTTGTTGATTATAGATGGTAGCACACTGTAGCTTGGCAAGAGGTATACTTATCTTGTCAGGCGTGTTACCATTATGTCTTGCTGTGTGTATGTACTGTTTATGCAATCACTCGTGCTCGTATTTGTGCACTGTTCCAGTTATATGTTTTTTTTCTCCAGCAGCATTACGTAGCACATGCAAGAGCCATAGCTATCTTGTCAGGAGTGTTGCTGTTGGTGGATGGTGGGAAGCTCTTGAATGGTCGCATGCTGTAGCTCGTGCAAGAGCTATCCTTATCTGGAGGGCGTGTTACCGATGTGTCGTGATATGTGTACTAGTATTTCACATTCCACAATCACTCATGCATGTACTTGTGCACTGGAGGGAAAAAGGTAAAGGAAAGATGGCCACCACTGACGAGGAATGACAGAGCAGGAGGTTTCCACGCGATGTCATCCAAGACGGCCGCCGTGGTTCCCCAGCTAGCAGCCACGTTCGCATGAACTCTCCTTTTCATACTACTCACACGTAGTGCCTTATCGCTCCTACGCGCAAGGCGTGCAGTGTTTCCGTCGTGGTCCTGTGCAAATTATTTCTGTAACAGTGGTACTTTATTACACGCGATGGAATCCCACAGATTAAACTACGCCCGTATCATTGTACTTTTCTCTTGCCGCTTAAGGAAACTGCATAGGTAAGCTTTAAAAATTCGATGTTTGACAATTTTCACGAATTTTTTTCTCTGTGAATATACTTCATATGTTAAAAGTAAAAACATAGAAGCACAGATAATAAATTATTTACCTTTTCTGGCATAAAGTTGTATTTCTAGAACATTTATTTACCGAGATACGCGAATACGCGCAAACAACGATTTCACAGAAAATGTGTCACTGTGAACTCCTCTAACATATAATTCGCATTTGGTGTATTGAGAGTTGCATATCTTCCCCACACTCGCGGCATATAAAAAAACTAAAAAGTAATGAAAAAGTTTTTTTAATATTACAGCATATACGTATTTTAAATTTTTAATAGACAGGAACATGGCATAACAGTGGCAATACAGCACTACAGAGGTGAAATTCAGAATCAAAATGTAATCCCCTCCTCATGGTGTGAAACATTACTATTTTCTTCAGGTGGCAAGCCAACGATTCTTCTTCAGGCGCTGAACAAACTTTCTCTGGCTGGGGTCGGGCTCCAGTAGCTGCCTGGAAAATTGATCATTTCACTTGTGGTCACCGTGGACATACTGTTCCTGCTCGTTGTGAAATAATGTTCAACCAGACGAACTAAGCTGCTGCAGTTAACAATTCCACATTAATGCGAAGCACCTGAGATCACATAATTTAGGACAAAAATGTGCTCTAAAACACTTTGACGTGTTTTTAAAATTACTGGGATGCATACTTTTGCTATACAGACATGGAGATATAAAACATGGTTAAGTTTTACTCACGATGAAACACTTGCAGTCACATAAAATGCTTACTTAGAAGGTTAGAGAATTAAACAATTGTCTAGCCTGCTTTCTTAAGGGTTCCGCCTGCCCAGCGCTTGAACTGCGTTGCAGAGTTTTTGAAATGCTGGTTTTTTGACGAAACTATTAAACGTGTCCCCAGTATGTTTACCTCCGAAAAGACATCATACTCCAGACGAGGAAGTGATGGTACTATAATGCTACCACACTTGCTGCAAATATTATTTTAGTGTTACAAGCGGCTTTTCCAGACTGCCGTATCTTAAAACATACTACCTGGACACGAGTCAAACTACGATAGGAGTCTGTATTGAACTTTGTTTGCTACATACTTTTAATCAGTAAAATGACATGGTGACCGCTGAAAGTCCCATAGGTACTACGAGAACACTGCACGCCAGTTCAGAACCCTGCGCGCTTGTAGCGTGTGCCAGTGCAACCCTTATAGCTCCCATGCCTCTATGCCAAAATACTAAAAATCGATGCAGGCAGGCGGGACCCTTAAAGCTAAGAGGAGGGTCGGAGCTCCTAGGTAGGGATGAGACATAACTATGGTATCGTCGGATAGATCGTCTAAAAGGAAACAACATTGACTAAGGCAGTTGTTTTCTGACGTGCATAGATTACGCACAATAAAATTAATCATGCAAGCATATGGTTTGGACGTGTGTAGGTTATGTTCAATGAAAATGAACGAAAAATATTGTTACTCTTACTACAATCAAAAGGAAATCAACGAAATATGTTGTTTTTTCTGGCGTGCATACCTAGTTTACATACAATCAAAAGGACGTCGGGTGTACAGCAAATACCGGTATGGTGTGAGGGAACCACTGTGAAATGGGAACTCGGATCACTCATTTGCACACATCACTCTTCATATAAGTGTTTGAAATGTCGACCATTCTATATCAGACACGACTCAGCTCCCCTTCTTACGTTCTTACTTCTTACATAAGTGTGTCCCAGGGCAGAGACCCATATAGCCTAGGCATGCAGAAAATGTATTAACTATAAAACACGTGGATCGTGGCTTTTCTGGAATTGGACAATCATGGCGGCGATTGGAGCCATGGTTGCCTCCCTTGTTTACTTCTAACCTTATCTAAAAAGGAAGGGGAGAGGGAACCCGCACAGACACCTTACGGCTCGGATTCACACCTTTTGCAGAAATTATTCGTTTTCGCGTCATAGTTTCAGATTCTTAGTAACTACTGACAATGCACGATTATAGAAAGTTAACATTTTACGAGCTTTTTAATATTTTTGCGCGTAACTTCAATTGTGTGTTATCTGTTCGATATAAAAATTCGAGAACATATTTATATTTTATTAATAATTTCTCGACTTTTTACAACAATCAGATATCACACAATTAAAATTACGCAGAAAATACTAAACAACTCTTAAAATGTAAATTTTCTATAATAAATTATAATTATTACACTATGAACTGTATAAATAACTGACATTACTTGTATTTTGGACAGTTCACTGTTTTGTGTGAGAAAGTGTGCCTCGTTTATTATTTTTCAGGATTATTTAAAAAGTTCGTTGCGTGTATAACATACATTATCTGTGTTTCTTTATTAATAAAGAAATTATCCAGTTATGCAGTTACCATATTTTATTTTATTCTGTAGGATTTGTTACATTTTTACAAATTGCAAAGATATTGCAAGAAAAATGTTGCAAAGCCGCAATGAAATCTGAAATGTTGAAACTGAGAAACTTGCTCGTTCATTGGTGTATAAAATAGGCCTAATCGTCAATTATGTTATATTTAAAGAACATTTCTGAGCTTGTTGCCTTTCGCTTATTGTAAGGGAAACAGCGGATCGACGGACACAGGTGATAGAAGGCGGACTTTTTTGTTGCAATATGGTCATTAGTGCAGTTTGTCACGAGGGTAAAGGCCATTCCACACAATCAAATTTTGCTTCAAATTGTATTACATTTTTATTGAATTAAATTCTTTGAACAATATGTTACGTTACTTAGGTGTTACAACTGCGGCCTTTTTATCTTTCAAGAAATTGAATGGTTGAATTTCTTCAAAGTTTTCGTATCAGACATGTTATAAATTTTCTTGAATTCAATTTTTCATCCACGATCAGAATGATTCATACCAGCCGAGGTTTTGTTTATTTGCAGTTTCCCCTCCCAGGTAAACATATTAGGTAGGAATTCAATCAAAAAACACCGTGAGTCGATTCCTTATACAAAATCAAATCGGAAATATCTGTGACTCTTTTTTTTCAGGAACTGAATATTAAAGGAAATCGAGCCCTTGTAATTCGATTTTTTAAACAGCATTTTCGCGAAACATCGGAAATGAAGTGAACGTAGGTTACAATTCTCCGAATATTGTTCTATGTTATCGGGAGCTTCACTCTAAGAGCAAATTTCCATTAATACCTCAGGGCTGGCCACCCTCTTATTGCAGACAACTTTTTTTACCGTCAGGATTTATGTACGCTTGATGCTTGTTTATTGAGCAGCATGACGTAATTAACAAAAAGGCCCCCCCCCTTTTTTTTTAACTGCTCAAGGCCCACGTTTTTTGTGTAAAACGCACACAAACCTTTCACGATGCAGTTACAGGTGAGTAGTCAATACCAATACTTCCTGAAGGGGATTACACACCGACTTTCGCTAGAAAAAAAGGCAGCTTCAGTATTGTAAGCTCATTAATGTATGGTACAAGTAGTTTAAGTTAAGTGTTAAAAATATTATTCTCCATCGTCTGTACTGTGGGCACAGCAGCGCACTATACACGCATGTACGTAGTGCTGCCTACTTGCTAGGCGCTGTATCGCGGCAGCCGAAGTTTTCTGTGCGTTTCACACGAAAACTGTGGGTCCTGAGCAGTTACAACAAGAGGACCATTTTTATTAATTACGTCATGCTGCTCAATAAACCAGTATGAAACATTCGTAAATCCTGACTGTAAAATAGTTGTCTGCAATAAGAGGATGCCCACCCCTGTTGTTTTAATTAGGTGGGAGTAATTAACGGGAGTTTGCCCTTAGATGTAAGCTCCCGATACCATAAAACAATACTCGGAGAATTGTAACTTACGTTCACTTCATTTCCGATATTTCGCAAAAATACGATTTCAAAACTTGATTTTCTTAGGCGCATGTCTCACTTAATATTCAGTTCAGGTAAAAAAAAGAGCTCAATGTATTTCCGTTTGATATTGCATAATGGATCACAACACGAAGTTAATTGGTCAAATTCCGCCCCATACTGTAGAAATAAACAAAAAACGAACGAAACTTTAAAAGCAACAAGAAATTTACTCATATGAAATACACCGACACACTTCAAACAACCATGGCTTGTAAATTATTTTTTACTTCGTTTCTTGTCCATATTTGTATTTACTGCAACACTTTTTTACAACGACCTAAAGCATATGACTTTCAGTCAGCTGTTACAGTTAACGCTTTCTTTATTGTACTTTTGTAGTTAAAATAGCACAAGTTTTATTTCACAGTGTGAAATGAATTTCAACAAAGCTTTCGTATTTACAATTCAATTTTTACCGAATACATAAATCGACGTAGGCCTACATACGAAACTATGTCTGCTTTCAATAACATGAATTGAGTCTATTGAATTTAATGATATATTTAGTGGAGTGAAATGATCTTAAGGTCGAGTATAGTTCGGCCATGCCTTTACATTAGCGACAGAGGACATGGAGGTTGGTGGCGATGCAACGTGATGGTTATTCAATAGCTACATGACACCATGATGATGGAATACCAACAGTACAGATATTACCTAGGGCTGTAAGGCAGTCGCTGCCAACATACCCTATACAAATAGCACTAGAGGGAAAATGGGCACAGTATAACTTTTATTGCTGAGGCAGATGCAAAATATGACATATTACACATTACACTTTTAAAACCGTTGCATTCATGTTCTTGCACAGGAGGGTGTTCTACCATGCAGGTCAAAACACAATACGAAACTACCAGTCCGCATGCAATGTAACGATGCTAGTGATTTCTAGAATCTGCCAGAACCGCATGCAACAAACATTTTATTTTATTTATTTAGAGTTTTGAGTGCCTCTAAAATCGAAACAGTTAATATTGCTACAGATAAGCGAATTTGACTCCAGATCTCTTGAAACTGCTCCCCTTGAATCAGTAAAATTATACTGATCAATTAAGTTACAGGTATTTACTGATAAGACACTGATTTGCACTGATTCCTAGTGATTTCCATTGACTTTACAGTAAAACATTGGCGCATTCCACTGATTCTCATTAATTGAAGATACATTAAAGACCTCTACTGATTGAAATCACGGATTCAGATTTAGAGTGTGAACAGCAACAAGGCCTTAGTGAGGGAACACAATCCATTTGGGAATTGGGGAGGAGTCAGCCAGGGCCTATGTGATAAGGAGCCATCGCGACATTCGCCTGGAGTGACTTCGGGAAACCCTGGGAAACCTCAATCAGGATGGATGGTTTAGGAATCAAATCCGGGTCCTCCCGAATGCGAGTCTAGTGGTTTACCATTGCACTACTTCGCTCGGTGGCAACAACTCGGCTGTACCGAGGTAAATTTTAAGACTGGGAAGTTAAGGTCACTAAAAAAAAAAAAAAGGTAACTGCATGTAATGGAAGAAGAAGGAAGTTATCAGTATGAAATTTCATCAAACAGAAATTACAAACTCGATTACACAAAATAAATTTGATGGCGCCACCACAGAACAAAGAACTAGCTGCTATAAGTAGTGCCGAGACAGTAAAGGCATGCCTACCACACTTCTAACGAGCATAATCTTTGCGGTTGAAATAAAACTTATTCAAAGAAACCTTGGCCATAAAAAATTACAGCTACTCTTGCAAGCACATAAAATGTTTCAAAATTATACCGTTTTACAAGTCAAGTTGGTACCAGCAGAAGTCAGTGAGTTATAAACCAAAAGCATGTGATAATCACGTAATTAATCATTCAGAGTGTTAAAAAATAATTTAAGATATTTCGTGATGGTAACTTTTTTTCCATTTTTATTTCAAATTGAAACTATATAAGTCGCAGTGTACATTGCCTTTTATTTGACCACGCACGAATCGAATTTCAATTACTTTAATTTTATAAATGCAAACTTTACTAGAGAAGATTACACCGAATGGAATGTAACATAAAATATAATCAGCTGAAGTTTTATGCCAGTGTTGATTGTATAATTGCCTCATGTTCAGCATATATTTCTTAATCAAACACGTGTTTCGCTATACCTAGTTGAATTTTAAAAAAGTAACGCAACGTACTAAATGACTGCACCGGAGTGGAAAAGCGGGGGAAACGGGAGATTCCCGAGAAAACCCACCAACCAGCGGCATCGTCCGGCACGATTCCCACTTGCAAAAATACGGGAGTGACCCGGCCGGGGATTTAACCCGAACCGGGTGGGAGGCGAGCAGTCTAACCGCTCTGCCACCGGGGCCCCGTAAATATGGAAGGTTTCATAAGAACGGCCCAGGAAATTTTTAACTAATGAGTTACAGCAAATGCATCTACTTTATAAATGTTTCGGTTTGTTTTGCTGAATTAAAACAATGTTTTACAAAGATTGCAAATTGATAGCTATGTTGAAACTCATGATACCACATTTTCACTTACGTCTTTTATTGTGAGGATTTATAAATCTTTGGGGAATGTTTTGTTTTTTGGCTTGTTTATATTGGAATCAGGTACTATCGTCGTACCCCCTATCGGACATGTACTCTATAAACTTTGAAAAAAAAAGAAAAAAAAAAGTATGAATTATGAACTAAAACCTTTCTGGGATGAACGTGAACAGTTCCACATAAGTATTTCGTGTTTACTCACATGACTAAATTTTTGGCACCGATGCTGATATGACTATCTGCTCTCTTGTTGAACTCGATAGCTCTGTTCAGCTGATCGTTCAGCATCTTCTTCAAATTCGAGTCATCGAACGGTATTGTTGACGTCAGCATTATATACAGCACACATCCCAGCGACCACGAGTCGTATAGTTTTGGATTATACGCCACGCCCTGGAATGTGATTAGCTGTCAGGCATCTTCAGATGCATGAAACTCGCTATCCTTCTACTGCTGTGACATGTGCCTTATGAGGTAGTTTACTTAAGAAAGGATATATATCACTTTCTTTCAAATAACGTTTATTTAATGAACAAGTCCACATGAATTTGAGTTCTGGATTTTTGTACCTACTTTAAAAAAAAAAATTGTTAGCCTTGGAACATGATTTGGATGGTATAGTGTGCTCGGTTTCTTCACACTTTTTAAATCAAACCTTTGAAAAAACAGCCCATATATGACGTGTTTGGTTACTTTCCATATATGTCGCGTATCACAGGCGTTTTATACTTGTGTTAACATAAAAACACGTCATTTTTTATTAAATTGAACTTCCACTTATATTTTGTCTAGGAATTATAATATTTCATTTATAATTAATATTAATAAAACAGTGAGAAAATATATGTGTTGGCAATGCCTAGTAAGGATTTTAATTCGTCACAAGAAATGTATATTCGTAATTAAATATTTGATCCTTAAATTTCATCCACACAATTTTGGGCATCATTAATTACTTAAAACCATATAAATCGGGAGTGACATTTTAAATTACAGTGCCACTTTGGCACATCAGATTCATTTGATTTTTCCTTTGATAGCCCAATGATAAATAAATTGTTATGTTTACTTATTACATTAAAAAGTGCCTGATTGAGCACACACAGTGAACACATAAGTAGCATACAACCGCGTATATTAAAACCACGTGATCGCAAACAGACACTGACCTGAAGCGGAAATGCTCACTTCCCTATTCACAAGCTGGGTTGCACGCGAATGACTTTGGGAGATATACGTGATACGTATGGTGCGACCCAGGTGTTCTATACTGTGCAACACACATGTGCACGTGAGGGGCACTTGTGTGGTGTCGTGTGTGAACGGGAACGGTGGCAGTGAAACAGTATGCTGCAGTCCCGAAGGCAACGAGATACATCAACCCAGTGATATCACATCCACGTCGATCATGAATGCATGAAGGAAGCAATATTGGATGACCACGCACTGCACTGGCAAACATAATGTGATACACCACGATGCAGGATATCACATCTCAAGCACACAGAGTCGGTGAAATTATAGTATAGCCTATCAGTTTCCTTTTTCTTAACCTGTAATATCTCCGGGGCAGCGTAAACAGAGCTTCCACAGAATGTCTCGCTGAAGTCTGCGCCATCGCACCATCTGGCAAAACCAAAGTCCCCGATCTTTAATCGGTTTCGAGAGCACATAAGCACATTTTCGCATTTCAGATCGCGGTGACTGATGTCCAGAGAGTGAAGGTAAGCTACAGCAGAAACAATTTGCCTGGAACAGAAGATGTGAAATTATAACTACAAGCGGAATTTGTTGCATATATGTGTGATTTGAAGATAGCACCATTCATGATCGTGAATACCTAGGCTCATATTTTCTGATGAAATATTTTTTAATGACCATTACACATGACTTGGAAAATGTATTTTAAATTCTCATAAAACAATATGTCAAATATATTTAAATAAAAAACACACCTATAATTTAATGGATCCCTAAAATCAATATAAATAAAAGTAATATTTTAAGATTATATTTTAGGTAATTAGTGCCCCCTTTAGAATAGTAATTTCAGTGTAATGTTTGAGGATACTAAAAAACTAATTTAACAATAATTACGGAAGTAAAGGCACAAAAAGTATCTAGATGAATACCACCCTGCAATAAACGATTTGTATAATTTCCAAAAAAAGACTGATTTTTAAAATAACATCCTCAATCAACTGGTGAAATTAAGAAAATTTAGATATTTATAACAATATGACTGATCAACGAGGAGCAAAGAATTGGAAATGGAATTTGTTTTTCCAGTGATACATCTATGAATAAGAATACTGTGATAAAGATAGTAGAACAGCTGTTCATGCTAATTTTCCCCATTCCATTTTTTAAAGGATACTTAAAAATCATAACCAGAAAATCAGAAAATATACATAAAGATGTGAGTAGTAGATACGATATGTTGTGAGGTGGGCCTAGCTCATAAGGTGATAATGGTGTGGTGCATGTGCAGCGGAAACCACATAAACATACCTGAAAAAATCTTTGACTGTGTGTTCTTGCAAAGGCCCATTCTTCTTGACATACTGCAGGAGGTCGCCTCTCTCACACAGCTCCATGAATATGTACACTTTGCTTCCCTTGTCTAAAACATCGAACACGTTTACAATCCGAGGGTGGGACACGCATTGCGCCACGCATACTTCTCTGGGAAGAAACTTCGTCACGAATTCCAGAGATGTCGTGTGGCGGTTCACCACTTTGCACGCGACTTTCTTGTACGTGTCCTCACTGACTCTCTTGTATGCCATCTGCAATGTCGAAACAAATAACACACTAAACTGACACTTGTATAGCTAGGATTTTACGTGAACCACCAATATGATGTCGTTTACACACACATATGATCAGCATTCACACGGAAAACCTACTTCTTGAAAACTTAAGTACCGTTAACCGGGGTGGCTTCGTCTACCACGAGGTGACTGCCCCACCACTTGGAAATACATTCAAGTGGTGCTATCTCCCGCACGGTATAAAGAAACAAGCTCGCGATCGTGGATTCCACCAGGTAGATTTGCTAGCTCGAAGAAAAACATTATGGGCGGATTGTTATGTATTTACTAGCGATGTACCGACTAGTGGCCGACTAGTTGGAAAAGCCGATTATCCGGCTATATTTATAGTCGGCGACTAGTCGGCAACTAGTCTGCAAAAAGCACCGACTAGTCGGGCCATTACTTTATTCATATTACTATTTTTAAAATACGGTGATTGAAATGAAATTCTTTCAGTATTAATTATTTTAATTTTAGTATCAGTCTTACAATTGACAATATAATCTACGAATAGCAACAAAGGAAGGAATAAAATATTTAGTTAGTAGTTAGTACTTATATGACTAAGTTTAACAAAAAAAACAAATTCTGAACGCAAGTTTCTACAACTCTGAATAAAGAACATAATTATGTAATCTCCTGTTTATTATTTATTTTAGAATCACAATTTCAAACACTATGTATTCATTATTAAAAGAAATCTAAACTAGAGGCAGGAACTTCTTTGTAATTAACAAACAATCAAACTCAACCTTGAACCTAAATAACTACAATTTTTAACAAAAATTAAATCCTAAAGAAAGCAGGTACAACTCTAAATAAGTAATATTAAATGAGACCATTTCAAACTTAAGAACAATGAATAAGTTACATAATCACCATGTGTATCATATAACAAAAGTGGCATTTAGGTACACATGTTTGTTAGTATATTTTGTAATTAGAGGCAAATTGTGGTGTACAAAGACTAAAGTATCTGCCCTTTCTGGCAGTAATCGATTTCTTTTTGTTTTGTATACATTACCAGCTTCGGAGAAGAGTCGTTCACTGTAAACAGAACTAGCTGGACAACAAAGGTACACTTTAGCGAGATGCGACATTTCGGGATATCTACAACTATTACGGTTCCACCACTCAAATGGATCAGTGTTGTGATTTATTACCGGTAACGCAAAGTACGAGTGCAGTTCGTGAGCTGCACTTGACTTGTCATCTTGAACAGTTTAGATTTTTCTTGAGACTAGTTCATGGTAGCATTGCCAGAAATTACGATGTGTTGCTGTTTCCGCGCTGTCTTCATTGGTGGTGATACGAAGAGGTTATTCATCTTTGTCAGCGCCACTCTCGTCATCACTCAGATTATTTTTCAGAGATTCCAATAAAATTTGTGACCTAACGGTTATAAATTCCTCAGCATCGAAAAACTGCTGCTTATATCGTAGATCCAACAAAGTTGCCAGGGTAAAGAGTTTGTTATGCTCCAAGTTAAATCTGCTCTTCAAACCATTTTGTAACAGCCGTTTTATTTCCATGATTTCATTGTTCTCATCGTAGTAATTTTCTAAATATTTCTGAAGGTTTTCACAAGAGGTATAACTTCAGATAACGATGAGCAATTTGAACTTACGCTCTTGGTAATCTCTTCGAATGCCTTCAGCAGTTCAAGGCTTTTTCCGAGCATTTTCCACTCTTTAGTAGATAAATTTTCGAAATTTACAGATGTTTCAGTCAGATATAAAGATACAGCCCGTTTTTGTTCTGAAAGACGAGACATCATGTAGTACGATGAATTCCATTTAGTAGATACGTCTTGCACAATTTGGTGGTCTGGCAAGTTAAGTTCTTGCCGAAAATCACCAAGTTTTGGCTGAGTTGAACTAGAATGGTGGAAATGTGTAACTATTCGTCTAGATTTTGCAAGTATGTGTGCCATAGTATCATGTTTCAATGCAGTTTTTACTGCCAGTTGCAACGTGTGTATAAAACAAGGAACTCCATTAAAAACTGAGTTATCAATAGCTTTCGCCACATTTCTTCCGTTATCTCGCACGATGGCATGCATTTTGGTCATGTTTATATTCCACAATGTTGGAATTTCTTCTAAACAGTTTTTTTTATATTAATGGCTGTATGTCATTCTGAGAAATGCTTCATTTGTAATACTGCGTGGTGAAATTTGAAATCGTCACTAAGCCAGTGTGCTGTAAAACTCAAAAAACTTTCCATGTTATTTGTATTTGTCCACAAATCTGTAGTAACTGAGATTGCGGCGGCACTTAGCAGTCCTTTTCGAATTTGAGATTTAGTTTCTTCGTAGAGATGTGGCATGATGTCTGTAAAATACTTTCTGCTTGGTATGTTATATTTTTGTTTCACTGTTCTCATCAAGTTTCTGAAGCCAGTATTTTCAACAATAGACAACGGCTGGTTGTCCAAAGCAATCATCTCACCAATAGCAATACTAATGTTCCTTGATCTAGAATCTTCATGTGACTCAACGGAAAATTAATCCATGTTATTTAAAACGGCAAATTTACTTTAAAAATAAAAGAAATTGCAGGATTTTTCTGCGCTTTACTGGAAAACACTTAACTGGGAAAATAAAATTTTTAGCCATATTAACTTTTACATTTTGTTAATCATAGGTGCTGTGAATATGTATATGTTTATACACACATAAATATTGTAATATAGTATATTGACGGTACGGTCACACTTTTGGAATCAAAACTTTGAAAAATCACATACGTGTTCGGCTGCTTCCTAAATATGGCACGCATCACAAGCGTTTTATACTTTTGCTTACATAAAAGTAGTTTGTTATTGGTAAAATTGAACTTTGACTTATATTTTATCTATTGGTTATTATATTTCATTTATAACACTGGCCAACAAAACGAAACATTTTTTTGGTGCCGGAAAACGAAAGACTGATTTGGAATATTTTTAATGTGCTGATTCCAAAAATTGCCATCAGATTTCGTCTATCAGCTCTAGTTTTTGAAATACGGGCTAATTGATTTTAGTTCTGATAAAAGGCATAAGTAAAGAAATAAAAAAATCTTTGAGGTCAAAATATAAATGTCATACCTCAAATTAAAATCAAATTAGCCAGATATACCTGGAATTGCCCATGATTCGACCGACCTGCTTATACCTGCTCCATCCCCACTCGTTAACCCTTGGCCCATGTTACCTTCTGTCTACCTCTGCCTTACCCAGCTCAGTATGTTATTGAGCTTTCGTGAGTAAAGTTGTGCTATTATTTCGTGTTGATTTGTGCCGTTCTTTAATATTAAAACACTGAACTAAAACCATGGCATACAAAAGCAGACGTAGCTCTGCGTAAATCATACAAACGTGTTTTGTTATGTATGTGGTGAATACATTTTGAAAGAAAGTAGAAAACGTATGTCTCACTTTGTGGAAAAGGCTTATCTGGCATACTTTGGCGTCCATTTGGGAGACCAGGATAAATCTTGGGCTCCACATTTTGTATGTAAAACATGTGTTGAACATTTGCGACAGTGGACCATGGGAAAGAGACAGTACCTAAAGTTTGGAGTGCCAATGATTTGGAGGGAACCACGAAACCATCACAATGACTGCTACTTTTGTCTCGTAAATATCAAAGGTATTAATCGTAACAATAGACACAAATTGACATATCCTAACCTAGGTGATTGTAGTGAAGAACAGGGAGAAAGATTCCACCAGGACATAAAAACTATGGAAGATCGATATCAAGGGCGATGGAATAGCCACATGATGGCCGACTACTGTTGGAGTCTTCAGCGAGACTGTCCAAGTAAACTCCATGCTAGAAAGTCGTATAAAAGAAAGTTTTTAAGTGATAAGTAATGAATGTGTGTATAGCTACTTCACAAATAGACAACATAGCCTATCTCAAAAACTAGATCTGATAGACGAAATCTGATGGCTATTTTGGATTCTGCACCCAAAAATTATTCAGGAACAGTTGAAAAATCGTTGGAACCAAAATGGCTGTTGGCCAGTGTAATTAATTCTAATGAAAATAGAGAGAAAATATGCGTGTTGGTAATGCCTGGCAATAAAAAGTTCTCACGCAAAATATCATTAAACTAAGTGCGCACGAATGCGGCACGTTGATCTTTTGGTGTAATTTTCTAGATTTGGTTAAGCTTTGTTTGCGTGAAGCGGAGGAATAGACTGAAAGTAGAACTTTAGCAGGGCTATAGAAAATTTGAAAGTATCCATGGATGGATTACATCTGTCGAGCATAGAAAATGTACGAGCAGTAGGTAAGTTCTCAGGTAAGTACTGACTTGTGGTAATGCTACCTTACACTTACCCTGATCTTACTGTACGAGCCCTCTGCAATAATATTTCCCAATTTGTAGCTGCGCATACTGGAGAATCCGTTTATCTTGCTTGTGCACTTATCATGCTCTTCTCGATGTGGACAGGTAAGCATTATATCTGCGCGACCCTAAATTGTATTTTATACAGGAAAAAAAATTTTTTTTTCACGTGGTTGCCAAGATACTAACTTATCAAATATCATTATTAAGAGCAATTGTTTGGTGAAAGACAAAAAAATTTTAACGCATTTGGTTGCCAAAGATACAGATTCTATTTAGCAGGTTCCATTTACAGCGCAATTTGTTTGTATAATCCATTCACGGTATCTTCGATACTTTTGAAAAGAACCTTTGAAAAATCACCCTAGGAGTTACATGTTCAATTGGTTATAAAAAAATTGTATATAGAAAAAGGTTTTGTCTCTTTTAACACTGAAGCACTATATAAATTGGTTGTTTTAAGTTTTAAGTATATTTTTTCAATAAATTATAATAATTTGTTAAAAGTCCGTACGAATTAACAACGGATTTTGAAGGGACATGTTGGTTATAGCTGAAAAGAAATAGTTCGTAGGTTAAATATTAATATGTATAAATTTAATGCCGTAATTGTAAAGTTAATATTGCTAAACTATATATTTACATTTTTACGTAGCACTCATGGGTAAAGATTTCACTGTTATTAATTGAAATTAAATAAATTTCAGTGTCTGTCCAGCGGACTCATACACTCCATCTTGTCTGTTTGGGCACGTTTTTTTCAGAAGTATAACCACGCCATATTGGATATTGGAGACGCTGAATTGTGGTTATAAAACTAACGTAACACATCTGTCTACTTATAAGATAATTCTAGGTTAAGACGTAATTTTAGTATTAGCGTTGTTATTTCCGCAGTTTATTTATGTAAGTTGTAAATAAACGTGCAAAATATAGAAAGGCATTTGAATATTTCCGTTACGTAATTCCCTTCGCAATCCTTAACAGAAAAAATATATTTTAAAAGAATGTAAAGGAATCGATTTTTTGTCAACAATCGATTATTTTCGAAAGCTTTTTGTGGAGTCTAAGAGATAGCAGCACATTAGCGTTGGTTCTTCAGTACTAAATGTTAGCCGTGACTTACACGTATTTCTCTTANTAATCGGGTCCCTGAAAGTAGATCTTTAGCAGGGCTTCAGAAAATCTTGAAGTTACCGTGAATACATTATATTAACAATTTATTCAGTTGTAGTTAAAAGCTGTCTATATAAAAAAGTCAAAGCTGAAAAGGAAAAATTGAAAATGAAAAAAAATTGTCAATGTTTTTTCCGATGACTTGAGATTTACTTTATTTTTGTATTCTCGAGACTTTTGTCTTTTGTTTAGTCACTCGCTCAAGATGAAGTGTTTTGTTGCCACAGAAGAATACGTTGGCAAGCTGCAGATAATTAGCCGCACATGACTGAAATAAATTGACCAATAACTCAGCACAAGGGTGACATCAACCACATATTGGAGTGTTTTTAACTACGGGACGTCAAAGAGTAAGAGCACAAGTGATAAGCAATCAGGCTCCCGAATCCTGTAAACCCTGCTGTCAAATGGGGCGTTAAACATTTCAGATTCCAGCGAAAATGTCCATAAAAGGTTTGCAGTTTATTTCAAGGGTTTAGTTACACTATCAGGCGCCAACTGCCACCCACACTCTTTTGTAAATGTGAGCAAAATATTTCTTTATGTAAAACATCGATTATGAGTCACGAACTTATTTATTTCCAGGTTTTTATATGCAAGATAAAGGAATCTAATACATTTTATTCTTTCAAGCAGCAAATATTCAAATAATAATAATATTTTTTCCATTATTTTACAACAGGTCATCGGCCCAGAATGCTCGTGCTGCCCAGGTTATGCCAAGAATGTTTTCACTTTGTAGACAGTGTTATCTACGTGAAGATATAAAATATAGCGTGTCTGTATCCAGATTGCATGTTTGTGACCAGTGGCAGATCTAGAGACGCAATAAGGAGCACCCTAGTTGAGTGGTGGAGTACTGAGCATTACTTTAAAATCACATGCATGTAGTGTACATTCAGTTTTAATGCTACATATAAATGCCAGTCATTAGTGAATAGGCTATCTAAACACATCTTAAAATTTCCTATTACTGCGTACATTAAGTGTATGCAATAATACTGCAATGCTAAAAATGTGCTAGGATTCAAGGATAACTTAACTTTATCCAGTGTAAAATCAAGATCCAAGGCAGGGTCTCAAGCGCACTTGAACGCTCGCCCAAACCACAGGATCTGGCGACGCGGGAACGGTTCTGGCGGGAACTGCAGGCACCCACACAAGAAGCAGAGCGACTTGCTTGTCAGTGCGCCGCGCCGGTGAGTGTAGTTGTGTGCTGACAATGTCGTCAGATGAAGAAGTGTTACTGTTAGTTGCTGCAGCGGAAGATGATGAAAGAAGAGCTCAACGATGAGAGTATGAGCTTAACAAAGAAAGACTGTTGTACCGAGAGTACCATTCACTTATGCCTGAACTAAGGAAATAAGAGAAGCGTTTTTATATATACTTTAGAATGGCCATGGAGTGTTTCGACGAAATATTAAATCTTATCGGTAATGATATCCGTAGAGAGGACACAAACTTTCGAGAATCGATTAGTCCAGAGAAACGCCTAGTTGTTGCATTGAGGTAAGAAAAATTTGAAAAATATTCTTGTTGGTATATGATATAGTTTAAAAATTGGAAGATTTGGATAAATTGTAGAAGTAGAAATTTGTTTATGCATCGGCAAATTACATAGAATTAGTCATGCTGTTATAAAATGAAATACTTCAATTGAGTCTCTGCTATACGTTGTACACATGCATACTACATTCTTCCGCCGGAGGTGAGAGTAAATTATACTGCCATGAATTGTCAGATTGATCACGTAAGTGATGACTCCAATCCCCTTCTGTTGGTGGTGAAGAAATACTCGGTCCACTGCTTTCGTCAATTTCTTCGAGTTCCTGTTGCATGATAGTGCGATTTTCATTTGCGTGACTGCCTGTCTTTTGGGATTGAACTTCTTAATTGCTTTTGCACATCCCAGCATCAAGTGGTTTGTGTCGTTCAATTCATGTTTATGTTTGTTCTCCAAATATTTAATCACTTAGTGTTGCTTATTGTTGCTGTTTTATGTTTTTTCTTCTTTGGAGACTCCTCAGAGTTCTCCACAGCGTCTGGTGCAGGATGATCCACTTATTCGAGAACAAGTCGTTAGATGAGGCTGCATTGTTATCATCAGGTGAATTTGGTTCATTGTTGTCCTCATTTTCTTGTGTGCATTCATAAGCACGAGAAACGTTATATTCTATTGTAGCAAAACTTACAAATGGCTTGAACCTTTCCATAGCAACTGCCTTGCCATCCTTTGTAATTTTTTTTTCATTTCCAGTTGTGGTTTTGATACTTTTTAGGTATTTTGTGTAAGTGTATCGTAGATTCTTCCATTTTCGTTTCAGAACATCACCTGCAAATAAAAAAGCTCTCCAGAGAAAGGGAGTAAATGAGAACTATTTTTAAAGTGTATTTAAACTGAAGGAACTTACTCTTTTCCCTACCAATACCAAGTTAAATTTATGACATTGCAACATATAACTTGCGATAGCACACACTAAAGCCCGTGTATAATAAAATTTGGCGGCAACATGTCGAGATGTCTGATATAGCATTTTCGTGGTAAAGTGAGTTCTTCTGAAGTTAACCCCAGAAAAAGATCACTGTCAGTTAACTGCACATAACTCAACACATTAAGTCCCTAGGCTTACTCCCAGTTGGCAGCGAATAAGAGAAAGTAGTTCCACATTGTTAGAGTGCCGCTTGGTTGACGCATGAACACAGGCCAATAGGTTCATGGGAATGTTAATTTGTATAGTGGGTGGAAGGATACACTTAAGGGTAAAAGGATAAACTAAGCAGGGCTCTCAAAAGTGATAAATTTACAGTGAATATACACTGGAGAGCCAAAAAAAAACTGGTGTAGGCGTGCATATGCAAATAGCAGAGGTATGGAACCAATCAGAGTAACGCGATGCAGTCGGCAGCGTCTATATGACAAGCGTCTGGCAAAGTTGCTAGATCGGTTACTGCTGCTACAATGGCAGGTTATCAATATTTCAGTGAGTTTGAACGTGGTGTTATAGTTGGCGCACGAGAGATGGGACATAGCATCTCCGAGGTAGCGATACAATTTGGATTTTCGCGTGCGACCATTTCACGAGTGTACCGAGAATATCGGGAATCCGGTAAAACATCAAATCTTCGACATCGCAGCGGCCGGAAAAAGATCGTGAACGAACGGGACAAACGACGACTGACGAGAATTATTAAACATGACAGACGTGCAACCCTTTCTCAAATTGGCGCGGATTTCAATGCTGGGGCATCAGCAGGTGCCAGCGTGTGAACTATTCAACGGACCATCATTGATATGGGCTTTCGGAGCCGAAGGCCCACTCGTGTACCGTTGTTAACTGCACGACACAAAGCTTTACGCCTCGTCTGGCCCGCCAACACCGCCATTGGACTGTTGATGACTGGAATCACGTTGCCTGGTCTGATGAGTCTCGTTTCCAATTGTACCGGGCGGATGGACGTGTACGGGTATGGAGACATCCTTATGAATCCATGGACACCTACATGTCAACAGGGGACTGTTCAAGCTGGTGGAGGCTCTGTCATGGTATGGAGCGTGTGCAGTTGGCATGAAATGGGACCCCTGATACGTCTAGATACGACTCTGACAGGTGACAGATACGTAAGCATCCTGCCCTATTACCTGCACCCATTCATGTCCATTGTGCATTCCGACGGATGTGGACAATTCCAGCAAGACAATGCGACACCCCACAAGTCGAGAGTTGCTACCGAGTGACTCCAGGAACACTCTTTTGAGTTTAGACACTTCCATTGGCCACCTAAATCACCAGACATGAACATTATTGAGCATATCTGGGATGCCTTGCAACGTACTGTTCAGAAGAGATCTCCGCCGCCTCGCACTCATATGGATTTGTGGACTGCCCTGCAGTATTCATGGTGTGAATTGCCTCCTGCATACCTTCAGACATTAGTCGAGTCCATTCCACGTCGTCTTGCGGCACTTCTGCGTGCTCGTGGGGGCCCTACACGATATTAGGCAGGTGTACCGGTTTTTTGGCTCTTCAGTGTACCTTATTCTTTATTTGGGGTTTTAAAAAAAAGTGTTTTTCGTGAAGCCAAGGGAAGGGGGGGGGTGTTAGCAAGCTGCTCTGAAAATATTGTAAGATAATGGTGGCAAACATTCACACAAACATAATTTCTCTATGTAATATAGTTTTCAAACAATAAATGTAGAAAGTTTTAAAATAAATACGTCGTACACAAATACAAAAATGTACTAATATATATTGTTGTTTCAGGTATTTCGCAACCAGCGATTCATTCAAAACTATAGGGCATAGTTTTAGAATGTGATTTGAAATGGTGAGCCAAATTGTAAAACAAGTTTCACAAGCTGTTATTACAAGACTGCAACCGTTATACATGCCTGAACCCTGCTCAAGGATTTGGAAAAAGGCTGCTGAAGGTTTCTACTAAAATTGGAAATTTCCCAATTGTGTCAGTAGTGTCGACAGGAAACATGTAACCATGACGTGCCCACCAAACAGTGGTTCTACGCATAAGTTTTCTATTGTTCTTTTATCCCTTGTTGGCCCAGATTACAAATGTATTTGTGTATATGTCGGTGGCTACGGAAAGAACAATGATGGTGGAATTGTTCATGAATCAACAATGGGTAAAAGAATACATAACAATGCCTTGAATATACCATACTCTAAGCCTTTACCAGGCCAAAATTTGCAGCTTCCCCATTGTTTAATAGGCAATGAAGCCTTTTCTCTGTCACCTTTTCTCACGAAACCTTTTCCACAAAGGAAAGTTAGGCAAAGTAGTCGTCTACGAAAGTATAACTAAAGGCTTTGTAGAGCTCGTGGGGTCGTTGAGAATGCATTTGGCATTCTTGTAGAAAAGTGGATGTTATTCCACAGACCACTGGAAGTTCCAGTTCAATCAGATATGGCAACCTGGATATTACACAATTTTCTGAGAGATAAACACACTGATGCAACACATTTCGAATATCTTGACGAGTGACGTCTTTTGGAATTGAAGCCTCGCAAACCCCCTTTGCGAGCGCGTCTCAGTCGACACGTACCACGAGGCAGGTGGTGGATTGCATTTACACGTTTCGCTGAAGCGTCGTCCATCCCCCTTCACCCACCGACCCCCCTAGGCCTCGAGCAAGCCCGTGATATCTGTTGAGAGCATAGGTTTCACGAGATATAAAAACGCAGTTCACCTAAATTCAGAAACACGCACCGCGGAAGAAATAGCTGACGAGCTGGATAATGGTGCCGAGAACACCACCCTCCCCCCTTAGCTAACCACAGGACAATGTGGAAACGCATCGAGAAGTAGCTGACAGAGCAAGCTAGGAGAAAAGTGCTACCTTCCCCCCCCCAACCTTCAGGAACCAGGGCACGTGTTTCGAAAGGCATTGTTCTAATTTCCACCACCTCACCCCCTCCCCCGATAATAGACACACGTGCCGACACTTTAAGGGGGAGGCTGGCGTGCATAAAAAGCCCTTTACGAGAGAAGAGGGGGACAGTTCATTATCACCGCGCCGAGGGAAGAGTTGCGTCAAGAAATCGCGAGAAGACGTGAGCACGAGTCCCAACTGCAGTCCAGGGAGACGGCAGCACCTGCGGGCCTTTTTCCAAGGCCTACCACTTCGCCGGAGCTCATCCGCAGATGACAGCCTACCAACACTCACCGCTGAGTTAAGTATAAAAATCGGCGCCCAGAGAAGCCCAACTCAACCACGAAGTCGCCCAGTTAATACGAGTAGTCAAATTAGGTACCACACATCGGAAGTGCTGATGTATGTAGTTCTTGTGTAAACTCCAGACAATATATTCGTCCTTCAAAATGAAACAGTAAAATACTACATTATTGCAAACCCCTTAACCTTCAGGCATCATATAGTCTGTGCCTGGGGGCATTAACAACGACACTATAAGCCACACTGTCTTCCACAGTGGCGGTATAGCGTCAATGTAGATGCTCCTGTTACGACAAATTGTGCTATCAACAATATTGTTCGAACCCCAAAGGGCGCTACTCATTTTGCATTGCAGGTGCGAGAAAGGTTAGTGGACTTTTTCAACAGTAATATAACATCATTATAAATAACATGCATTGTATGTAGCTAACAAAACATATAATTGTAATATAATATTATAGCTATTTTTATACTGGTTATATTAGTGACAGATATTTCTCGGCTGTAATGCCGATTGTAGAATGTTATATTATTTAATTTGCCATTTTATATGTAATAAAGATGGTATTTTTGCTTCTTGGTTTGTATAATTTAAGACTTTGATGTGAACCGCGCGTTCACGAGCTCCTTTGTGCCCACTCTGACTGCCGCAGTCGTGTCCACTACACCAGACACACCACACCGACGGGCTTGTGGGCNTCTAATTTATTCAGTGCATAATATCATCAGTGTAATCGCATCAGTGTTTCTTACTTATTCAGTGTATATAATTAATATCATTTTTCAGTTTAATAGAATTTCTGTGTTTATTAATTGGCTAGCTTACTTCGCATATGAAAATATAAACTTAAAATTTTGCAGCATGAAGAAATTAGCACACATATCAGAAGGAATGGATTGTATATTACTTCATAGAAGGAAGTATTAAGGTGTTTGCGAGCGAAGTGTTAGTAATGTTTTCTAAACTCCCTCAGTAGAAACCTTGCTGTATATCTCGTATATGTCTTATAGCTTATACTTTATATATATATATATATATATATATATATATATATTTTTATAGTCAGCACAGTATAATTTATTCTAATTTTCCTATTAATAAAACACCCAATATCTGTAGGAACAATTATCATATAATGTGACGACGTACTGAAGGCAGCCACATTCGGGTGTCATAAACAAGATGTTGATGTCTTACTGTGTCGCGTTATAAATGGATAGGTGGTCGCATTTTGTCGTCAAACGTCTTACCTGCGTCACATATTTATTACGACAGTGCAAAAACAGATCTGCAATCGACCCACTGGTATATGTATTCTTATATTCCCCTAGGATGCTGCTGTCCCGCGCGATTTCCGCTGCTGTTGCCGCTCCCTATCCAGCGCCCCGCGCTGGCTTGGCCTAGCCTTATCGCCCACCTCCCCAGATCCTGAATTTATAAAGTGTGAATGCTTATGGGATATGGTTGAAAGAACAGAATAAACACAAGGCGCACTTTTTAACGTTCGTAATGCCAGAGTTAAAATTATCTTGTTAGTAGAACCTGTAATATATACACTCGTAGAAACAACTACATCAGCCAAGGAAGCTTAGGGGAAATCTACACAAGGCCTTTGAAGATTCGGGTTTAACACAAAAGGTAGGATAATTTATAAAATTAATAACAACCCATCCAGAAAATTGCTAATCAGTAGAGGAATACGTAAACAGTATAATTTATACGGGTAATTAAAGTCAGAGAGGAATGGATAGGAGCCATAATCTTAGCTGGACTTCCAGAGACATAAAAACTCGTCATTATGCGTTTAGAAAGTTCAGGTTTTGTAATTACAAGTGCTTAAGTTAAGGTTAAGCTACTTCAAGAAGTCGAATTACCCAGTAACAAAAACTCTGTTCCAGACGATTCAATTTTGTATGCCAAAAGTGGGTATAAAGATAGTAGAAAGTTTAAAAAAGAAACAAATTTAGTGTTTTTGTTGCAATATGTTTGGACTTTATACATCCAATTGGCCTGCCGAAGTCAAAACTAGTAAGAGCAATAAACATAAAATTATCAATACAAATAAATGTTTTTGGGTTGTTTCTCATCAGATGTCAGTGCAGATAATGGCCAACATATTTGGTTTATTGACACTTGTGCCAAATACAGTGCATCTACTCATCTCTGTGCAAGTGAGTCATGTTTAAGAAGCATATCACCTGACACAGATCTTAAGATTACTAAAGCTAATAATGCCCAAACCACATATCTTTGTGTAGCTGATGAGGATATCAACATGGTTATAAACAGCGAATCTGAAAAAAATAACAGCTCACAATGTAAATTATGTCCCTGGAATTTCAACTAATATTTTATCGGTCAGTTAACGAATAAAGGTTACACAGTGTACTTTACTAAGGATGGAGGGGAAGTAATTTACTGTGAAGGTTGAGTTTTCGTCACTGCAACACAATGCAATGACATCTACAGACTTGATACTGTGGCGAGTCTGATATCAAATTATACTGATTTAAAACCGGTTCTTTGTGAAAAGGAATAAAACTATTCATGGCATTGTAGTTTAGGCTATCTCAACCAAGTCAGCACGAACCACTTAAAATTATTATAAACAGGCATCACTAGTATTATGGATTATCCAACACCATGCTAAGTTTGTTTGAAAGGAAAACATTCCAGATATCACTTTAATCAAAGTAAAAGCAGTACTAAAGCCCCTGTCACACTGTCAAATTTTAAGACGAAATGTGTCAAACTCTTTATTTAACAAATTGGATTAAATGATTTTGATTGTATTTGAAAATGTGTCACACTGTCAAATTATTTTTACTAAAAGGATCTAGTCTAAATTTTTATTGAAAAAATTATTTATAAAGTGAGATATAGCTGTTGTGTTTCCGTGCAATCTGTTACAGGAAGAAATGTTACTAATGTTTGTGAGTAGTGTGGTGTATTTGGAGCTACAGGGCAATGCATTTAAAATGGGAATTGCGGCTGTGGCTGTGGCTATGCGGCTGGTGGGTCTCCGGCTCGACTCGGATGAACTCGGTAGTCTTCGGTTCGACTCAGGAGGTGCTCGGAAGCCATCGAATAGAGATTGTCGAACATACCCGACGGTGCTCAGCAGTTACACCCACTAAATTTACAAGCATATATATCTGTTTTCGGTAGCCATATTGCTTTTGTAGGCAAAGGATATGTCAAGTAGAAAATCTGTAGTTATCTAATTTTAAAATTACTTTTTATATTAAAAAATTTATTAAATTCTTTTTAATTTTGTACTGAAATTGTACATGGAGTACTGCAGAAACATGCAAAAGTCTCTCATTCAGTCTTGAAGTCCAATTATTACACAATGTCAGAATCTACACACATTATTCACTGCCTCGACTGTTTTGTAGAAATAAAAAAAAGCTACTCAGATTTTTTTTTAAATGTATATGTGGCCAATCCAAACCTATCATATAAGTAGCGACCCTCTGCACAAGTATGTTATTATCATGGTATGGATCAGCATCTACCAACACTTTTATATGCATAGTTGCCTATGGTTTATAAAACAATGAAGCTATGCCCTTGAGATTTGGAATGTACAAGGACAACTAGGGTGTGATAAGCATTCTTATCTTTCGTGCTCTTCTCCGTCAGCAAAACTTTGATCAATTCCAGTCCTCTGCAATCCCACTCACCAATCCTCAACAATCCTCAGCAATCTTCCTCCACAATCCTCATTAGCAATCCTCCTCCGAAATCCTCTGCAATCCTCCTCCACAATCCTCAGAAATTCTTACCAATCCTCCATAATCCTCATAATTACACAGAAACCCTCCATAATCGTTACCAAACCTCAGTAATCCTCCTCACCAATTCTCATTAATCCTCACCAATTCTCAGTAACCCACAATCCTCAGTAACCCACAATCCTCGCCAATCCTCACCAATCCTCACCAATACTCAGCAATCCGCCTCCAAAATCGTTACCAATCCTCACCTATACTCCTCAGCAATCCTTACCAATCCTCAGCAATCCTCAGCACTCCTCACAAATCCTCAGCAATACTCACATTTCATCAGTAATCCTCTGCAATCCTCAGCAATCCTCCTCCACGATCCTGAGAAATTCTCATTAATTATCCTCACCAATTCTCCTCTGTAATACTCTACAATCCTCCTCCGCATCACTCCACAATCCTGGGCAATCCTCAGCAATGCTCAGTAATCCTCCTCACCAATCCTCAACAATCCTTCATTATCCTCCTCCTAAGCAATCCTCACCAATCCTCCCCACTAATCCTTCGATCAATCCCAATCCCTCGCTCGATTCTTCGACCAATCCTTCAGTTTGTACCCACCTATATGTATAAAAATTACATTCGTTTGTTTACTGTCTCCAAATGTGTACATCTGGACCGAATTCATGTTTTGTATGAAGTCCTCTATCCATGAATTTTGTATACTTAAACACTTTATTAATATTCTGAATGCGAATATTTACTTCAATAGTCGAGTGTTCATAGCACCACTATAAATTTATGAGGTAAAAAGGGTTTAGCACAAAAAATTTAAAACATATTTTTTTAAATTTTATGCTTATTTTACACATTACAATTGACGTGGTCGAGATTACCCAGGACTGGCTGAGTGTTGAATTGCCTGGCACCATAACCCAGTGGAGTTAATGATGAGGGTCGTTCGGTCGATGGCCCAGGGGGCCCTGGATGTCCTCCGTCAGTTTTTTGATGATGTTGTCACGTACTTACTGTTGCACTATTTGTACCTTATGACAAGACTGTAGGCCGTCTCATACGCCTGAAATATACTATGAAATTGCGGGTGATGCTGCAAAGGGTGTAGTAACCTACACTTAATAGACACAAATTTAACTTTGTAAAGTGGTTTATTCACTGTTCTTGGTTACAGGTTGACATGGTCATGAGGTTACCCAGGGCTGGTTTGGTGTTATATTGACTGGCGCCATAACTCAGTGGTGAGCTGGTGAGCTAATGATGGGGGTCGTCCGGTCGACGGCCCATGGGGACCCTGGTAATCCTCCGTCAGTTGGTTGAAGAGTGGTCACTTACTTATTGTTGCACTTTTATAACTGATGACGAAACTTTAGGCGTCTCGTACGCCTGAACTGTGCTAAAGAAATGCAGGTGATGCTACGAAGGATGCCCTACAATGAATTGACACTGATTTCACTTGGTTAGCGGTTTATTCACTGTTCTTGTTACCGTTGAATAATGCGTGAATGATGAATGATAATGGACTCAGCACTTAAACAGTGAAAAATACATGGTCTTAGATTAAGATGCAATTGCATTAAACTCTCCAGTGAGAGGGCGGTTGGCTCTCCCCTCAGTACATTAAAATAACACAAATGTTCCGGTTGACTAATATTAACTATTGTAGTGAAAAATACTGCAGCCTACATGCTGGTACAGAGGGCGCTCGCGGAGCAGGCGACCATGCCGCTGGTCATGTTCGGGTGCTGAGACGAACTGGACCGAATGTCGTCAACTTTCGTCATGAGTGGAGAGAGCCGAAGTCAAATGGCGAATGAATGAAACATAACATGAGCACTCTGTGATGTGTTTATGATGATGAAAAATTGTACAAATTAAATTAAACACATTGGTTACACCCCCATTTATTAACAAATATCTGTTAAGATTGAAGTTGTGAAGTTGAAGGGGCATGCCACCACACAAAATGACATTTTACAAGGATGGAGGCCTATATAGGCAATCGCATATTTTGAAAATATAATTGACCTTTTATAAACACACATTAAATACAATATTATGTTTCTCGTAAAAAAAAAGTTTGAATTTCTCTACCTGTGAAGTGTCTGAATTTCACTGGCTACAGTTGTGCCAGGTGGCTCTCTCCTGAAGGGATGGGCGAGTCCGCCTGGTTAAAGGGGTGTGGAATGCCATGCTCGATTGCTATTCTCACAATAAAACACACCCCTGACTGTAGCTGTGAATGTGGTGACTGTGTTTAATGTGTTTGTAAAAATGCTGCACACTACTGGTGACACTTTGGCTTCTGCCTACAAGACAGTTTGATGCCATTTGTAGGTGCATTGTATCATATGTCGTGGTGCGAGCTGGTACGAAGCAACGTCCAATTGCCAGTGCACCCAATGGCTGTGGCTTTGGGGTAAACACCGTTTAGGATAGCCTACGTATTTATTAAGAGTTACCTCTTGTAATAAATGAGTAAGGCGGTCTCTTGGGTTACGTAATCCTTGTCTGCAAGAAGGTGCAACTTCCGTTCTGGTCAACCTGCACTACAC
The DNA here is from genome assembly GCA_002778355.1 of Clitarchus hookeri. Classification (NCBI taxonomy): domain Eukaryota; kingdom Metazoa; phylum Arthropoda; class Insecta; order Phasmatodea; family Phasmatidae; genus Clitarchus; species Clitarchus hookeri. The sequence goes on along the minus strand of NQII01000218.1, from coordinate 91,394 downwards.
ACTCTTGGCCTGATGTGGTTGGTGCAACCCGGTGTAGCTGGTGTAGTAGATGTGTCTGTGGAGGTCAGAGTGGGCACAACGAGCTCGTGGATGCGTGGTCCATGTCACAATATCAAAAGAAACCAGTCAATCACGTTATGCGATATATCCCATTTTCTTCAGTTCACTAATGATTGAAGATATCTCATTAATGTGTAAGAAATCTTCACCTTGTTGCAAAGCGATCAAATATCTAAGTTTATCAAGAGGGTCATTCGGGCCTGCAGGGAATATGCAGCCAGTGTTTTCAGCATGAGTGAATGAAGAAATTGAAGCGGCTCTTAGCAGCGAGGTCTTGAGAGCCGATGAGGATGATTGAGGTGAGAATGTATTAGTACCGGAATGAATGAGTGGAGGAAATGGTAGATCTCCGAGAAAATTCACTGATCATTGGCATCGTCTGGCATGATTTCCACATGCGACAATCCGCGAGTGACCCAGTTGGGGATTGAACCTGGTCCGCCTTGGTGGGAGGCGAGCATGCTTTCCGCTCAGCCCCAGTGTTCTCAGCATCTTCTGCCTTCTTCATGTCACTCGTTGCAGCAAAAATGTTGGAGGAATGTATTAGAATTTCGAGAAAATCGCCATCGTCTTCAGAAAAATCTCTGTCTTCATGTTCATTTTCATCAATGCTGCCTGCATGGTCATCTTTACCTCTGGTTTTGTAATCGATATAAAATTGACTTTTTTTCATAGCAGAAGAGGTATGGTCATCAGTATTTAGAGCTGATGGCTGTTATTTTGAAGTTCATCGATTTCACGCGGGGTAATTATTTAGAGTAGCTGTTTTTCTAAAGGAAACATCGTAGACCCACAAAAGTAACATAAATTGGTTCTGCACAGCTTACCTTTTTATTATTGAGGAGGGCATAATGGTAAAATAAATGTAACATACTACTACAGTTGGGCCACTTTTTTTTTTACGTCGGACACCATGTTGAATAGCCATGTAATTTTATATGTGCAGACGCGAACTGCATTTGGTCACCTGGTAAATGGAATAGTGTGTAGTGCGCTGTGAGCTGAGTATTGTGTGTGCATGGTTTGCGACGTCCGAACTCATCCTTGTGAAGGTTTGTGATTGAAGAATGGTGGAGAACGATTTGAGAATTGAAGAATACAGGTGCTTCTGTTCGTTTGCCAGTTTATAGAATTAACGTTGTTTTGGCCACTACCGGTTGGGTTTCTAGTACATCACGACGATAGTTGAATTGGCCAAGGACAGTGGAATTGTACCCACTGCGTACTTCGGTGAAATAATTCATACATGTCCGGTATGTTTCACTATTACTTTAAAACCCTAAAATCCTATTTTATAATGAAATCGTGTTACATTAAAACCCTATAATCCTAGGTTAGATTAAAACCCTATAATCTTAGGTTAGATTAAAAACCTACAACCCTAGGTTAGATTAAAACCCTACAATCCAAGGTTAGATTACATATCTATAATCCTAGGTCAGATTAAAAATGTAAAATAGTGATTCACTCATCGTGGGGTTAGGTAAAGTTATATTAAGTGGGCACAAATTACGTAATTGGGTGTTTTTTGTATTTTTTGTGATTTTATCCCACAATTTCCCTGATCTTCATAGCCCTCCCCACTATCGTATTTGAGGTTTGTATTATTAATACGTTAATGCCCCTACTAAATTCGAGTTCTGTGTAATTAGTAGGGTGGTAATATACCACTTCTGTGATTTTTTCTTTTATTTACAGAAAAACGGCTACTCTGAATAATTACCTTACGCGAAAGTCCAGCGAGTGTAATTTTCACGCGAACAGAATGTACTGCATGACACATATCACTCATTCCATTGCTAGCATTAACTGTCTCATCATAATCGCCTGTGGAATCAGTACCCATCAATGTAGCAAGAGGTATTGTCGGCAATACTTGCTAGCTGTCAAAAGACGAATTCTTGTAGTTCTTGTTATAATGTTTCTTAATGAGAAAAATACTCTTCATACAAGTGGTTCTTTCATGTCGCAGAAAATTTTGATCGAAGGGGAAAACTCGATCGCAGAATCAACTCCGACAACTATCATTTGGCGATGTTGCAGGTCACGGCTTCATATTTGTTGAAGACAAATTCAAGCTTTTATATGCTCTTTGGTGACAATCATGGTAAAGAATATGGTTACAAACTCGAAAAATCGCAAAGTTAAAATAAATTTTTATCAAGAAAAACTTTTGATGTTCTGTTCAAACTTTGTTTTGCCGTGTGGTTTTATTTTATTTTACAAATAAACATTTAGAATCTCTCACTGAGGAACAGTATTTTTCCTATTTATTATCAGGACACGGAAAATAATATGTTTTGTATGTTGGCGTTGGCGACATTGTGAACTGTAATGTTTTGGTGTAGGCCTAGTCCGTGATTGACATTACATTTCACTCAGTAACTTGCATATGCACTGCTGTAGGCATTTCAGTTTGATGTTTGCGCTTGTTTAGTTGTGTAATGTAATAATTACGGTGTTCTTTTAATCCTATACGTACAAAGAATTGCAGACAAATTAAATTAAAATGAGTCAGAAGAACTCAAGACTTGTAACACCGACTTTTGCCCGGTATTTTGAAAAAAAGTTTGATGAAAGTGGAATTGACAGTAAGTTTTATTTGATGCTTGTTGATGATACTATGTCATACTATTGTTATTGTGACAGAATGTAGTTAATTAAATAAGACCATGCTGTTGTTTTTTTTGGCGAAAGTTACAGCGGTGCAGTTAGGCACTAGTACTTTTGTATTTGCATATTGTGTACCAATTGTACACTCCATGTACTTGTGTGCAGCCGTGTGGCAGAAGTTTAGGCAGTCGGTTACAATGCATTTGCGACACTGCCAAGGAAAACAGAACCTTGCTGGTCTTGTAACAATGGTCATGTTAGGAACAGATGTTAACTCATTGTTGTGGTGGCAAGGACGTTCGTCGCTTATGGACTATTGTGCTAACACTTGGCGTTAGGTTGTCATCCCCACCATATCGCAAGAGTTCGACAAGTACTAGTTATAAACTTCTGGATACCAGCCATTCACACCTCAAAATACACAGTTTTCTTTTTTGACGCAATCAATCTGGTTGTAACTGGTCAGTCATAGCAATAAATAAATGAATATGATTCCATGGAGTATATGTTTCGCAAAGAAGGTGAGAAGCACAGACAATGTTAAGGGGGAGATAATTGCTCAAAAAATTGGAAAAGTAGTTGATAACAACTCTACATGAGGTTACATCCCTTAGGGTTCAGAGGAACGGTGACAGAAATACAGTTAGAATATTTTATTGCAAAAGACAATGAAGATATGTGAAATGAGGCTCCACTGCCATCTAGTCTTGCCCATTACACAAAACTTATGTTGTCAGATGGTTAGATTTTGCTGCTCTGTATTTAGGAGGGCAACCATTTTCTCTGTGACTATTAGATCTCTACCGCCGGGGATTTTCTAAAGTAAATGTGTTAGGCCCCGTCAACAATTGACTTCGCTTAAATAACATTACTTGCAAAGCATAATAAGCTAAATCATTCATCTACAATCGGTGCTAACGTAAAAGAAACAAAATCCTTGCCTCTTCAATTAGAAAGAGCAAATGAATGGGAAATAATTTTTCCAGCACAAGAATTTTTATACGCATAAGTTGGCTACAGCAGTTTTTATGACTTTTCACATTCTCATTGGTTGGCGTTAAAAACTTGGTGTAAAGTGCTCCAGGATGACCATCTTAACACCAAGTGATGCAAATAACGCCAAGTAAGTCACTACAAATACTAGTTGTGGACGTTGCAATCTCAAGTACTTCTCTATCCTATGCATGTTATGTGCACCATGTCGATTGTATACTGGGCCTAATAATAATAATGCATATTCGTGCTCTTATGTGTATAAAACATGGAACACTGACTTCAGTAGACATACATTTAAACATTATGCTCTCAAAACAACGTCAAGTCTTGGAACTATTTTTATTAATTAGCTGCCAACTTAACTGGGACCCTACATGAGAGCGGGCCTATATACTCCAATCACGGTTACTTCACACTTTTCTATACTTCCAGGATATTCCTCCGCCTCATGCAAACAAAGCTTAGAAAATTACACCATAGAGGCAACCCACTGCATTCGTATGCACTCAGTATAATAAGAACTATTTCTTACAAAGCATTGCCAACATGCCTATTTTCACTCAGTCTATTCATATTAGTTATTAATAAAATATTGTAATTTATAGATAAAATATAGGGCCTAAGTAAAAGTTAATCTAACTAAAGATAAGGTACTTTTATGTTAATACTTGTGATATATACAAGACATATTTAGGAAGCAACCACACTTGTCATACGTAGGGTTGTTTTTTCAAAGGTTTGATTCAAAAAGTGTGAAGAAACTGCAAATTGATTTTACTGTAGCACTTATATAGTTGCAGGTGTTGTTTTTAAGTGGTTGATTTTAAAAGTTCTTAATTTACCATAAAGGGTGTTTAACTGACCTGCCCTTCTATAAGAACTATAATTTTATGTTAAAAGTAATTGTGAAGGTATTGCATCTGACTGCTGTAATAAAATGGGTATTCTTCAGTTTTGTTGTGCTGACTTCCAGATTCCAGTAACAGCGACAGTTCAGATGACTGCGACAAGGATGAAAGCCATGAGGAACTTGATGTGGGGGCTGCTATAAAAGAATTTAATCGTATTGTTGCGCAGCAAACCAAGGTCGTTAGCAACAGCTTTTCATTCCACCAAAATTTAAAAAAGGGTAAGTCGTTTGTGACTTTGTTCAGTTTAGCATAATTGGGGACCTTTTCATGTTATTTTATATTGTTGTATATTTAATACAGTAGAACCGTCAAAGTCCCAAGAATTGTCAGCCTTATCTAAGGAAAACTTTATAAGAAGGTAATTAAGTATTGAAAAGCACGTTTGTGGACCAAGAGAAGGTAGCTTATTAAGCAGGAAAATGCTATAACAGGGTTTCACTGCAGATTGTTCATTATTTGTGCTTATTGCGAAAGATATTCATCAGCCACAGCACATTGTTACATATAACTGCTGGTGATTTTGAATTTGTCAGATTTGTACTCTATGCACTTGTTATATAGTTTAACAAATCTGAATATGGACATATCACAGTGTTGTAAAACAAATACTCAGTCCATTAGACAGATTTTTTTGTCATGAGAATGTTTTTGGTTTGTGGTATCTAAAGATACATGTAAGTGAATGTTAAAGCAGATACTTACACATTTTTCGTATGGATTTTTAGGAGTTAGGGCCTACATCACATTCATGCAATGTGATTTTCTAGTGTTTACATTGACAGTCAGTGATGATTGTAGGCATGATAACATTGTAATTTTATTCCCCTGCAATTATTATTGTTCCCATCAATAGTTATTGAGTTTCATTATTTTGTTTGGTCTTTTCCACATAATTACTGATCTTTCATCTTTGAGTACCAATATTTTTTTTGCAGTTGGAATGTGTAATGTGTAGTTAACTAAATTCCTGTACTGTTAACAATTTTTTTTAGGTTTTTTTATTTGGAAACTAGAAGTCATTGGAACATAACATGCGGTTGGGTAATTATCCAGTTTAGTGACATTTATGAAGGAAATGTCCTAGATAAACAAAAGTAGTATTAATGGATTCTGCACAGCTTACCTTGTTAATATTCAAGAAGGCGTCATGTTAAAATAAGTAGAACATATTAAGTAAAATAGTTAAAAATACGAGCAGTCCGCTGGTTTGTTTACGGCGAACGCCATGATTTTTGGTGACGCCATGATTCCTGCCATCACCTTATTGGCTTGTGGATATTGTTACGTCACCATGACGCGTCAGATGTGATTTTAATAGACATTTTTGAGGGAGTTCAGTAGCCTATGTGTCTTTGCCAGGGTGAGTTGTGACGTCCCAATCCGACGGATTTAAAAATGGAGAAAGCAAGAACGAGTGCTTCTGTGCGTTATATTCGCCTATGAACGAGTGCTTCAGTGCCAAATATATTCGCCTATGAACGAGTGCTTCAGTGCGTAATATTTGGCTATGAACGAGTGCTTTAGTGCGTAATATTTGCCTACGTGGCGTTTTAGTAGATCATGGTGTTTCGTTGAGTAAGGTAAGGTTGAATTGGCCAAGGACAGAGGAATTGTACCAGCTGCCTACCTAGGTGAGTTAATTTATATTCTTTTGGTGTGTTTTACGGTTCCATTAAATCCCTAAAATCCTAAATTCATAGGTTAGTTTAAACCCCAAAAACACCTAAGTTAGTGGATAAACCCTATAATCCTAGGTTAGTGTAAAATCGTACAATCCTAGGTTAGTGTAAAACCCTACAATCCTAGGTTAGTTTAAAAATGTAAAATAGTGATTCACCCATCATGGGGTTAGGTTCTGTTAGGTTAGGTGGGCACATATTATGAAAGTAGTCATCCGCTAATGCCCCTCGTATATTCGTGTTCTGTGTCATTAGTAGAGTGGAAATATACCATCTTCCGGGATTTTTTTTTTTTCACAGAAAAGTCACTAAACTGGATAATTACCCACAACCAGAATTGGTGGCCAAACGGGACGAAGCTCAAATCACACACACATCATACATGCTCTCCGTCTCTCTCTTAGTGTCACACGTTCACTGGCTCAGGTAGCTTTGACAGTGTTGTTACAGGACTATAAAACTGTGAAACGAGGTAAACAGGTGACAGATCCTGGAAATTCAAGCCTGTAATAAAATGCAATAGTAATATTTGTATATATTTTTTGTATTCTTCAGTAGCAGCCCAAGGAAATTGTCTGAAAGACAATTGTACTGAAAGATAATTGGTGTTATGTTAGAAATAGACTCACAAGTAAACAATTTTGCTCTTTGTAGTGTGGAAGATCTTCAGAATCTGCAAGTTCAGTGAATTTCATTTCGGTCACATTTCGTAAAGTAGCACAATTTTGGTAGAATTTTTTTAATTGAGCGCTATAAAAGACTGGGAATTTCTTTACTGTTAGCTGGAAAAGTTAGAAAATTCATGGAAATTTGATCCTTAAATTTTGTATCAACTGTGATGTCATGTTGTAGCAACTGTGATGTTATGTTGTAGTGGGTAAAGAACTGCTACCAACCTGGTTGGTGGGATATTATCCAAGTATAACTTAATTAGTTCACCCTTGTTCATTATGCAAGTTGAACGATAAACAAATGTCACATATACAGTGTCTAGAATACCTCATAGTGCTGCCAAAGGTACTCAAAATTTACCCCAAATTCATGAGAACTTTTAATTTTAATAGTGCATGTGTGAACATACTTAAATGTTTTTGTTTAATTGTCACAGAATATAGTACTCTGCTACAAAGCTTAAAAATACATGGTTATGATTTTTCAATTATTTCCTGAAAATTTGAGCATGTAGTGAGTGATTGACTGAAGAATTTTCACTCATATGAGTGTAGTTTCTGAACACGTGTACTTGGACATGGGGATGAATTTGTAGAATATCAGTTTTTTAATAATTCTTCAGGTGAGTGAAATATTTTTGGTAATTATAAAGTTTAAAGACTTTTCTGTAAAAAAAAAAAATCATGGAAAATTGTATATTTCCACTCTACTAGTGATGCAAAACACGAATATACGAGGGGCATTAACGTACAACTAATTTCTTGATATGTGCCCACCTAACCTAACAGAACTCAACCCCACAATGGGTGAATCACTATTTTACATTTTAAAACTAACCTAGTATTGTAGGGTTGGGTTTTAAACTAACGTAGCATTTTAGGGTTTTACACTAACCTAGGATTTTAGGGTTTTACACTAACCTAGGATTTTAGGGTTTTACACTAAACTACGAATTTAGGATTGTAGGGATTTAAAGGAACCGTAAAACACACCAAAAGAATATCAATTCTGGCAAAGACGCAATGGCGACTGATATTTTTTAAATTGACCGTTAAAATGCTTGTAATGTAATGACATCTGTGGCCACTAGGTAGCGTGGAATCAGCAATGCGCGGCCATTAATAATGGCTGTAGACGTTAATAGACGTAAACAAACCGAGCAAACTGCTCGTACATTTTGCAATTTTTTAAAATATGTCCTACTTATTTTAACATTAAGCCCTCTTGAATATGAACAAGGTAAGCTGTGCAGAACCCAATAATGCAACTATTGTTGATCTAGGACGTTTCGTTCAGAAATGTCGACGTAAACACAACGGCCCGCACATAACGGAAATATGTTACATGTGTTTAAATATGTTGTACTTATTTTAAAACTATGCCCCTAGTATATTCGGGTTCTACGGGATTAGTAGAGTATAAATATATCATAATTTTGAATTTTTGTTTTGTTTTTCAGAAAAACCCCTAATCTTAATAATTACCGTTGCATGCCTGTGGTTATATTTTGATAATCATCTACTGTTCCGGTGGCCTATCTTTTCCTGCTTCTGGTCACGTTGCACCAGTGTTAAAGTCTGTGCCTCAAAGTTTAAGGCTACTGCAACCTGCTACCAAGTTAAGTTCTGACAAAGTTTCAGTCATTATAACATTGGTAATAAAGACCTGGTAGAGTGAAACCTGTATTAGCTATTAGCTGATCACAGTTAATTAAACTTTTCTTGGAAGCCCTGCATTTTTTTTTTAGCCGGTTGCATATCATTCTATTACTTTTCAGCATAAACATCACCATATAACTCATCTAATGTTTACATATGTTGTTCAGAGGTCCATTGTATTTACTATGTAAGTAAAAGCAATGAGTAATAACTGTCCTGTACAATATATTTACATTTCGAGCTCATTAAAATGAGATTGTTTGAAAACATTTGTTGATATGTTTTTTTACATTAACATATTTATTAATGCTGTTACTTAATAATCTACCCTTTTGAGGTCCCAAAAAAATATTATATATTTATCTTGCTTGTGCTGATAATTGAAATAATAAGAGAAAGATCATGCACAGGTCTCATTTTCCTCCTCCATAGACACATCATTCTGCTGTTTATAAACTTGCTCTGTAGCTCTCCAGAACTTGCAGCCCTTTGTGGTTCTTGAGAACTCGCAGTTAGGGCCTCTTGTGATCATGTTTTTGTCAGCTAATCTGAAATATAAATTTTTATTTTAAAAAATCATAGGCTAAAAGATAAAAGACATAAATAGCAGTGTTTCTCAAAAAAGCATTAATACATATACATGTAATTAAATTTAAAAAAAATGTATTGATTAAAACTACACTAAGTAAAATACTTATAACTTTTAATTGTATCTTTTTTCAATGTGAAATTCACTTATTGTAGTTTTATTCAATACATTTTTTTAAAAGGTAAGGAAAGTCAATTTTTTACAATGAAAAACATAGAAAAAATTTAGTTCCTCTGCTTGCTTCCCATACTAGTTCCATATGTTCAGAAAGTGGCATTATTTCATGCAAATCTCTTGCAAAATAGCATTAAATGCACACAATGTTGTAGTGTTCTCCACATGTGCCTGCTCTACATCTTGCCATGCCTTACTATCTTCATTGTTTTTTTATATAATCTGCAGGCCTGCGACTACAATTTTTGTTGCATTNAGAAGCGATGCCGTCTCTCACTCATACGCGGTAGGTCAAGGTAAGTTATGCGAAGCAGCAAATGTGTAACAATACCACAGTTTCTTCAAGTTTATTTAATATTTTAATTAATGTAAGGTACTTTTATTTTTTGTGTGCAAACAGTTAAATTGTAAAAAATTTCAAAATATCTTTCATTAAAATTTTTGCAACATAAAGTTAAAGAGAATATTAAAAATTTGTGATGGTCAGCCTCCAGTATTCTCAAAGTTAATTATATTCAAGATTCTAATTAGTTTCAACTTAACAAGCTATCTTTAAACTGAACAACTTTTAAGTTTGCTCCATAAGAACTGGTACACGTATCATGAAAATTCACCTCATATTTATTTGCAAATTCAGTGCGCTCTCAGGAATCTGAACTAATTATTTCCATTGTTATTCAGATTAACAAAAATTTTCTATTATAGAGGTTGTACAAAATGACTGAAAATCATTTCATACGTGATTGAAATGAAATGTCATCTTTTCTTACACAGACATTGTGGTATTATGTATGTATCCAGAAGTAAAAAACAAAGTGTAATTAAGTGTTTTTAAAAATCAGTAATTTTTTTTATATTCTGGTTTTTTTTTTTTTTTCGTGGTTTTTTTTCCATAAGTGCTGAAAGTGGAGAATTTTCTGCTATGGCATTTCATTCTCAATATCCTATTTGAAGCACTAATTGAAATGCAGAACAGCATCTTTGTGCCTCACTATAGTGGATGGCTCAAATTTTGTTTCTTTTTTTTCACCCTCATTTTGTTCTTCCAAAACACTTTGTATGATTTCCACTTGTGATTTGAAAGTGTTGTCTTTGTGCCCTTTAATCCACTTGGTCACGTCTGTTTGGTTCATGTTTTCATCTGTATTTATTTTCCTAACCAAATTTGGTGTTGTCAACTGCATCCGTCACTTCTCCAGAGGTGTTTTCCTTCCCCAAGAAGTTAATTCCGCGAAGTTCATATGAACTTAGCCTGAACCGAGTCCCAAGCTTCTGCAAGGAAAAATAGGACATTCTTGAGATTTAATTTTTTCAATGTTGAACTGGTCACTTTTCCGAACAACGTGTAAGAGAAGATTGTTCCTACAATGAAGCTTGTTGGCTTAAATTACATTTTGGTGCTGCATAAGTGGAGTACAATTAAGTGGAAAAAAACATCACCATTATGCTGCAATAATCACTCGCCAACCCACTTCCGTCTAGATGCTTAGGGCAGAAGTTCGTAAGAAGAGCATAGATATTAAATGCCCTTTTATGGATGGGACAAATTCATCATGAAACTATTCTTTGAACAATGCTACATTCATCCAACCTTTCGTGTGACCTAAGAAGGGTGCAATTCTTGTGAGCACGAGGCTTCTGAGATTTCCCCATAACCATCATTGTCAATTTAAGATTACCCATTGCATTTGCTCATAACATGAGAATTTATTTACTCCGTGGATATATTTTGCCCAGTTGCTTGAGCTTCATTTTTATGATCGTGTTTGGAAGGAGTCTCCAGAATGACTGCTCTCGTCCATATTACAAATCATTTTAAAGACAAGAGCTAGGGTTTTTTTTAATTTTTTTTTTTTCCCCCAGAAAATTTCATCTCGAATGGTTTGACTGCGGCAGTATCACTTGAGTTTCTCTCCTACACTGAAAGGTAGTGAATACCATGGAACTTTTTAAATTTAACAAATTGACCTTCTCTTCCTTTAAAGTCACTAAAATCTGGGTAGATATTGGTTTGGAAAAAATTAGCTTTCTTTTTCCTTAGAATGGGTCCTGATATCAGAGTGTGTCGAGAATGTTCTTGTAAAAACCATAGTGTGGGAATGTAGGTAAAATGCAGTTACAGCTGATATCCGTCGGACATAAGCGTAAATACATAGTTTTCCATACATAAGCAGTACCATTACTCATATCATTCCCCATACATTAGTAGTACTCATACTCATAAACTATAATAAAATGCAGTCTTCAGAAACAAAACAATCTTCGTAATTTTTGGATGGACTACAAAGGGCCTACATATAAGATTTGATTGCATGTGTACCCCTGCCAAGTGCGGATTGTCTGTCATTTGAGAGTTGTTTTGCCTGCCATTTACAATTTTCTGTTAGCAATTTATGTATCGTGTAGGTATAAACTGATGCATTCTTTCTTCTCTTCTGCTGCAGAAGCTTTTGTGCCTTCTGTTGTGTCCATGGGTATAACGGAAGATAGTGGAAATTAGGTATAGTGTAGGACCTGCTTAAAGACTTTTGTTGGCCTAGAAAATTTTGGTGCTGAGACCCTCATATTTCAATATTAATTTTCTAAGTAAAATATGTTTAAAATGTCAAAATAAAAGTGGAATAGTCATTCACAAATTATTCTTCAGCTGACTTAAAAACAGAAAATGAAAGAAAGTTGAAAACTTTTTCATCTCAACTGAAACAGTATGCAACGATGCAGTGTCTGGTATTGACGACTGGAAATTACAGCTCGGTTAGCTCAGTGGTAGCAACATGAAACTCATTAAAAAGGCGCCAATGAAATGATGTCAAGTTCCGGTTTATTTGTTCTATACTTTTAATTATGAATCAATTGAAACAGTTCACATACAATCTTCAGATATGCAGAGTATGAACAGGTTCACAGATAAACCAACAGAGAGCAGCGCCACAGTCGTTTAATAATTCATTTACTTCTTGAAAACTTGCCTTGCAAGAAAATACAGAGGCAGCGACCTCCCACACCGGCTGAGAATTAAATGAGCAGAATAAAGTTGCCGGTGTGGGGGCTAAGCGCCACACCCGACATGACCTCGGTGAGTCACTGGTTGTCGACTGCTGGACGGCGACAAGCACATGAGTATTTGCCGCGTGCCTATCACCCCCCTCTCCTTAGATAAGGGCCTGGCGGGCCGGCTTCCTTTTCCCACGCTCGCCGAACTGCGTAGCCATTCAAACTGCATCGTCATTATAAGATTATCGAACTTCTAGAACAAAACCTGATGACGCAGTCTGAAAGTTTCTGATCTAATGATGACGCTTACTGAAAACAACGACTTTCGAAACGGCAACCGGATGCCAGATAAACAAACTACCACGGCTTTAATTTTGAACCCGATAACAATTTTATGACGTCTGGCAAAGCGAAAGAAAATGAACCACATACCCCAAAAATTAATAATACCGCGTCATTACAAGTATTATAGTGCGTTAAACAGATGCTGTCATATTTTACACAAAACTTTCCAGTTGTCATATTTGGGCATTTTATATTGATTCTTGCCGGGTCAGCCCATCTGCAATTCTTGTGGTGGCCATACAAAGTCTAAAAAAACATAACTTTCTTAAAATTATGAGCCAGCACTAAGCCCATGTCTACCCAGGTAGGCAGGTGAAAAATGTAGTTTGAATGCTGGAATGCTGAGCAATTCAAATGTCTCAAACACATAGAAAATTCAAAATTTGCAAGCTCATTTTATATGCTGGGCAAGGGAAACTCTGAAGAAAACATTAGACACTTTAAAATATGTATTAACAATGTTTAAAATATATAAAATTCTCTTATAGATTCAGTTCATAAATAAAATTGACTCTTCACTAACATATTTAAAAACAGATTTCGCTTAGAATAAAAATTAATGAACAAAATTAATTTAAATGCTTATAATTATAAAAATTATAAATATCTTGATTGATTAAAACCTTTTCTTTTTCACATTAAACTCTTTCATTCAAATGTTTATGTGCTGACACAGATACAAAAAATTGCTAAAAACAAAAAAATTTTAAGTAAATGTTGAAGCAGATTTCTTTATGAGTTTTGAGATACACTAACTATCTTGCTGTTGGTGGAATGGGCACACGCTGATTAGTATTGTATTTAAAGAAAACGTGCAAAGCATACAGTAGTTCCAAAAAAAATTATAAAGATATTGTTACTGGGAAGTACAACAAGTGGACTGTGGTCCCTAGGGTGACTGGTTTTGGAATCCCCCAGTCCCTTTATTTTTGCATGTGGGAATCATGCCGTTGGTCGGTGGGTTTTCTCGGGGATCTCCCGTTTCTCCACCCTTGCATCCCTGACTGTTAAGAACCACCCAAATCTCTCCATTCCACCTTAGTCCCTTAGCTCGGTATATCTGGCTGGGAAACTACCACTCGCCAGTCTGCCTCATGATTGTTCAAGAGCCAACATAATTTTCTGGAATTTGAGTAGTAAATTTTATTGTTTTGTGATATGGTGTAAATGATAGCTTGATATAAATGCCAACTCATTCGAAAGAAAAGTTGCATTTATCAAGTTTTTAGGGGAATTACAAGACTTTCATGTTAAAATATTGATTCATATGCAAGTTTAAAATAGTTAGTTTGACACAAAGTTTGGTTCCAGCCGAAGTGTATCGTTAAGTGACAGGAGTATGACACAGTTTCTTTGAAATCTGAAACTTCGTTTACCTACGGTAAAGGTTTAACTTGTATTTTGACTCTAAAATTTTATCTCAAGGTTATAACTGAAATATGGATTAACAGCATACAAAATTACCAAGAAAATATTCTCGTGACATACTGATGACATGTCCAATTTTTTGCCTACTTTCAGAAGGAAAGAAAGACTAAGATCACTTTCCTGTGTGTGTGTGTGTCTCTTTCTTTCTTTTTTTTTAAATGTGTCAATCAAATTTTACCAAACTCTGTACATAAATAGCATTTCGTAATGACAATATAGTTTTCAACCATCCCAGGCACTTACTTTCAAAATCACGATTTACCACCAACAGAAGACACCTATTGTGAACTACTAACGTTAATTACTTTTAATATGGTAGATTAGTGCAATAGATTTCAGCTTTATTTCTATTTAGTTTCATTTCAATATATAGGTTGATATTTCATATCTCTGGAACCATTCAACCAATTTTAACCAAATTTTGTATGCTGGCAGAGCATCATGTAAGCATTAAATTTTGAAATGTATATTGTTGTTTGTCTGCCATTTTGGAAGCTAGCCTCAAATGAAAATATTTAAGTGTGGCTAGCGTTAGGGAAAACCTTGAAAAGTCAGGAAATTTGACATTTCTGGATATATCAGAAAAATTTGTGTGAAGATGGAATATTTTTAAAATTTATTTAATAAGAAAATAAATATTAGTTTGTAGTACTTCTGCTACATGTCATCTTATGAATTGTGCTGTTAGTTTATTCCACCTTCATAGGAAGATTTATGAGCCTGGGGACAATTTTGTTGTATCTTTAATGTAACTATTATTACACGTATTTTCTTGGCTTATTATTTTTATTTTATTAAAATAATCATTCAAACACTCTTAGTGGTTCTCATAGAATTGATAAATCGTATGCACTCTTGTTTTTGTATTGTGACTTTTTTCGGATTCTGAGATGCTAGTATTTAACTTCTGAGTCACCTTTTTCAATTTGCCATCTTATTACCTATGTACTTTTTGTAGTTTTTATACATATTTGTTTCTGTATAAGAAAGCATGCATACATGAAGGTTAGGCCTATGTGATTGTTAATTGTTACCCATACAAAGTTTGTAATTTATTTTATGAAAAACAAAAATATTTTTATTATTTGCCACGTAAGTTGGTAAGGAAAATGTCAGGGAATTGCTATACGGATACTACATACTGAATTAAGATTTTACATTATGTATCTAAAACTATCAAACCAATTCTAACCCAATTTGGCATGTAAGTAATACTATGAAAGACCAGGTAAACGTAAGTAATTAAACTTGAGTAGGCACTTACTTTCAAAGTGGCAGCTATACAAATATTCTAGGTTTATTTGGTATATCTATTTTATGATTTAACCTATTTTGATAAAATTTTGTATGCTGAAAGTATCTATTAAAACATCATATCTGCAAACACATTGTCAGCCATTTTGTAAGATAGCGCTATGTGAAAAAATTGTTTTTATACCATATATTGGTAAACAATGAACTGATTCCCACTAAATTTGGCAAAAAAAGTATTACTGTGTCAGAAGATGTAAAATTGTATATCAGACACTTACTTTCAAAATGGCAGCCATGTAGGCATCTTAGCTTAGAAAGCTGTAGTGTCGTAACCATGTAATCAATTCCAACTTAACTTTGTATGCTGGCAGTAGATATTACAACTAGTAACTGTATCTCTAATATTTGGTCTGCCATTTTGTAACATAGCACCTCATGAATAAATAAAGTTTTCTGTACAAAGGTTTGTTTTTAGTGCATCAGACACTTATTTTCAAAATGGACATATAGCCATTTTAGCTTAGAATGCTACAAAGTAGGGACCATGTAATCAATTCCAACTTATCTTTGTATGCTGGTAGTAGATATTACAAACATAAACTGTATCTACACAAAACACACATTGTCAACCATTTTGTAAGATAGCACCATACAAGTAAATATTGTGTCATATCTTGGAAAACATCTGACTGGCAAACAATTTGCACTGCAGCAGGTGTTATAAACTGGTATGTTTTGAGTAGGTCAGGCACTAATTTTCAAAATGGTGGCTATATAAATATTTTAGCTCAGTATTTTTTATTATCTACCAAAATTCCAACTAAACTTTGTTTGCTGGCAGTGTCAATTACAACTATCAAATTTGTCTATAGAGAGAGTCATTTCTACTATTTTGTAAGTTAGCTCCACAATATATATTATTTTGTTATGTCATATCTCAGGGAAACAATCAACCCGTTCTTACCAAATTTGTCAAAGAGGTTGTACTGTGGTGAACCATATAACTATAAGTATTTTTTAAACGTGACACATTTATTTTCTGAATGGCAGCTTTAAAATCATTTATCTAGTGTGCTATATTTACAAAACTATATAATCAATTTTAGCTTAACTTTGTATAATGGCAGTTTACTATCATTAAATGTGCTAATACATTACTTTTCTTTCCTCTATTTATAAAGATCATCACATGTATGTTATGGAGGTTTTATGCAATATCTGAGGAACCATTCAACCGCTTTTCACCAAATTCTTCACACAAGTAGCGCTATGATAGTTCCTGCAAACTTACATGTTTTAAGGTGCTCAGTCACTTATTTTCAAAATGGCATCCCTGTAAATAATTTAGGTTAGTAAGCCGTATAATTTGAAACATTAGACTGATTAAATTCAAAGTTGATGCTCAAATCTGACATCTGTAATGCAGTTGATGGCACACGAGTTTATGGTATGAGGTGTTCTGGTTTTGAGTCCCAGGTAAGTCACATGTGTATTTGTAATTGTCTCACTACTGTTGCTTGTTTTTCTGGTTTCATCTTTAATGATATCGCTTTCAATGAGACAAGTCCTACCTACCAACTCAGCTTTTAAAAAATTATTTTAAAATTAATTGCATTCATGTTGAGGAAAGTAGTCTCATTAGTTAGTTATATCAGTAACTTCTTGTTTTTCTGTAGTCATCATGTTCAATTTTGAGGTTTGTAAAGAAAATGTATAAATTTAAAATTCTGATTGTTTCTTTTATTATTTCCATTGAAGTAATTTTCTTATTTTCATACTTTTTACAAACTATTATTTCCTGTCAGAACAAAAAATAAGTAATATGCTAAAAATATAGAATATAATTTTAGACTCTTGAATACCCCTATTACTCCACCCCCACCTCCTCCTTCCCAATTGGTTGCTATTTTCTCGGTTGCGTGCGTGCACACACTCGGTAACTTCAGGCAGCCTGATCTTGGTTCTGCCTCTCATCTAGAACTTTTTTAAAATAATTTATTGAATTATATCAGAATAAATGTAACCATACAAGCTAAATTCATAGATTTCAATTTTTTATCTCCACGCTAATGGTTATTTACAAACTAAATAATAAATTTCAAATAATAGAACATAAGAGGAGAAATTGTTAACTTAATATATTTTATAATGTAAATAGTTACAAGAAACCTATAATACAATATTTAATAAGAATGTTACCTGTGAATTTTGGGAGGGGGGACTGCTAAAAGTGCAGTGAATATAGGAAGATCTAATATAAGGAATAATAATACATAAATTAGGTTATGAAGGAAAAGTATATATAATGCTGGTAGGGGTCTTTCTATCTAGAGCACTTGAGGGACTTTCTAACTGTAATTGTACTAAAGAATGTGTTTGTTTTTGTTTGTAGCTTTCAATATTTGTTTACTTTTTCTGGGAAAGCGTAAGATTTTGGTGTGAGTTTAAATAACAGTCTTGTCATATTTTAATCTATTTGTTTATAAACACAGAGCCAACTCCCAGAGGTTATAAATATTTTATTTAAATTTGATTAGTTGAAGTTACATTTTAAAATTTTCCCTTGGCCTATATTTTGAGTGTATGTTTTAATTTCTCTTTGCAAGTTGTATGTCTAACTACATTATCTCATTATGCTAAATTTCTGTCACACTGGCCTAAGAGGTTTTACCTAGTAATTTGGTAATTTTATCAATTGTGTCTTAATTTTATCTGTAATCTATTATTTCCGGCTGTTTGAGCTGAATTTTGTAGGTCATGGGCTTACAGGAGGACTCTCCTTCCGGCCATGAACTAAAGCAGTTGCTAGTTTAGGGTGCTGCTGTTTGAGCTTGATAATTAACAGTAAACTGCTCCATCGTAATGCTAGGGCATGCTGGAAAGACGTGCAAGTCGGTAAATGTTCGTGGGCACGTAAAGAAGAGGACCCAAATGCCAGTCTATAATTGCTTTTAGTGAATGAAGTGTATGGATGTCGCCAGCTTACATGACGCCGAGGAAGCAGCAGTGTAGTGAGGCTCGGAAAAGAAATCACTTTCAGTATTTTTTTAAAAATTTATTTATAAGTTGAAGTGGTTGGAACATACTTTGATTCAGATTTAACGCAAGGCGGGGAGCGAGATAGTTTGCCCACAAGCTAGCCAGCAAAATTTAATTGGTAAGATATTAATTGGAAGTAAATTAATTTATATTCTTCATATCATGTGAGGTAGTTGGCTATTGGTTTCGGTAGATTTAATAAGGCTGCAATTTACTCCTTTTTTTTAATATATCACACAC
Source organism: Clitarchus hookeri (assembly GCA_002778355.1). Classification (NCBI taxonomy): domain Eukaryota; kingdom Metazoa; phylum Arthropoda; class Insecta; order Phasmatodea; family Phasmatidae; genus Clitarchus; species Clitarchus hookeri. The sequence goes on along the minus strand of NQII01000218.1, from coordinate 72,742 downwards.
ATTTTTATTTGCCTTCCAATGCTTTAATTAAAATAAATTGAAATGTTTGTGTAATTTACGAAGTGACTTATTTGTGTAGAATAATATTTGAAGGGTTGAGTGTGGCTTTAAAGGGGTGAATGTACATTTTTAATTATTCCTGAACATCCAGAGATTACGTTTGATGTTAATAAGTAGTTCTCGTGTCATTCCGATGTTACACTCCCAGGATATTAGCTTTCTATAATAACTTAATACAAAAAGTTTTTTTTTGTACGAATATTGTAAATAACTAGAAGGGAATGTGTGGTCATAAGGAAGCATTGCGATTTGTGATGGGCCCTCCCAAGTCAATATTTATTCCCGGGAAGCCAAATTTCTTGCAAATAAGATCTGTAACAGTAAGGTATTATTACGTGCAATGTAAGCCTATAAACTACAGATGCCACTTTTTAATTTTATCATATTAAATACAAAGAGAAAAATGGCAAAAATAGTTTTTTTTAAGGCTTTCCTGCAGGTCTCTTTAGGAAAGGAGAAAAGTACAAAGTGGCTGCCATTGATAATTTCTACCTTTCCTGGAGAAAAGTTGTATTACTAGAACATGTATTTGCTTGGATATGGATATACCTGCAAACACTGCTTTTACACACACTATTTTGCAAGGAAGTCCTCCAATGTTGCCAGTGTTTTGAATTTAAATATCCCAAGCTAAGATTAGGAATGTCCCACTTAACTGCAAAATGTCCCATAGTTTAAAATGTTACATTTATGCCGGCCTCTGTGGCGTATTATTCAAAATTACATAGTTTTCTAGATCAGTTCCGCCACAGCTATTTACCTCAATGCGTGCTTTATATAGTTTTTTTTTTCTTTAACAGAGTCCAGCCCTTTCTTGATCGAATCCTTATGAAATCAGTTGGCAATGTTTGAAAAATTTGGAGGATTTATGTTTTCCTGTTGTGTACTACTTACCCTGAATTGCACATCATGAGAATTGAACACCGACTATTGCTCAAAGTAAAGAATGATGTGTCATCATTAGAGACCAGATTAAATGCAAATGCATATTTGCATGTGCAAATACGTATTTTGGCTATTTTTACAGGTTTTAGCATATTTTAATGAAAACCTACTGATGTAATATTTGCACTATTTTTACAGAGCTAAATAAATTTAGGTAGGTACATTTCCAAACGTAACAACATTGCCTGCTACCAACCTAAATAAAATGCACGGCTTTCTTAGCATTTGCGCATCTTTTGCTTAGGCAAGTAAACACAGAATCGCGCGGGACAATAATGGGCGACACCTTTTTGCTTCTACCGCACTTCTTCCAGAGGCCAATCAAAACAAAGTACGTGTGGTTTTGTTGTTGACATAATAACTTGCTGCGCACCGCTAGTTTCATTCGTCTTTGATTTTGTGACAATGTGAAGTGTACGATGCCTCCAGAGAATAAACTGTCTCAACTTGGATAGTGGACTATCCTGGAATATTTACTTACGACGGAAACATTTTTTTCTGTTGAGTTTGTGAGAAAAATGTTTCGTGCGTGAAATAATTTCAAATAAACCAGCATGTTAATACAAATCTTCATATCGCAGCGTTGAACAAGAAGGGTCCACGACAACAACTTTTAACTGCGGCAAGTAGCAGTGCCTCTACTTCTAAAGGCAAACAAAAAAATGAGTTTTGCTTGGATTTATGTGAAGCATTGCTTGCAAGTAATATTCCTGTTTACAAGCTATCAAATCCTACCTTTGCACGTTTTGTAGGAAAACATGTTTTGAATCAAAATATACCAGATGAATCAACATTACGTAAAAAAATTACATACCAACAATTTACCAATATGTCTTGGAACAAAAATGGAATTACCTCAAAGATAGCATTGTATGGATTTCAGCTGATGAAACTACAGACAGTTTCGGCCGTTACATTGCGAATCTGATAATCGGAAAATTGGAACTATAGCCTTCTTCTTATTTCGTAGCCTGCAAAAAACTTGAAAAGATAAATCATTCTACCATTGCCAGATTTGTGAATGAGGCTATAAAAAAATATTTCCAGATCCTTTTGTAGATGAAAGAGTGTACATATTTCTCTCAGATGCAGCCCCATATATGATCAAGGCAGCCAAATCCCTCCAAGTATTTGATCCTAATTTGATTCATGTCACCTGCTTTGCCCACGGAGTCCATCGCCAAAGAAGTTGTTACGTCGCACCGTCTGGGATGAGGTGTAAGTTACAGCTCAGTTAGCTCAATCGGTAGAATCATGAAACGTTAAAGGTGCCAGACAAATATAAAATAAAGTCCAGTTTTTGTTTATTTTACTCTGTACTTTTATTTATAATTCCAATGAAACAGTTCACATACAATTGTCAGGTATGCAGAGTCACGAACAGCTTCACAAACAAACAGAGAGCAGCACCACAGTAGTTTATTGTTTATTTACGTGTTGAAAACTTGCATCGCAAGATAAAAATACAGAGGCAGCAACCTCCCACACCGGCAGAGAAATAAACAAGCAGGATAAAGTTTGCCGGTGTGGGGGTTATTTGCCACGCTCGATGCGGCCTCGGCGAGTGCTGGTTGTCTACTGCTAGCCGGCGATAGGCACACTGATTATTTGTCGCTGCGTGCCTATTCCCCCTCCTTGCCGCAGGGTATCAAAACGTAACCAAAAAAGGGCATGGCATGGGCCAGCATCCCTTCCCCACACCAGCCGAACTGCGTAGCTATCCAAACTGCATCGTTGGTAAAAATAATCCAACTAGAACAAAAACTGTCAACTGCAGTCGGATATCTTCTATCTACTAATGCTGACACTAATAACAACTAAGATTTTGAAACTGCAAACGTATGCCCGATAAACATAAGTACCACTGCTTTAATTTTGAATCCTGATAAAATGTTACGAAACCCCTCAAATTAAAGAAATTTAACCAAGTATCCCGATAATGAATATATTGCGTCGTTACAAAGTACGATGCATGTTTGGAAATGTAAATAAATTGATTTCGTCAACAAAGAAGGTATTTTTCAAGGCACCCATTCACATTAAAATCTATAAAGAAAAACTTCCTACTGTGCCTTTACCACCTGAACCAGTGGTGACCCGATGGGGAACGTGGCTTGAAGCTGTACTGTTTTACAATCAACATTTTGATGTCATTAAAGGTGCAGTAAATAGCTTCGACACTGCAGATTCTATGGCAGTTTGTCAGTGCAAGGAAGCATTTGAAGACTCTTCTATTAAAAGAACATTGCTCTGATTAGCACTCATTTTTCTCACATACCGAAGAGTATTAAGAAGCTTGAAACGCATTGTTTGATGTTGAATGAATCCGAATTGCCAGAAATATTCCTACATAAACTTAAAGAAAGCTTTGGTAAAATTGTACACAACCCCGGCTTTGAACCTTTGTGTCTAATATATAGTTTTATTAATGGTATGGGTGAACTTTTGCCTGAGACGATATATGCTAATAGAGCACCTAAATTTTAGTATTGCCCGGTAACCTCGGTGGACGTGGAACGTTCGTTTTCTACTTATAAAAATATTTTAAGTGATAGAAGGTACAACTTTACAACTGAACATTTAGAACAATATGTGATTGTAAACTTTTACAAAAACAACAAAGATTTTTGTTTCAATTTTATTAAATAAAAAAACTATTTGAGATTTTGTTTTATTTTATGTTGCATATTTTCACATATAACTTGCGTATTTTAGGCATTTTTCATGCATATTTCATTATTTTTGTTGCATATAATCCGGTCTCTAGTCATCACATATGCCTGGTAACCCACATGTATTTCATGATGTTTATATTTTACTAATGAATATAATGGGGAAACTCAAAACTGATCACCAAAGATGTCTATGTTTTTATTTGCATAAGATTAAAGTTCTATTATTTTTCTTTCTTTAATTTTTTAAATTGTTGTATTTGATTGTGAATAAGTTCGTCTCAAAATGTCCTATGTTATAAGTATTTAAAACTAAACAAAAAATCTTTTCATTTTACTTTTTTTTACGTAAAGAATGTTATGTAATGGGATAAATCCCATGACCTGGCAACTAGTCCCCTTAAAACTATGATGGATGGTAACTACAGTTAGGAGAGTATTCTAAAACTCTTGTACAGCACAGAGTTCTTTACTGATAATTTGGTGCAGAGTTCCTGGCTGCTGCAAGAGATAAAGAGAAGAACTGAGGTATCACCATCTAGCAATTGCCCAGGCACTGTCATTGTGGTGTCCTTTTACAAGCAGGATTATATTCACACAGAATCAACAGTATCCATTACAACAGCTGCAGAATGTTCTTAAGTTACATTGTATATCTTCCACCTCACAAATGTTGGACACATTTCAGAACACACTCCAAAAAATAAGATACTGTATTTTATTTTCCTTTATTTATGGTATACCTTCCCTTACAAATTTTTTTTTTATGTAGCCAGTCTAGTCAACAATTATTTCTTTTTAATTTTTACTATACGTATCAATACAGAACTCACCAATACACACATTAATGTAAATAAATAATTAAAATACACAACACTTATTTACACAAGTTTTGTCTTATCTGATCTAGAGACATAATACCAAGGGGCATTATTAAGTACTTAAATGTGTTGCATGTTAGTGCTTCTATATCTTATTTTCATCATTATTTTCCACAAGACCTTTTTACCAAATAAAAATCTCATGTTGCTATTTTCAAACATTAAAACACATACACAAACAGAGATAGAGATAGAGAGAGGTACAGACAGATAGATCAAAATAGATAGATTGTGATAGGTAGATAGAAATAGAGAGAGAGAGAGAGAGCGATATTGATATACATTATTGGGTAGTATTTTATAATAATAAAAATTAAACTGTGTCAGGATAATGAAATTGAAATGAAATTAAATTCTCTCCACCTTAGAGATAGTACGGAGATTTTTTATTTCTGCAATACCGAAAAAATCTGCCTACACAATTTATCCCTGCAGAAAAAATTATTTTGTTCCGGAAAACTGTTTTAAAAAAAATACGTCGATGTTGGTATCAAACTCTTCAAAATGGAATTTCTTACAGTTCATAATTTGGCATTGTAATTTCCTGTCAGAATAACTCTAAATAACATATCTAACTCAGTAACTGCTAACCCCACACTCACCAGACTCATTTCAATCGAAAGAGCACACCCGAAAACTGTAGTAATAGGATATATTTAATGCACAGTCTTGGCAAAATGAATCAGAGAAAAAGGAAAACTAAATATTGAGTTCCTGGAGGGAATTTTTAGTGACATTTAAACCCTCATATCTCGCGAACCATTTATCCAGTTTTTATGATTGATGCATTGTTGGATTCCCCTTAAAATTCTGTATAATATGGCATCCAAATGGATCCAATTAAGAAAAAAATTTTAAGAGAAGAAAAAAAAATTAACCAAGTGTTTCGGCTTAACTCCGAAACTGCTAACATCACACTCACCAGACGCATTTCAATCGAAAGAGCACCCCGAAAACGGTAGGAATAGACTATCTTTATTGCTCAATCTTGGCAAAATGAACATTAGAAAAAAGGAAATCTAAATATCTCCTAAGGAAACGAACATTTTCAGATGTTAACGCTCTGCATGCTCGACTCGTACTGACTTCCGGTTTGACACGGTAAGCCTCTTTTATTACTTTTGTATGCACACGCTTAAGTTTCAGTTCCATCTTTCCTTAAATGTAAGCACGCTGTTATTTCCTCACCTTAGAAATTAATCAAACAGCTGTCTTGGTCTACTATAGAATAAGAAATAAACTACTGTGGCGCTGCTCTTTGTTTGTTTGTCTGGTGAAAATAACTGTTCGGGACTCTGCATATTTGAAGATGGTATGTGAACTGTTTCATTTGAAAGATAAATAAAAGTTAAGAGTAACAAATCCGAGACTCGAATTTATTTTTATATTTATTTGGCGCCTTTTTAAGTTTCATGTCTACTGATTGAGGAAACCGAGCTGTAATTTCCAGTTGCCAATTCAGGCGGCGGCGACATTACATTAATCAATCAAATATATACAAAATTTTACTGGGAAGTCTCTGATATTTTATATCCATAATGCATTCATAATATTTTGTTTACCAAAAATATTTTTAACATAAAATTTGTGAAGCCAAGGTTTGTTAATTATTTTTCTGGAAGTGTACAAAAAAAATTAGCAAGCAAGAAACAATTTTTTTTAGATGTGGATGGGTGGTATGCGTGTGAAATGAAGAGGAAACACTAAAGTTTATACCCCTCTTAAAGTATCACCACTGGTGATTTCATTGTGGCAGTGTATAGAACTTAAAAAAATATTTCAGCCGTATAGGAGAGCGGCAGCTACAAACGTGCTGCTTTCGGTTGTCTTCCATTGCTTTTCTCTCATTGTGTATCTGCATACAGTTAAAATAATATTGTTAATTATTAGATAAATGTTTAAACTATACCATACATTAATGTTAAACCCAAGAATCACAAGTAAGACACAGTAAGCAAATTTCGGTTCAGCAATTTACAAATTACTTTTGATTTCAAATCACACTTGCCTCACCCAATGAAATTCACAATTCACACTGTAGAAAATTAGGGTGAGTAATAGTTTGCCATAATTGTGGTAAATTTACAAGCATTCATACTATACATGCATTTATTCCTAATTAATTCATGTGTATATATAAAATATAGTTGACAAATGTTTTCTAGATTATAAACATTTTAATTCTTTATAACTGTCAATTTTGCTACAGCCGAAGATGAAGCTTACAGTTCATTGGTTGCGACAACTGAACAAGTGTTCAGAAATCCCAAACCCACACTGTAACTTATGTTCTGGAATGAATTGTATATCTATAATTACTTGAGCTCTTTTTCAATATTTGTAGTTTTGTAGTTTTATTTTTAAATTATGCAGCTACTACTACACTTTGAAAAACATCCAATGAAAAGTTGTTCTTATAAAATGTTAAACCGTTATGTTTACTTGTAGTGTAATAGTGTAGAGTTGATAACACTAAAATCCATTTGATTAATTCAAATAAAATTCAATGTACAAATCCATAGAATGGCATAACTGCCAGCAAATTAATTAGTTATTGCTCATTACTGCTAGGTGTATTGAGAAAAGATCGAAAAGTAATTGTCAAGGTTACAAAAAAACATTCTATAGCTTGTAGCACTATTTATGCTCTAATTTGTTGGATTTACAGACTCGAGAAAAATCTGAACATCCTAACCATGCGTGAACAAAAAATGGCGAATGAATTTCACTATTAGAATACAAGAAAATTGTGATGTTTAGCTTTAAAGCACAAGGCGACCAAATTTTTTGTACAGTTTAGAGGCTAGAACTATGTACATTTTGAATTAGTAGATAAAAATACATTTTGTTCTGAATTTTAGTTGAAACAAAACATAATAGTTCATTGCGTACTTGACAAAGTGAGGCAATTTTTTTTTTTTTGGGAACAGAAGAATATACAGCAAAATTAACAGACCATTTTTGAAAAAGTGAGAATTTGTTAAGTGCAGGCAATTTACATTTTAAAACTGCTGCTATTAACATTGGGGTGCATGTGCTGCCGTCAGATGATTTCAAATGTGTGGTGCGAGTTCTGATAATTTTCAATTCCACTACATCTTCATTGTGTAAACAAGTTTTGAATTTGGTGGCAGAGTTTAAAATTGCTCTTATCAGTGCTGACACATATGTAATGTCCCAAACACGTTTGCCAGCTTCTCATGAACCAAGTCAGATTTTAAAATGATAATGTGCATTATCTTCATGACAATCTTGCAAGTTTTTGTCTTATCTCAGCTAAATAAAAGACAAATTGTAATTTGGTACGGGCAAAAATGTGTTGCATGGTACTATTTTATTCCCAGGAGGATAACTTAGAGTAGTGGTAAAATCATGGAATGGAACCAGTCAGAAGATCAAACATTCAATTAAAAAAAAAAATTATGTAAACTTGTTTGACATACCTTTAAATTTATGAGATAAATTTAACTCTGATAAGTGTAGTTTTACTAACAATGCCAAACATTTTTTACTAAATAGTTTATACATAGATGGCCACATTGTGGCCCATTAAATCTCATATTTTCAGGATGGTGGAGGGGCGAGATGAGATCTCTATTTACCCACATGCTGGAAAATATTTGTCGGAAAAAGAGGGGGGCGGGAGGTGAAGCTGACTGCATCCATAGCACAGGGTTCGTTTCAACTGCAGGAGCCACTGTTTCTGGTTGCCATTTGTGTAATGACTGCAAATTACATTGAAAAGAAATGTTCGTAATGTATGTATATTGGACTTATTAAAGTACCTGTTACCTGTATGTTTTAAGATCATATGAAAGCTTCTTTAGGCATTTTCAACTGTCTCTCCTTTAGATTTCCTACCTAAATTTTTGGTTGGACCATGTAGCAGACACACACTTTATGTTACACATTAACGTGTGAATATTTTTCTCTCCTAGAAAAAAATGTAAGAACTGTGTACGTGACACAGTTGTTGGACTTATCCAAAAAAAATGCTGAAGCTCTCATTGCTGAGGAGGAGAAGGATAGACAGAAAGCAGAGAAGAAGGAGAAAAAGAAAAAGCGCAAAGAAAAGAAAAAGGAGAATGACAACTCCAGCAGCAAAACGAGTCGCAGTGGCTCACTTTGCAATGGCGATGCCTCGACAACACCTGCAAAGAAAGCTGCTGATCAGAGTAATGGAAGGTAAGGAGAATGACGTGGGAATTGATTCTGTTATTAGTGAAAACTCGTGTAATTTATTACTGCAGTTAAAATAAACGAACCCAATCTGAGTAGTTGTTACTTTTGCACAAACTTCTATTGCCTTTTGATTTTTCACCACAATTGTTGGATGAAATACTATGATTGGGGTATTCTTTTAACTACAGTTCAATACTAAAAACAAATTTTGTCATGTTTGTCAAACACTTAGAGCTAATTATACACAAAATTAAGCTGATTTAACTGAGGTAGAATATTAACACCAACTGCATACATTACAGGTCTTTTATATGGATGATATTTTGTATTATTTTGAGCACTTGCTTTGAGTATGCAGTAAACAAACAGATACACAAGTGCCCAAAATCAAATGAAAATATTGTTTTTTGTGTGTGGATATGTGTAGGTGGGTGTGGGGGTGCATGCGTACGTGAGTATTATACTTTAGGTTTCTTATGTGGAAGGATATACCATTTCAATTTTCATAATGCTTTACCAGACGTTTATGTTTATTTGATCAATTCACTACTAATTAGCGGTAAAAATTATCTAATGATTATTACATCCCTACTGAAAAATAACAAACTGGTACCCTAAATTCCTTTTTAATAAATTTGTTAGTTACATACGGAAGGGAGAGAATAAGGAAGCATACATAACAGAATGACATCACAAACTATGTGAGGACATGGGGTGGACTTCATTGCAGGTTTTTTTTAAATATAATTGTTTTATTCAAATTTTTACTAAAGGTACTGTGAATTTCCTTATTTTTGTCAACTATAACATTGGATGTCGACATTCCCCTTCGTAGCATTAACTAATTCTCTCAATTGTTAACTTGACTTATTTGTTTCATTACTGTACTTGGATAGCTTTTATTTTAATAATTAAAGAAAGTACTTTCTAATTAGAAAAACATACAGGTGTGATTCGTGAAAGTGTGACTTTCTTTTATTTTAATATGTTTGAGGTACAGTGCAATGTATAATTATTGATTGCATAATATTTATATTGTAATATTTCTTGAACATAGATCATTGTTTTCAATTTTGTTAGTGTGAAGTGTTTGCTTCACTGAAAATATATTTTATTTATTTTTTGTCTTAGGCATTAGTAAAAATGTGCTAAATTTTTGTTTTCATGAAGTCCTGCAAAATTTTATGTTAAAATAATTTGTAGAGAAATCAATTTTTATTCTATGCTAAATTGAGAATGTGTAGGGAACCTTATTCTTAAAAGCAGTGGTGTTGTAGAAATTTTAGAAGTGGTTGGGCGGGGTTTGGAAGAATGGTTTTAAAAATCATGTGTTTAAAGGGTGTATTCTGGGTGGGGAAAGGAGCGAGGACTGATTTGGATGGGAGGAAAAAGAAAACAAATCGTCTGAAGTATTGGTTTGGCCCAAATGCTAAATGTGTTTGGTGGGTTGGGGGGGGAGTGGTTCAGTGAAGAGGTGCAAAGTAGCCACGTGCGCAAACCACAACTGCCCACCCCCTGTTTTCTGGAAAATGGCCGGTATCACCCCAATTCCACCTCACCCATGTCTAAGGAGGTTTCTGTCGGTCATGTACAGTTCATGTGAACGTCCATTGTTTCGAGTTGTGTAGATCTTGTGCTCATACGTATTTTTACAATAGTTTTTTCCAAGAAAGTTAAAGGTGCAGGTTTTTTTTGCGTGAATGTAAATGCAATCGTGCCTAAATAACAGAAACTTTTTAAGTACAGATGTCTTGAATTAATGTGCAATGGAATAGTAAGACAGGACAAGTGGTCTGAAAATTGCAGGAAAAGCATGCCTACAAAAAGTCAGGTGTACAGTATTAATTCTTTCTAGTCTCCATAGTATGTGCGTAGCCCCCCCTTCATAGCTGAACAGTCTTACTGTATATATTGTAATTTATTGTTTTGTGGTCTTTTACAGATTTTTTTATTTTATTTTTTGTGAACACGGAATAAAACGCATCTCTTTTGCCCATTAACTACTATATACAGTGGAACCCTCTTATAAGGTTCTTCAGGGGTCCACAAGAAAGTGACACTATAAGCAGGAAAACACTATAAGAGGGAAACCCAAAAATTAAAGAATTTTGGACACCAAAAGATATAAAATTATGCACCGTAATAAACACACAACTTTACATAATGAACAAAACAAATATTTCTTTTAAGAAATTTTATCTCCTGGTTGGGAAATCATAAAATTAGTATACGAGCAAAAGATAACTGTACATGCAAAACAAGCACAATTTTTCGTGGCAGTTTGTCTCCTGGTATCAAAGCATACAAAATAGTTTACAAGCAAAATACATAACATAAAATCTTTCATGGAAGTTTGTCTCCTGGTTGCATCAATGATTCGGTTCAGAGTAGTCACTGAGATTTCCAAATTCCGAGGAATTGCTGTGCGTGTTCTACTGGGATTACTGTCCACGTGCTTGACTAAGATTAACTTTTCAGCTAATGAAAATGTTTGTCTTTTCTTAGAGGCACTCATTTTAATTTTTCACTAAAACTGTTTCAAGGATGAATTAATTTTCACTACATAAATATTAACTGGGCATGTGCGAAAGTCATTTTTAAATGCAAAGCGAAGTTGAAACGAAGCTTGCATTATGCGAAGGAATTTCGAAGAACAATCGAAGCTGAAGGATTTAAAAATATATATAGTAGGCTACAGTTTTCAAGTATATTCAACTCGTTTGTACTGTTACTGCCAAAAAAATGTATGCCTACTAGACACTGAGCAATGGAATAAAACATATCCTAATCTTACTGCTGAAAAAACTGAAATATCAAAATCTGTAAGAAAGTAATCATTATACATTTAGATACCTATAAACTTTATAAAAACTATCATACTCCATATATTCAGTCCCATTTGGCACCACCATCGCACAGTGATGTCAATGGATGGCTATCAACATTTGGCCTCTTCCCTTTCCTTCTCCAAGGACCCTTGTCAATGTCAGGCTAGATAGTAAACTTGCTATATGGTGGTGGCATTAGGGCCTCAGAACAAGAGAGTTGAGCCACTTTCGCTGCTTACAAGGAAAGTGTGAAGTTCTACCAAAAAAAAATATCAGCTGTGGTGTGGTACATAAGGCAGTCCAACTCTCTCTC